>CAUJNA010000417.1:137500-145000 GCA_963377175.1 Effrenium voratum | reverse complement strand
CACAACCACAACAACAACAACAACAACAACAACAACAACAACAACAACAACAACAACAACAACAACAACCACCACAACTGTAAAGATTGATGAATCCAAAGCTCGGCACAGTTAATCTCACATGCACTGACACATGGCAAACGCTCGTCCCTTTTCCACAGGGCCTACATGTCCGAGGCTCAAAGGCGCCCTGCTGTTTGATACGCAATCCATGCACATGTCTTCAAAGGCGGCATCTCAAACTGGCTTTCACAGCCTAGAGAAACTCAAAGCGCCTTTGAAGCTTTCGTCTTCTGGCGATTCAGGCCTTGCTTGCCATGAGACACTTCTGTCTCTTCATCCTGAATCCGAATTTTACTGTACTTCAACAGATTCATCATCGGCTCTGCATGTCCTCCGGCCCACTTGGTAAGAAGGTCGGCGGGGTTCTTGTTGTGTGGCAGCCATCTGCATCTGCCACGAACTCACACAAGGTGCTTCACGATGCCTTCCTCCTCAGTCTCCGAGACCTCCACTGGATCCATGAAAAGGGGGCTTCTTCACCTTGGTTGAGCGTGTTGTCCGTGCAGCCAATGATCCAACCATGCTGTGACTTCTCTTTACCGCTCGTGTCAAAGGCAGCATCTGAAAGCAGCACCAGGCGAAGCTTCTCCTCCGGGATCGGCCAGATCTTGAGCTCCACGGGTGTTACCTTCAAGTGCTTCACCGCCTCGTTCGCCTCAAACAAGTGCATCATGGGAGTTGGAAAAGTCCCGGCCAAAATCGAAGCGGCTGACGCCACGTCCGGACGGCCTTCACGACTCAGCCAGCCCAGGCTAGCCAGAATGCCTCGCATCTGGGTCTTCTCCTCTTCCCAAAGCTCGGCGGTCGCGGCAAACTTCTTCAGCACCTTGCGTTGAATCTTTGCCATGGACAACCTCTTGTAAATGTACTCCTCCATGTGAACTCCAAAACCACCACCTGGCAGCTGTCGAAGGCTTCTGCCTGCATACATGCATCCGGCTTTGTCCTCGGCAAGGTTCACGGACTTGCCAAAGCGGATCATGCTTTCCAGCTCTTTCATTTTCTGGCGATGAAGTTTTCCACCACACTCCATCACATCGTCCACCTCAATGATCACCAAGCCCTGCGTGCGGTTGTCCTTGGTGCTCATCTGTTCGTCGCCCAAGCTGAGTACGCACTTGTCGTAGGAACCAAGTTTGTAGCCCAACTTGAACAGCGTCTGCAGGAAGGATGCTCTCCACCATGCTGGGCCCGAGACTAGTCCGTAGACTTCTGTCTCCAACATCAGCAACTGCTCGGCATGAAAACCCTCAGGCACTTCATCTCGAGGTAGTGAGCACGCTAGTTTGCGAGTCCTCGTTGCCGGGCCTTGTAGGAAGGCGGTCTTCACGTCCCGGATGTTTACCTCCCACTGGCGGCTGGCAGCAACCTGCAAACATGTGTAGATGCTGGTAGTAGCTGGGGTCGGCGATGATCGTTCCACTTCTTTCACATGTGGATCCATCCACCCAATGACACACCAGCGTGATTTCGGCGCTCCTCGTTCTTCTTGAGGAGTTTCGAACTCGCTCATCTTGATGGCGCGCTCCTTCAAGGTCTGGATGATGTTGGTATCGTCTTCCCTTGGCTTGTAGCGGTCCACAAAGCGCGAGCCAATGACGTAGTCCGGGAACTGCTTTCGAAACGCCCTAGACTCTTCCACCGACATGACCCTCACCGCCTTGTTCTCCAAGAGCGAAGCCATCTCCTTCTCGCGGGATTCTCTGAACAGCACTTTCTTGGCCGGCACTGGTCTTGACCTGCGTGACGTAGATGCCGTGCTTCTCGGGAACGTAGATGCCAACAGCTTGGTCCTTGTCGAAGGGTTGCAGTTGGCCTTGACATTGAAGAAGGATGTGCTGTTTGGTCTTCTTTTGAAACTTCCACTGCGGCATCATGTTCTTCTCCAAGTCCATGCACTCCAGGAAGCTCTGGTTGGCCAACCTCCTGGTGGATTCTGGAATGGAAACGGGTAGGGTTGGCTCCTGGCAGTAGAAGAAGCTGATGCTCTGCCGTAGTCGTTCGAAGGGGCGGCGCCTGGTCCCAAACGCCTAGTTCCAAACTGGCCCTCATCGACTGGCACCGTGGTTGGAGTTGCTCGGGATTCCTGATTTCCTGCTGGTAGTGCATGATGAAGAGAATCCGTTGCAGTTGATGCGGTCGGTGCTAGGTCGGGTAGAGGTGCTGCGGGTTGTGGTAGTACTTGAGGAAGTTCTGAGGCTTGACTTACTCGCCGTGAGATTTCATGAGAATCCTCCATCTATTCTCCGCGCCGACTTCCGTGCTTCTTTCCTCCTCCAGTAGGTCTGCAGGTTGTAGTTCCACCGGCCTCGGAATCTCTGCGATCTCCATGTCGACCTCATCCGGGCCACCCTCCACGGTGACGTCCACCATGCCTTGCTGTCGAGGTTGCCGTAGTTGTTCTGCAATCTCACCAATAAGTTCTCGGGCAAGCTGTTCTCCCAAGCGCTCCTCAGAGGTTGCAGCACGAACCATCGATGCCTTCAAGAGGCGTCCTCTCAAGGTTACCCACGCCGACTTCTGACTAGGCGATGTAGCCACCACCACTGCTGGTCCACACCATCCCTTGAACGTAGGGGTCCTCCTCCAAAGGTAAACCCAGTCGCCGGTCTTGAACTGCTTCTCATCTGAAGTTCGTGTAGTCGCCTTCAGAGCTCGTTGAACTGCATCTTGATCTTGCCGTTTCAACCATTCTCGCATGGCAAGATCACGAATCTCCCAAGTCCGCTGCATTTCTCCACCTGCTGCGGCTTGCACCAAGTCCGCGTTCAAGATGTCGTCTCCGAGTATCCAGGAACTCGAAGTGACTTCCCAAACACTCATCGCGTTGTTGGTACTGGTTCTTCACCCTGATCGTCTCGCAGAGGGCAATACGGAATTCCGCCCAAGTCTGAATGGCCGTCTCGGTGATGATCGCCTCCAGCTTGTTCTTGGCCCTCTCCACTCTCGAGTTCTGCCAAGGGCTGCAACCATCACTCAGGTGATGCATCATTCCCGCCTCCGACACCTTCCGGGTGAAGTCTTCTCCGGCAAATTCAGGCCCCCCATCACTCAGGATCAGCTCTGGGTAGCCGAAGATGCTCAGCCACGCTGTTTGGTCGGGCATGATCTTGAGCTGTTGGTAGTCAGTCCCCAGGCACAGGGTGTTGAGGATAGGCACCAAACTTCCCATGAACGTGACGTAGATCAAGTCCACCGCGATGGCAGAATTGAACTCAAAGGATCGCTGTAGGTGGCCTGATGGCTTTTGGTGACGCTTGCGCGCCTCGCAGACGAAATGGTTTCTCACCCATTCCAGCACGTCCGGTCGCACCTTCGCGTGTCTCAAGGCTCTCAGGAACCTTTGTAGATCAGGATGACCAAGGTTCCGATGGAGTTTCAGCACTTCTCGTCGTTGATGAGGCGGTAGACTCCACTTTCCATGATCTTCCCAACGTAGACCATCATCTTGTTCATCAACTTCACCTTGTAGAGCTGGTCCAAAGTCTCCTGGTTGAAGACGTCGGTTGGCTCGTCTTTCTGCGGGCTCTTCGAAGTCCACTTGACCACTCCGACACCTTCCACCTCCAGCTTCCCGGTAGACGTTATCATCCAGAAGCTCGTCCAAGCTAGCAACGCCCAGATCTTGCTCTGGTTCGCCTTTTGCTGATTCCATGACCACGTCCTCCGCTGGAGCATCACTTCTGATAGTAGATGAGGAACCTCTGGCCGTAGATGAAGCTGCGGGGAAAGAGCTCGACACATCCTTCACCATAGAGCTACTCATCCAAGCTTCTTCGCGCTCTTGTTGTTCGACCAGGTAGTTGTTGGTGGTCTTGGGGAAGGCTCGCTTGCATCGGTTCAAGTGCTCCTCCAAGTACACCGGAATGGGCATCTTGGTTTTTGCACCTGTGGCTGTGGACAAACCATTGAGAATTGCCTCCACGAACTCCTGAGTGTAGGCCGCGGCTGGTCCGGCTTTACCACCGATCAGCCAGCCATGTTCATGGTCTCCAGAGCAAACTCTTCTCAGTGAGTCGGCCATGGCCTCCACGTTGGTCAGCAAGCGGGTCGGCTTCTTGGCGTAGAGCGAGTTCGGGTCACTTAAGTCCGCCTTCAAGCAGAAACAGCACATGTCGCACCTTACAGAGATGACGTCTGGGTGGTTGGCTAACTTGAGAAGCGGGGTGGTAGTCCATGAGGATGCTGAGTTCGGATGTTCAAATAGGAAGCCGCGAGAGTTCGAGATCTGCATCAAAGCCAGCTTCACGCTGAACTCCAAATGTTCCAAGGCTTCTTGTAGTAGGCGTTGGAACTTAGCTTCATCTCGACGAAACTGAGGCTCTGGATGATGCTGTACATGGTACACGGTGGGACAACATCAGCAAGGCAGGTCGTTCTTGCCGTAGTCGATGAAGGGCTTGTTGTCTGTGGTCCCGTCGGCTGAAGTTCCATCCTGTGCGGATGTCAAAGGCTGTCCCTGGGTTTGTTGATCTTGAGGTAGCCCTTGGTACTGAGTAGACCTCCGAAACCATCTTGTCGTACTCCTTGATCTGCTTCAGCAAGAACTGCCTGGATGGCCTTGGTAAAGTGCGTGATTCCCCAAACGTGTCCGTCTGGCACATCTCCTTCATGCTGTGGTTGCCATAGACGACTTTGACCTTCTGGTCGCCAACGTTCTCGATGTAGCCATCTCCAGCCCACGCCAAGCACTCCTCTGAAGACGCTCGGGATCCGACTGCAGATGACAGCACCATGCACAGAACGATGGCTGCCGTAGTTCCTGAGCCCCAAGATCTAGGCTTCATCCGGGCTCTCACCACCTCCGGGATTTGCTCATCCAACATCACTTGTCCTTCGGGGAGTCGTTCACCATGTCGAAGTCGTTGTCCTCGTTGGAGTGAGCAATCTTGTAGATCTCGGTCTGGCCCATTCGCGGTGTCCTCGGTCGTGATGGGCTCCGCGCTGGCATAGTTCCTGACAAAGCCCGAGGCTTCTGCGTCTTGCCCTGGGTTTCCTCCACCGTGTTGAGATTCTCCTCTTTGCTGAGCTCCTGACACTCAGGTTGGGCAAGTCCGGACGTGACCTCGGCGGCGGTAGAACTGCTGGGTAGGCAACTGACCCCTTCGGCATTGAGAAGCTCGAGCTTGGCGGCTTCGTTCCCTCCGCCTGGTCCTTGTCGCCTTCCCACATCAAGCGTTTCCACCTTGCCCCGCACTGAGTGCACGTCCACCAGAAGCAATCCTTGGTGCCGCGTTGCTTCAGGTCCTCCGGCTTGCGCTTGCAGTTGAGCGGGTTGACCTTCCAATTCTGTGCTTTGCTCCTGGTCATCGGAGATCCGATTGCTCGCCTCAGCATCGGCTTTGCCTTCGCTTTCCCGATGGCCTCCTTGGTGATCTTCTTCTGCTCCTTCTCCGGCTCGGCTTTGACCATCATCCGCTCCATGACCAACTCCATCAACGTAGATCTGAGGATCGCCACCAAGGCTAACGTCAGCCGCTTCCACTGATGGCACACCTTCTCCGTGCCCATTTTCTTCTTCACCTCCGGCTCGTTCTTGGTCGGTGATGACTCCTCCGCCATCTTCTGAGCTCGAGCACGCAGCGATGCCATGGTTTCCAAAGCTGCGAGGAGGCTGGTTGGCTGTGTCGTTCGCTCGGGCGATCATGGCTTCATGAACCACGTGTTTTGCAGAATCGGCCAAGTCCAACTCAGACCACTCATGATCAAACTCCACTTCAATCTCAAACTCCAAACCTTCTGTTTCCGACTCATCACCAATGCAATACACTCCGGGAACCTGGCCTGCACGGCAGTCGATGTTCCATAGGTGGCAGCCTGATCGTGAGTCGAAGGTCGAAGTACGCGTGAGGTCCAAAGCGTTAAGTGGGGATGATGTGGTTGAGGTGGATCGGGATTGGTCTCAAAGTGAACCTTTCTTGAGGAACTTGATGCGGTCGGAATCCTAAAAGGGTCCACGCCACCGTCCTTGAAGAAGCTCACAGGGGGTTCCCAAACACCATCTTTGAAATCCAACACTCGAACTGCTCGATGACCTGACTCCAAACGTCTCATCGGGGTAGTTGATCCGTGCTTGAGGGACAGGCTGTTCCGATCAAAATCAATCCTGGCTGATGTGACCTCGTGGAATGTGACGGGCAGCAAGAAGGGAATCGTGCTTTCACCATCCTGCAAAACTGTTGTACGTACCACGCCACTTACGTTCGCAACGCCAATCGGGATGTCAAACACGCCCAATGCCTTTGCTGAACCCCCCACACCAACACATTCCGGCACCTTCCAGGAACCTTGATCGGCCTGATCCCAAACTCTCTCAACTTCGCCCTCAACTGCTTAAATGCGGTGCTCCCAATAACGCCATCCTGAGCTGCTGTGTCAACAATGGCCTCTTCCCCAAAATGCGTTACCCCAACAAACACTGCAATAGGATCCTGCGACTGCATGAAGTTTTTCCTCCAATCACGAAAAACGACTGCTGTGACTTGTCCGTATTGCTTGTGCTCTTGGATGAGGCCAAACTCGCACTTGGAGCGGTCCGTGCTGATCCGGCTCTGGATGAAGGTCTGGGGCAATCGCGGGCAAAATGCACCGCAGTTGAAACATCTGGTCCTCGAGGCTAGGTCTTCTGTGGTACCTCGATTCATCCGATCGGCCCGATCTCGTCGATCTGAGCCTTTGCTGTCTTTGCCATCACGCCCCTTCTTGCCGAAACCCGATTTGCCTTTGCCTGCGCCTTTGCTTGCGCCACGGAAAAAGCGTCGGCCTTTCCGTTGGTTGTGCAAATCGCGTCTGACGTCTTTGTATGCGGCGTGATAGGCCTGGATGTAGACTGCTTCTGACTCCTTGTATTCTTTGTTCTGATCAAAGAAAAGCCAATCATCGTCCTCATCCAGTTCAGCTTGCATGGTCCGGTTCCTCAAGTTCGTATCCTGGCTGCGCATCTTGAGAAATATCTGTATCCAAACCCACTGCAAACGTCCGGTTTAAATCGCTCACACCCTTGATCAACGCTTCCGTGCGATCCAACGGTCGAAGGGCTGCTGCTACCTCGTCGAAGGACATCATCGCCCGATGCTTGACAGCCATCTGTTCCCTCTGCAAATCCGACAGTCCAGCCTGTCTCGACAAGATGCGACCTGCGATGAGTGAGGGAAGCCTGCAACCTGTATGGGTTCCTGCAACGCGATTTCCTTCTTTGCAATGTAACCGGCAAACGATTCATTTCGCTGTCGCTCACCTGCATAGAAGAAACTGTCAATGCTAGCTGGTCCGATGGCTTCCAGGAAAGGTCCGTACTTCTCCATCAAAGCCGTCAGGATTGCAGAATAACCTGATTCAGAAATCAAAACCTCAAACGGCACGCTCTCCGCCACTTTCCGTGGTTGACTTCCTTCCGCCAGCGCCTGCACCAGCTTCAAGCCCCACTTTGATCGTGGC
>CAUJNA010000417.1:110000-125000 GCA_963377175.1 Effrenium voratum | reverse complement strand
GGTGTTGTGTTGTAATAGGAATAAAAGGGAGAAGAGAGAAAATGTGAAAATGTGTTGTAATTGTTGTAGAAAATGTGTTTCTTCCTCAACAATACAAACCCATTGGGTTTGGGGCGCTTGATATATTACCCAAACAAAACTGAGATGTCCTCGCAGGATCCTATCTCCCGACCTCGTAGAGCTGTTCAGAGGACGAGGTCAGCACCTGCGAGGAACTCGGAAAGGACCTCCCCGGAAGGACCCCAAAGGACGGCAGGGCAATGGTCACAGAAGGCTGTGTCAATCCCTATGGGTGGTTCTTTCACTCAGAAACCAACCCCAAAAGGTTGGTACACCAAAAGAATGCCAAGCAGCAGAGAGAGAGAGAGAGAGAGAGAGAGAGAGAGAGAGAGAGAAAGTCCAAAGACCGGGCCTTTGTGCCGCTGAGCGCGTTCCAGAGAGTGAGGCCGTTGTCCACCCGCATGCGCGGGAAGAGAACTGCCGTCAGCAAGTGCCTCCCTGGCCGAGAAGCGGCGGGAAATTTTGGGCGGCCTTTTGAGGTTCAAAGAAATTCCTTGCGCTGGATTTGGACTTGTTTGTCACCTATGCAAAGAATTAACAAATGCAATTGGTCACCAATATTGAGTCACCTATGCAATTTGATCAGTATTCAACATTGGTCGATCGGTCGATCGATCCAAAACCATGCAAAGAATAAAAAAAGGCGGCTATCCGCACCCATACCTGACAAGGGGCCTTGCCCTTACCAACCCTCATCTGCGCCTGGGCTTTGATTCTGGCTTGGATGCGCTGCTGCTTCACTCCGGAATACGCTTTCCACTGTGCGCGTAACAGGGCTAAAAAAGGATCTCCTCGTGTGCACGGGAAATACGACAATGTCCTGAACGCTCTCACACAGTCTCATGTGCTGTCTTCTTTCAACTCAACTGTAACAAAATTTGCAGCATCCATACTGTGGATGGACAAACTCCTGCTGAACCACCAATCAATTAGGTGGATGTTGCTCCATCTCCAGTTCTGACCATGGGTAACTTCTCCCATGTGGTTGAAATATCGCATCTGTTAAGTGACGTTTCCTCCAATGATCATCCCATGTTCATCGGACCTTTGGTCAACCCCTACATAGGGATGGACAGAATGTTGTAGCAGTTCATAAAATGTTGGTTCATCCCGGTATTCATAGGGTCTCTTATAGCTCATCATGTTGACCCCTGATTTTATAAACCCAGCTAGTTATCATCACCGTCCCGGTCCTGGAAGAAAGGAATTTGGGCACAAGCGAATCCTTTCAAAGGTGAGATTGCGTGCTGAAGTCACCCCGAAGCGTCATCCCTATGTCTCTCAAAGGTGCACCCCTTTCTTTCGGAACTTTTCTTGCTGGTGCTCAGTAGGGAATGTGGGCTTTGGTCCCTGAAAGGAATCCACCAGTTGCCAGTTGGATGGCTTTTTTTTGCTGGTCATTCCATTTCTTCCCTGCATCGTGGATTTTTGCCTTTGGCCCGAGAATCTCGTTTTCTCGTTTCCGTGAGGCTCCGGCCATCTCGGCTCCACTCCGCGCTCACGGTGCAGTTGGCTTCGCAGCTGGAGATGCGCACGAAGTCGCACCTCGAGGCTTGTTTGGTGCATTTTGTGCGGCAGGGCGAAAAGAAACTGTTATACAATATGGCTGTGGTTGTCAAAAATAGGGTAAACCCAAAATGGCTTGCCCTGGTAAATGGAACCAAAGAACCAAATTGTCACATGGAACACAAGCAGTTGGCTGAATGGCTGAATGGTGGCAGTTGGCTGTTGTTATTGGTGTTCCAGCTGGCTTTGTTATTGGTGTTCCTGAAATTGGGGGCAGTTGGCTGAATGGCTGAATGGCGTTCTTTGTTAAACATATGGCTGTGGGTCTAAATTATATAAACCACCAGGGGGCCTGCAGGCGGTAGCCCATGCTTCCATTTGCCAGGGTTCCATGTTGGGTACCTAGTTTTGACCCATAGTCATATGCTGAAATGGTTACGTATGGTAAAATGACACGTAAGGTAAAATTGTGACATATGGAAAAAAGGTTCTCTGTATGTTCTACCCTCCCACCAATTTCACATGGAACCTGACGTCTCGTGGGCCCTTTAAAAGGAACATGGTCCAGTAGGAGGGTACTTTTATTGTCACATAAAGTAAATGTGCCTTTTATACTGCTAAACCATGTTTTCTCGTTTTTTGCTACAATGGGGTAGAATATTGCAGATGCTAGGTGGAGCTTAGGTGCGAAATCCGAGTGAACCCACTGGGTGCAGTGTGCTGTGATATCAGATTTCCTTCATTCTGGAGTGGCTGAAAAGGTCCTTGCATCGGGCTCAAGGATGGCCTGCCAAACCTGACTTCAGAAAAACCCGTGAAAGGCTCGTTTTGGTGCAGCTACAAGACCATGTCCTACTTGAAGTCTAGCCGCTTCTCCTCCGTTCGGCCATAGAAGTCCATCTCACCCTTCAGGTTCCTGGCGCGATCTTTGTGCGGACTGGCTGCCCGAGGCGGGCGAAGGTTGGCTGAAACGAAAAGAGGCCCTGGAGCCGATTGAAGTCTAAGATACGCCGTCCCCAGGGGTTAAGAAACCGCGAAACAAGGCTCCGACAAGCGCAGAACTGGCTTCGGCGCGGCTGGCTTCGGCCCGGATTGCTTCGGTTTTCCGGTGAAACCCGGATTGGCGCGCCCGAAGCCGGCGATGCAGACCAGGGAGCCGAAGTGGTTGAAGCGAATGAAGTTTCGGTGCGCCTCCGGCTGACCCGTAGCGCCGGACCGAATCACATCGCCAAAAATAACACGAAAAAGTCGCAAGGTGGGAAAGGAGTCTGCCCATCGTGACAATCGAAGGAACGCCTCTTCCTCACTGGCGAGGCTTCTCGCGAGTTGGACTCAGAGCAATTTGGGATGGGGGTGTCCGTGTTTTTGAGGGTACCTTTTTGGGAGACTGTTCAAAAGTGAAACCACAAAACGCGGCCTCCATTTTAAAGGGGGGGATCCAACCTTCCAAAAGAAGAGACGAGCCACCCAGTCCCTCGCTTCCATCGCCCACCATCTCCCCACGGCCCATGGCGCTTCGCCGCTTTGCCGCTTCGTCGCTTCGTCGCTTCGTCGCTCGCCTTCTCGGTGAGGACCTTCTCCTGGCTCACCGTCTGCTCCTTGGCGTCCCAGCTCCACAGGGTCACCTGCGATCGATCGCCGGGTCTGCGGGCCTGAGGATGACCCGGCCGGACTTTTGGGGTGGGGAAGGGGGGGGAAGGGCCAAAGATGCCTCCGGGAATTTGAGTTCAGTTCAAGGCGGCCCTAAACCCGGGGGTCGAAACGCCTGCAAGTCAGCCGGAGACGAAAAGTAAGTCTGGGCCCTTTTTGCGGAGAGTCTCTCAAGCCGTCCCTCCACGGATCCATTTGTTGGACTTCTTCAAGGTAGCCCTCAACCCAGGGTTGATTTGTTCAAGATGAACCGGGTTCAAGTCGACAGGGTCAGCAAAAAACGGAACCCTGCATCCCTCTCAGATTCTCTTCAAAATGTCTGTGTGGCTGTCCTTTTTTTGAGGCTACATTTGTGGTGATTTGTTTATTTTTCTCTGTTGCCCGGGAAACCACCAGGAGGCCACCATGTTCTACCATGTTCTTGTCGCGACTCTCACCCTCTTTGGTTGACGTTGGAAGGGGAGCAAACATTTAAATTTTAGCAGTTAAGTGGTTGGATTTCAACCACTAATCCACAACAAGCAAAATTTGCAAAATGCTTCCCAACAACAACCATGCCTCTGTTGTGATGCAAGCCGTTCATTTGCGACCAACCCATTGGCTGATTCAAATGGCCGTGGGTCAAAACCCAAATCGTACCCCCAGTGAACATCCCAGTCCACCCCCCCAAAAAAAAGGTGCCTAAAATGGGTGGTGAATTCACCGAAAGCCGACCAAAGTGGGATGTTTTGACCGGTTTTGACCACCGATCCAAATCCAATTCTGGCCTTCGCCGGCTGGTAGCCGCGGATGAGGACGAACTCGTCCCGCGTGGGGCTCCACTCCACAGCCTGGATTGAATCTTTGGGCCCCGTCGCATGAAGCACATCATGGGCTTGGCCCAACTGGAAAAATCCCAAGCAGACAAAAAGGAAGGGAAGAAAGAAATCAAAGAGCAAGCAACAAAAAAAACACAAACATGTTGCTACTTGGACAAATGAAGAGCCGAAATCCAATGTGGGTGACACAATTGGGCCCTTCTTTCCTTGTTTCAAGGGAACTCATTGCCGTTTCAGGGCGGCAAGACGCAAAAACACGCCCGCCCGCTCCTGCACGGCAAGGCCCATCGCGCTGGATGAGACCGTGTCTGCCTCTGTCAAGTCCTCGTGGACGCTGCACACAGAGTCTCCCCTTTTGACGCGCTGGTGATGCAAAGCCGGCTGACTTGGCCCAAGTGGACAGTGCCCACCCTTCATGGTATCGTGGTATCATCCCCCTCAAGCTGCAATCAATTCCGGGCAGACGCCGGAGAGACTGAGCACAACATGGAGAGAGAGAGAGAGAGAGAGAGAGAGAGAGAGAGAGAGAGAGAGAGAGAGAGAGAGAGAGAGAGAGAGAGAGAGAGAGAGAGAGAGAGAGAGAGAGAGAGAGAGAGAGAGAGAGCGAGAGAGAGAGAGAGAGAGAGAGATGTCAAACTACATGCTTCACTACTTGCATTTGTGTTGTATACTGCAAGTGCTGTACTTGTAGTAATTGTAACTCCGATTTTGACGAGAGAGGGAGGGAGGGAGGGAGGGAGGGAGGGAGGGAGGGAGGGAGGGAGGGAGGGAGGGAGGGAGGGAGGGAGGGGAGGGGAGGGGAGGGGAGGGGAGGGAGGGAGGGAGGGAGGGGAGGCAACGGCTCACTTCAGATGGGAGAGAGATAGAGAGCTGCGCCAAGAGATGCCACAGAGAGCCAAGAGACGTCACCCGAATCTCCCGATTGCACAGAGAGGTGTCACAAGATTGGCTTCACAGCGGAGATTCACTGAAGGGCATAGTGCATTGCGGGGGAGAGCGTGCGCAGACACAGAGAAAGAGAGAAAGGGAGAAGGAAAGGAAGGAAGAAAGAAAGGAAGGAAGCAAGGAAAAAAGAGAAGAGAAGAGAAGAGAAGAGAAGAGAAGAGAAGAGAAGAGAAAAGATAGAGAAAAGATAGAGAGAGAGAGACTACGCAGCGAGACGTGACATTTCAGAGATATTGCAACCAGGGATCGCACAAAGAGACTGGAGGCATGGACTACCAAAGGAGCACGCAGCAAGTGAGGCTGCCTGATGCTCAGCAGTCCTTTATTTGGCCATGGGTCAAACTCCAAATCGTACCTCCCAATATCCCCACTAAAATAGGTTCCAAAAACGGGTGGTGAATTCACCGGAAGCCAGCCAAAATCAAAAACCCGTTGAACGGGATCCTGACCGCCACAGCCGTTTGAGCGCACAGAACGTAACACGCAGCACTCCTGCTGAAAGCCGCCGTCCGCCGAGGCCAACAGCCTGGCGAAAGCGGGCGCTTCGTGGCGGACGACGGTGGGCGAGCGGCTGCACTCGGGGGCGCGGCAGCTTCGAGACTCCGTAGTAGCTCTTGCCGGAGTCATCCACCTGAGGATGCGAAATGCACACAGGCCTTTAGAACCAAAACGCCCGCGTTTTTTCGGACCTGTTGAGAGAACCTGAACGGTTTCACCAGGCCACAACTGGCCCCTTTGCACCAACCAAACCGCCGGTAAAAAAAAGTTGGGCTGCCTCGCCCCCTTGCGCGTGCTTGCGCGTCCCGCTCGTCCCGCCTCTGTAGTGCAGTGCACCAGCAGCGCAGTGCCGCTGCTATTCCACTTCAGCTCTGCTAGCTGGCCTCGGCCAGCGAACCGCCCCGCGTGGCTCTTGACCAGCTCGGCTCACCCAACCTTCGGCTTCCCTCAAGAATCGGTGGTTTGCCGAATCGGCGGTTTGCTGGCCAAGGAGGGGTTTCCAATGTCCCCTGCATAAGAACCTAGAAACTCAAATCCAAGTTCAAACCACTTGAAGACAAACCCTGGAATTGCCTGGAACCCTCCGATCCGACCGACTTCGTTCCTACGGCGCTGAACGAGCGCTTCGTTTCGGCTCCTGGCCGGATTCCACCTCGGCCTTCATCAGCTGCGTCTGAAGCCGGTCGATGGTGAAGCCGCTGCGAGAAGAAAGAACCGGCTCCCGAGACGGAGCTTTCAAAGTGGGAGACATGACAGGGTCATGGTGGACCATGTTCCTTGCAAAGGGGTTCCTGTCAAGTTCCATGTTCATTGGGGGGGGGGGGGGGGGGAATGTTGCTTTTTCTCACAAACCGACGATTCCAGACTTCCATCAGTTCTGCTATCGGCGTGTCTCGTCTTGGTTGGACTCCCCAAAGTGTCGGCTTGTGGCTTTCCCTTTCAAACCCTCACGAAGTAATGTTGACCCCATATGAATAAACCCCGGTTTAATCAATTCGAGGGTGTCCGATTCCGGTTTTAGCGGGGGGAGTTAGACCACTTTTGGAGGGGAACACCCCTCATAGGAATAAACCTGGGTGTTTTTTTCTCCGATTCAGGACTCAAACTCCTGACAACCACAAGAATATCGAACCCAGTGATTTGGGCCTGTCTTTCTTTGAGTTGCCACCCCCCCCCCCCCATGTTCGATGGTTTTAAAGGACTCGTTAACACCCGAAAACCGAGAAACCCACACCCCAGCTCCACCCATCGCGCAGATGCCTTGGTGAGCCCGGAGTCCTCCAACCCGACCTGCACAGCAAAAACGCCCGACCTAACCCACCAAAATGGGAGCAAAAGAAAACAAACACGTCGCTGGGATGGGGAGAGAGAGGGGCATGAGGTGTCCTTTTGCAAATAGATGAGGTGTTCTTTGTTGCTGCAAATAGATGGCAGAGGGTCGATGAAACCAGGTACACCAGGGATCGCCATCCGATTTTTCGACCAGAGCAACCAAGGACACCTATGGAGAGGGGGGCGAGATTGCTTGAGACGGCTTTGTTTTGCAACAACAGCAGAAGTGTCCTTTTGAAACCAAAAGTACAACACAAAAACCACGCCGCTGCGCAAGGAAGAGGTTCGAAGATTGCTTGAGAGAACAGGTTTTTGCAAGGTGTACCATGCAAAACCCCGCTTCCCAGTGGGTGAAAAGAAAATCGGATAGACCCAAAAAGACTCACGCCCCAATCAGCCCTTCCAAGGCCCAAACCCGACAAATTGTCCATTCTTTCCAACCACCAGAAGGAAAACCAAAAAGACACTTTGCCACCTACAGCTCAGAGTCTTTCCAACCAGAAAAGAACACAAAAACGGAAGGGAAAGCAGAGAAAAAAGGAGAAGAAACAAAATAAGAAAAAACAAAAGAAAAATAAAATAAAAATAAAACCTCGAAGCCGGTTTCCTCGGCTTCGTTTCGCTCCCTCAGCTCGTCCGCTCGCTGCCGCGCCTCCCAGACGCTGACCTCCGCTGGCGCCGCCACGCGCTGCAGGTCGTCCCGCGCGTCGGGCACCTGGGCGGAGGCTACGCGGAGGCCGCGGAGCCGCAGAAAATGGGCGGTGGTGGGCAAAAATCGGCAACCCAAATGGAACCTAGATGGAAACATTCACTAAACATGGACCAGAAATGGATTAACATCAAACTAGGTGGCAAGTGGATGTTCCACCCCAAATGGAACCCTAGTAAATGGCGTTATTAAATTTTTTTGATTTCTGAGTTGCTTTATTTTAGGGCATAACCTATGGCAATGGATCTAATTTTGGTAAGTGGAAACATTGACTAAACCCTGCGGTCCCTGGTGACGAATTTTGATAGACAAATACACCCCGCCGCCTTCGTGCAGGTGCTGCAAGCGGGAAGGGGGGGGGGGCTCTGATGGACACCGAGGGTCGATTTTTCGCAACCTCCTTCATTTAGGGTTTCTTGTGGCTTGAGTCTGCGCAATAGACTCTAAGTGTGCATGGGACCCCCCCCGACTCTTCTCCCCAACCCCTGAGCACCCCCCTCGCAGGCGCGCTCCGTCGAGTACTCGACCCCCTCTTTTGAGGCGTCACAGACGAGTCAGGAGGAGGTTGTAGTCGTAGACGGCCACGGCCTTGCCGTTGGCCTCACCCAGTCCACCCCCCCCCCCCACACACACCCCACCCCACCCCACCCCACCCCACGAGCCAGGTCAAACCCGCCGTGGTCAATCCCATCTCCGCCAGCGAGGTCGCTGCTTCCAGCCTCGAAGTAGCCGGCGTCCACCGGCTGCAGGAAAGCCGCCACCCGCAGCAGCCCGGAGAGGGACCCGCTTTCGCCGCGGCGCAGGGAGCTCAGGACCTGCATTTGGCAATTAATTGGCAATCGGGGAGCCAAAGAAACGACCCTCCCGACCACTGACAGACACCTATGGGAGGGCACCTGGAAGATCATGAGTTCCTCATTTGAGTCAAAATCAAAACCTGGTCTTAAAATGGTCCCAGAACCATCCAGGGAATTCAGAAGGCGTTTTTAACTTATCTGTATTTACCCAGAATCGGTTTTGGTTGTGGAACTCAGGTCATGTCCCTCTGCGAGAGACAGCTCGGCGCAGAGCGCGCCGCCGTGGGCGGGTCTTTTTCTATCGCCAGAAGTCACAGGCTGGATCCGTCAGAGATGCCGGCTGGTCCCGGTACTTGTTGGCGAAGAGGTTCCTCGGCTCCCGGTGCCCAGGCGAATTGAAAATCGCCCATTGCGTCTGGCTGACTCGTGAGTGACAAGGTCCTGCGTATGTGTTTGGCCTGGCCAAAGTTGAATTCATGTGTTCATGATTGTCAATTTGATTTGGTAACATAGCTGAATTCATATTCTGATTAATTGATTTGAATATTGGTAACATAGCTGGCCGTCTCTGCCGACCAAAGTCAGCAGCTCGACAGCCAAAGGAGTGAGCGAGAGCACATGATGTTGGCCAAGCTTCAGAAGTTTGTCTTCTCGTTCTTTGCACTTCGCCTTGTCCTTCTTGCCATTCCAAAAACTGACTCCTTCCCCAGCATCTGAGCTCTTCTCGTACTGCGTGCCACCGTTCTTGTAGAGCTCTTTGATGTCCTGGGACGTGGCGACCGCATCTTGACCAACCCGATGCATCGGCCCGATCCCCGATCCGACCCACCGCGCCGTTCCCTTGGAACATGAGGCATGCTCGCATCAAGCCCAGCCGTCTTCGCATAATATGACAAAACCCGGCGGATGTTTGGAGCCAGCGGTTGCCCCACCCCCTCTCCTCCCCTCCCCCCCTCCCTCCCCCCCTCCATGCCTCCTTCCCTCCCCCCCTCCATGCCCCCGTGCCGGATCGTGGCGGATCCAGTCTCACCATCCGAGCAGCTACGCCCACCAGCTCGTCCAGCATCACGAAGCCCGCCTCCTCGATGTGCCAGGTGCAATCGAAGGACCCGTCTGGGGATCCACAAGCACCCCCAGGCTGCTCCTAGCGCATGGACTTGGCTTTTTTGTTGCTGGGGTCTCTGGTTCTCCCTCTTGTCTCCCTCTTTCTCTTTTTTTGTCTCTCTCTCCCTCTCCCTCTTTCTCCCTCTCTTCTGTCTCTCTCTTTCTTGATACTTCCCACATGAGGCACGGGCAAAATTACTTACTTGCGGCCGTTTCGCTACTCAGCTTGAGAGTCCCCCATCGTTTTCCAGCGTCTCCTGTTGGTTGCCATGGTTTTGTGCATGTTCACAATATCAATGAAACACCAAATACTAGACTCAACAATAGTAATTTTGACGGTACCTCACATGGAAAAGAGTTAACTTCTGCTCGAAACTGGGGGCCCCTTTTCTGGAACATTCTCTCTTTTTTCTTGGCATGGGAAAAGCTACCCATGATCACAACTGGGGCCTTTTCTGGAACATTCATCACCCCCAGGTCTTTGGAGGAAACCGGGGCCCCGTCCTTGAGACACGCCTCCGTCTTGGCCGGCCCGCCCTGCGGCGCTTTGTCCGTGAAGGGCATGGAGGGGCAGCGCCCGGGCCAGGAGGTCCTGGCTGGCTTTTGTTGGGCCCGTTTTCTCGGGTTTTTGTAGTACACCCTGGGAATACTCCCACGTGTTGACCCCATTTAGGCACATGTCCGGATAAAACCGTGCTATTTTGAACCATTCTGGGTCATTTCCCAAGGGTGTATATAATCCAAAAACCCTCAGATTTTCAGATCCCCGGCGAAAAGCAAACTAAGTTTTAGCTTTGTGAAAACGACCCACCAAACCCGAAAAGGCTAAAAACCTGTGGCTGGCAACCACCAAGTTTAGGATACCCGGCACCCCCAAAATTAAAATGGTGGTTGTTCTTTTGCCTTCCCTTTGAAATCCACAAAAAAAAGGTACCAAAAGAAGACCGACGCATATGTTGGCACCTTTTCGGGACTGGAGGGAAACCTGAAAAGGAAAAACGCGGGGCGCTCCCTTGCGATTGGTTTTACAGAGAAACCCTTCGGAACAGCGGGATGGATGTTGCGGAAAACTTCTCATGGGTGGAACTCTCTGCCGTCGTTGTGTTGATTGCTGCTGGGCCGAATCGGATGGATGTTGACTCGAGCTTGACTTGGTTGACGTTGGAAGGGGAGCAACAAAAAATGTTTCATATTTTAGCAGCTAAGTGGTTGGATTTCAACCACTAAACCACAATGAGCAAAATGCAAAATGCTTCCCACCCATGCTGAGATCTCGTTTTGGCCGAGGTCCAGTAGCCCTCGTCATAGCCCGAGATGCCCGTGGGGTTGTGCTGGCAACCCACCTGGGAGCGCTCGAGCGCTGTCTCGGTTCGCATTAAGTCGGAAGCCCGCGCCTCGTAGCCGAAGTCGGACCAGATGGCGTTGCACTTCTGGACATGGTCGGGCATGCCGAAAGTGGCCTGGCCGTAGTCGAACTGGATGAACTGCCCGAACTGGGCCCTGAACTTCTTCCAGAGCGCCTCTGAATTCTTCATGGTTACTTTGAACCGCATGACGCGATCCACCTGAAACTTGGTGGTCCGCTGATTCTCGGTGTCCCTCATCTCCCCGTCCTTGTCCACCACCTCGTTGTGCAAGTAGAACATCACTCCCCCGATGTTGGCCAAGTTGATGTTCTCCCAGAGCCGGTTCTTGGGCACCACGCCGCTTTGGGCGCGGTACTGGTAGAAGGTCATCAGCGTGGGCTCGCTGGAGGTGTCGCAGCCACCCAAGGGCTCCGGCACCTGGCCCTTGCTGCACTGCTTCGTCTCCACCTGCTGCAGCGGCGGCAAGGTCGTGCTGCCGGACACAGAGCTTTGGCTGGGAGTCCAGAAGGTGGAGCACAGGCCGCTGTAGTGAGTGGACTCCTGGCCCACAAACTGCGCGGTCTTCAGGTAGCAGCCCCCAAAGGTGCAGAACACAAAGCTGTTGCAACCCACAGTTGCTGTACACGCGTCCTCGCAGTGCTCCCTGCTGGTTGTGAGCTGGGCAAGCTCTTGCCCCTCCTCGTCGGCGATCATGCCCCATCCGTTCGGGAACAGCGGCAGGTATGCCTTTCTAGGTGCAGTGGGCTGTGCCGTCGTGGCTGGCTGCGCGGCTGGCTGCGCTGTTGGGTACTGTGGCTGCATGGGCCGCATCCAGGGGTACATGGGCTGCATGGGCTGCATGGGCGGCATGGGCGGCATTGGCTGCATGGGCTGCATGGGTTGCTGCAGCCATGGTGGTGGCAGACCCATCATCCACCAGGGGGGCATCTCGTCCCGCTCGCTCTCGCTCTCGCTCGCGCTCGCCCGCGCATGCCGCTGCAGCGCTGACGCCGCACAGGCGCCGGCGCCGCCGCTGGCTGCGGCGCACTCGTCATCCGCGACCAAGGGCGAGCCTAGGCCGAGCTCCTGGGCTGCGCCCAGCACCAGCAGCCACCACATTCCATCGAAAAAGCGCTGGGAGCAGGAAAGAAAACCTGAGGGCTCTAGAGCCCAGAGCAATCTCTGCAAGACTCGGCAAAGCACACACGCAACGCGCACACGCACACGCACGCACAAGAACACGCACGCACGCCCACACCCACACCCACACCCACCCAGAGCGAGAGAGACGCAGACACAGACACAAACACAGACACAGAGACAGACACAAAAACACAGACACAAACACATACACGGCGGCCTTGTAGTCGGCTACGCCATCTTGGCCCTGCATCTCATCCTGGGCATACAACGAGTCAGCAGTTGATGCTTGGAATGGGCAGCTAAACTGTCAATGGTCTCCGTGAGCATGTTCTAGTTGTGTCAAGCTTACTGGCTGCTGCAAAGCATGACTCGTTCATGCAGGGCTTCAGAAGCCAAGATATCAGTATTGCAACCAAGCATCTGTTTGTTTGATCCACTCGACCTGAGCAATCGACATCCAAGCTTGGTTTGTGTCATGAGTCTGCCGGTACTTGATTGCACATGTTGGCAGTTGGCAGGCTCGAAATGAGGGGTCTCGAAGAAAGCAAAAAGGATTGCCTTCAATGGGCACCAAGTCGCAGAGAGGCATTGCTGCTCGTCGTGCCATACTTCCCCGCCCAGCCATCGCAAGCTCACCACGCGCTCCGTGAGATTCCCCTGGCGGGCTCAGCTAAAAAACGTCCCCCGCCTCTTGGAGAAGCCCAAAGTCAATCTTCGTGAGGGTCCCAAAATCTGGCTCCCCGCCAGACCACCTGGTCTCAGCCCTTTAGTTGACCGTGAGTTTGGTCATGGGATGGAATTCATGAAGACCCCACCGTTTCAGCGCGGTGTTGATGCCCGCAGCTCATTCAACTGAAAGCAAAGCCCCGAGGCTTTAGTTGGGGAGCAAACAAAAACCACCAGAAAGCGAAGCAAAGCCAGTCTTGACGCAGCTTGGTACCTGGGAGCTGCGCAAAGCCACCGAGACATGGGGCCACCGGTTGGGTCCGGCGTGTGGGCCTGTGGAAGGAAGCAGACATGGTGGGTGGGTGTTGGCATCTGCCCCAGCGTCTGAAAGCCCCCATGCCAACTGAACAGATTGACTTAGATTGTCCTTGCCACATCGTGGGCTGCAGTTGTGCATTTGACGTGTTGGTCTTCAAGCCCTTCACCTACATGCTTCAAGCTGCTTCCACTGACAGTTCCTGACAGGTCTGGGCTCGTGATATTTTTCCTCAACTCCAAAGTCATCGGTGTCCCGGCCAAAAAGTCGAACGAGCCGAAACGGGATTCAAAGAAGCCCCTGGTTCTTGCTAAATGGGAGCCTGGTTCTTGCTGGCTGGCGCCAAACCGCCAATTCGATGAAACAGGGCCCTGCCACAGGGACTCCCCGCAGCGCAGCAACAAAAGGCCTCGCCTTGCGCAGCACCGCGGTGGGGGACTCGTAGCGCAGGGCCCAGCCGCCCGGCCGGCGCTCCATCCCCAGAGCGTGGGCGTCCGGCCAAAAGCCCTGGCGAAACCTCCGTCGCCCGTCCCGTCCTCCCCAAGAGTCTTGGTTGACCTTGGAAGGGGAGCAAAGATCTAAATATTTTAGCAGTTAAGTGGTTGGACTTCAACCACTGAACCACAACAAGCAAAAATGTAACAGGTTTCCCAACAACAACCATGGAGCAACCAAACATCGGTCGCCCTTTCTCCAACCCCCCCCCAAAAAAAAACAAAAACTCTCCCAAAGCGGCGGAGGAGCCTCGCCCCGTCCTCATCCCCAAGAGTAAACCCACAGATCAAGTCGGTCGCCTTTCCATCGCCCGTCCTCTCTAAGAGTAAACCAAACATCAAGTGGCTCGCCCTTCCTGCTAGCGCTAAACCCCAAGTTTACCCTCAAACAGTCGTGCCGCCTCCTGGCTCCCACATTTGCGCTCCCCCGAACAGAAGTCAAAAAACGTCCGCGCCCTTATGTAAACAATGGTTCGATGGTTACATCAACCCAATCTCTTTTTCAGCGGCAACTGAAAGCCAGGGCTCCGATTTCTATCCAGCTCCACCTCCCACCCCCCACCTCCACCTCCACCTCCACCTGCCTCCAGGGTCGCCGGCAGCTGCTGCGCCCAGTCCGCCCGGGCGCCATCATCGCCTGCCTGCGCGCCCTCCGCGAAGGCCCAGCGCAGCCTCGGCTCGGCGCCCACGTTGGGCAGCCGCAGGATGGAGCCCAGGGCCACCCCGGGCACCTCGCGACATGGACGGATGGACGGAGGGAGGCCCGCGTGGGAGGCCCGGGGGCCCGTCCGAAAAAGCTGGCCATTTTGGGGGTGACCCAATTTTTCTGGCCGGTGCGATAGGCAAAAAATGAGAACTGGAAGGATTTCGAGGAAAATCATCCATTCGAGTTGGCTTCCTTTATTCGGGAGTCCCAAAACGGTTCATTCCCTCATTCCCGACTGAGCACCAGCAAGTAACATCTTAGACCCAGTACTACATTATGGCCACAACTCATGTCCCACCATCTTGAGAGTATTCATTCACAACTCAAATCCATGCGTGCAGGGAGGGGCCAACTCTTCAAATGGTCCTACTTCGGACATCGCTGCTCTCTGACAAGCTTATGTCAAAAGTGATTGAGGACAAAAAGTAATTGTCGGATGCTGTTGTTTTTCTTCTTTTTTGATGGGACGACCGACCTTCCATCGGGTACTTTGGGAGCCTGCTCATCTAAGCTGGGTGAGTCTCAAAGCTAAAAGAAAACCAGAAGGGTGCGATTGTAAGAGTTGGACGATCGCAAAATGAGACCAACGATGTGTCTTGGCCGAAGCGCAATTACGCAGGTTCCATTGCTCGAGGCCCAAAGTAGGGACTTCTAGCAATGCGAGTTGCTCAAACCGTTGACTTGACCACGGGACTTTTTCCCAAAAAAAGGCCAACTCCCCCCCCCCCCCCTCCGCCAAACAAAAGCCAACTCCCCCACTGATTTTCCAACGAACCAGCCTGTGGTGCCAGGACTCCCCAGCCCTGCGGGAATCGCACGTCCTTCTTCTGGAACTCCACCTGCCATGAGACGTGCCTCTCTCCGTGAAAAAAGGAGAAAACAAGCAGAGCGGACGGACAGCTCTGAAAAG
>CAUJNA010000417.1:0-100000 GCA_963377175.1 Effrenium voratum | reverse complement strand
GACCCCCCCCACTCCCAAGCTGGCCAGCAGAATGGCCGTCATGGCCACGCAGGAGTCCATTATGGCGGACTCGTCCACGAAGTCCACCTGGATGTAGCGCCGCAGCTCCCACCAGGCCTGGGGGCTCCACTTTTTGAGCCCCCCAATGACGTAAACCCATGGGTCATGTACCTCAAAAAGGGAAAACCCCTGGTGAAAAGAGTCTATTCGCAAGCCTGCACGTCCGTGTGATCCAACAAGTCCAAGGAGAGCCCGTCCGCCCGCAGCGACTCCCGGATCCTTTCCCGTGGCTTCTCTCGGCTCACAGGCCTCTCCGGCTCCACCGCCGAGGTGCTCAGCTCGTCGGTCACGTCGTGGCTGCACTCCACGACTCCACAGGCGCTGTAGCAGCCCTGCGGCGGCTGCGGCGCTAAGATCTCCGTCAAGCTCCGCAGGTTCGCCATGCTCCACATGTGCGCGGAGGGCGCGTGGTGGTGCTTCTTGGTCAAGGCTGTGAAGAGCAACATCTGGTTCGTGTTGTCGCTAAAACTCCGGCTGGTATTCAGGACACCCGCGATGAAGCTGTACCAGCATTTGGTTGACATGATTACAGTCAACACCGCACCCAGCACCATGGGTGCCAGTGGGTCCCCCAAAGCCTCGCTCACTCTGCCGTCAATTTGCAGCTTGAAGAACGTCATCCCCAGCATCATGGACAGCGTGGAGAGGATGATGACTATCTGTTCCACCACCGTACAATTCTTTTCGCGCGGTTTGGACATCCTCTCTGCAGGGCATGCGCTCTGCCCCTTCCGGAAAAACCGATTGTAGGGCGACTTCCCCTGCAGCGTCCCCAAAATCCTCCTGGCCGACTCGTTCTCCTCCAGTAGCTCCCGTGCCTCGCGCTTGTGGCGCCGCACGTGCCCCGACACCTCGATGGCGTGCACCTGCAGGATGCGCCACAGCAGCACCGCCCCGGTGGCGCAGGCGTCGAAGATCACGTTCACTTGAAGCGACTCGAAGGCCACCTGGGGGTAGCCGCTCTTCAGCAGGTCGTAGTAGTTGCTGCCGTCCGAGATGCTGCTGTACCCGATCCAGAGCAGAAACAACCACAGCAAAACCTCGTTGAGGACATCCAGAGGGCCATGGAGCAAAAGCAGGCGCGGGCGATACGAGTACCAATACAAGAAATACGGCGTAGCGATTAAACCCAGAGCAGGCATAGAGCAAATGGTGGCCATGACAGCGTCAAGGCTCACCCGCTGCCAGTTGGCGTCGATGTCTATGATGGGAAGAGTCTCTTCTTCCGGGACGTACTTGTCAAATCGCGAGCAGAATCGACAGCTACACCCTACCTCCACAGCCTCCTCACTTGCCATGGCGCGTCAAGGGATGGCTGGATCTGTGACACCTCTGCTTGGTTGCTGCAACGACCCTGCAAAAAGGTTTTCACATTTTAGGGGTTTAGTGGAAAACCCCGTGATTTCCCAAAACATTAAATCCAAAAATCCAGCCCAATACCAGTCAAGCCTGCCGAACCTGTCTGCTTCCATTGTGCCAGCTTCTGGTTTCCTGTTTGCTTTGTCTTCAGATCTCTCAAGTGCTTTCCACAAAGCAGCGGACAGAACTCACGAAGGGCCCTCGACGAAACAAAAAAACTTTCTCGCAAATGTGGCAAACATTGCAATGCGAATCTTTCAACAGGCGCATTCCATTCACATGTGCCAGCTACGTTGCCACATTTGCCAGCTCATATTCCTATGGCAGGAAAGCAAGCTAAAATTGACACATTGCAGTCTCCCGCGGCTAGCTGCGACCCTGAGTGGGTCAAGGAACTCTCGCACGGTGAATCTCCGGCGGTTGGGTGAATTGACATGTGTGGCGCTCGGTCAAAAGGGATGCGATCCAAATAAGCTTATCTGTTGGACCCTCCCCAAAAGGGTGGTTGTCCACATAAGTGTTTTGCAGGACCCTCAAATTTGGTGGGTTTCCTTTTGGCTTCCCTTTACCCTCCCAACAACAAGCATGGGTCTTGACAGAGAGGCTCCCCAAAAGGAAAGTAGTCCAACCCCTCCAGTCAGCTTCCATGTTCGCCTGAGGGAGTATCCAACTCCACCTTGCCTGGGAAGCGGTCGAGCTCGCTCGCCCAAACCGGCGCATTGGCGGCGCTCCGGGTGCCTGAGCCCATGGAAGGCGAATCGGATTGAGCCCATGGAATGGCCTCGGCTTTTGATATGTGGCTGTGGCTCAAAAACATGTACCAAAATGGCACCTTGGAAAATGGAGCCAAAGACTAAAACGTGCCAAGACTAAACTGGGTGGTGCACCTACCCCAAAATGGGATCCCATTAGTTTTGACCCACAGCAATATGTGGGTGGCTCGTCTTCAGGCTCGGTGCCCTTTTTTTGGTCGGTTTTAAAGGGAAGCCGAAAGGAAAACAGACATTTTGGCGAAAAAAGACAGACCCATGGTAACCAAGAGTTCCAGTAAGCTCCTCCGTTGACCTGACAGCCACTGGAATGGTTCAGGTCGGTGAGATGCCACGCAAAATACGGGAATTGGCCCTTGGAACTGCTTGCACAGCTATCACTCGAGTGAAATCTCTGCCGAGTTGACATTTGGCTGTGGGTCAAAACCAATGGGATCCCATTGTGGGGTAGGTTTTAGTGGGGATTGGGATGTTCACTGGAGGTGCGGGATTTTGACCCAGGGCCATTTACTGAGACGTCGAAAAGATCGCAGGCATTTCTGCCCTCTCTGCACAACCAATCCTCGAATAACACAACATCTTCTTGGTCATACCAACATATGCGCTGGCAAAACCGGTCCGTGAGCCCTACGTTTCCCTCACTGACTGACCTGACCTGACTAAGTGTCTTGATGCAAGGCCTGGACTGCCAGACAGCGACAGCACCGGCGCAATCAGCGCACCTATGTGCCGAGCGAAGGTAAAAACAAACAAGTCTGGTCCGAATCCGTGGCAAAGCGAATCAGGTCGAACCAACTGGGTGTCTTGTTTTTGACGTGACGCTGCCCCGTTTTGCGGTTTCACAAGGAACCCGAAAAGGAAAACCCAATCCATGTTGGGGGTCCGATTCCTAAGAAAGGAAAACGCGAGCCACCCACATGTTCCTTTAGAGCTTCACCTTCCTGGAAAACGTGGCTCCTTGGCCCCGACCCCCCCCCGAGCCTCGGCGGACCATGGCCACCCCGGCGCCAAAAGCCACACACGCGGCGGCGGCGGCGGCTCTCGGCCGCGCGCGCCTGCCCTGCCATGGCCGCATGGGAGCGAGGTGCGAGCGAGGAGGTCCGGAGCTCGTTGGGAGATCGGCTGGATGTGTTGATCTCAAGTTGCCATGGCTTTTAGTTGAGTTGGGTGGTGCTTTCAGCATGTCTCCAGAGTGTTGTGCAAGACCTCGTCATGCCACTAGGGTCTTGAGCCCGAAGTGTCGTTCATGCAGGGGGCGAGCAAGTGGCAGGAGCTGCAAGCTGCAAGCTGCGCGGGACTGTGGCCGGCACAAAGATCGCCAGCCGTGTGCCGGCGAACTCGAAACCTACGGCAGCCCGTTGGAACCTGGGACCGGCACGTGGCACGACGCGTCAACGCGCCTCACTGCGTTCGCGGGTCGCGCCACCCCCGCTAGGGGCCTAGGGGGCCGCGCTTGAAAAGCAGCGACTGCTCGGCGTTGTCACGCAGCTCGATGTTGCCATCAGGTAGCAGCCGAGCGCTGAACCTAGGCATTGAGACTGTGCCAAGGGACCGCCTGTCTCTGATGTGAACTTCACATGCAACAAGGTTCAGTTGCCATGATCCTGCCTCTCATCTGCTGTCCATTTTACCACCTGGCAAGCACTGTCATCACTCAACACTACCCCTCGTTGATGTGGGCGCGATGGCAAAAGCGACAAACCAAGACTACACAGCCGTCGCGTCCACATCTTGCATTGCCTTGCCTGATGCTTTGCCTCCAGCTTTGGATGAACCTCTGGAAGCTCTGCACTTTGGTTTTGGGTGCCAACAGCTCAACCCAACAGCCACCCAGCCCAACGTTGCATCCGGCCAAGCGGCAAAGGAAGCTGCGCAAGCGAATTCTTCTCCAGGTGCCCTCCTGCGGAGCCAGAATCGCAAATCCGGCCGGGGGCAATTCCTTTTGGACCTGAGGTGACAGTTCCTGCTTCCGGGCAAGTGCCCGGAAAAGAAAAACCGGAAGCAAACCCGGAAGCACTTGTGTCTCAAACCTCTCATGTGTCTCAAACCCGGCACCTCTTTTGTGCCGGGCCGAATCCACTCGATGGGGTCAGGCTGACCTGAGAAGCTTATGTACAGCCCAAGGTCGGGGTCTCGTCTCAGCCCGAGGCCTTGTGTTCAGACCCCGAGCCGCGGGGGCGCCGCCTTGGGCGGCTCGTGCCCCAGAAAACAACTTCCTGGTGCGATGAGTAGGGAGTCTGGTTGAATTCTCAGTTTTATGGGCTTCCCTCACAAAAGAAACCACCAGTTCAACTGGACAACTTTGCTTTTGTGGCTCAGACTCCCTTTCTCCTTCACTTGTTCTCTTTTTGTCACTCAGACTCCATGTCTTCCCCACTTCTCGCCCCAGGAAACCTTCCATGGATCGCCTCAAACTCTCAGCCGGCGCCGTAAGAGAAGTCCTCGCCCATCATGGGCCGCAGCTTCAGCTCCGCCAAGCTGAAGGGCCCCACCACGGAGCCGTGGGCGCCGAAGCGGTACACGGGATCCAACTCCAGCGCCTCCGGCGCCGGCGCCGGCGCCGGCCGGTGTTGGGCACTCGGAGCCTCACGTGCGCCGCTCTCAACGCAGTTTAAAGTTTCGCGGATGGGGGTGCCCTCTTGTTTCTTCCTTTCTTTTCAAGGGTGCCCTTCTTGGGGTTGGCTTAAAAAGGAAATCAATAGGAAACCCCAATAGGAATCTGGTTTTAGGGGGCTCCCCTATTTTGAGACAAACCCGTAAGCTTCCCCTCAGCTTTGGCATGCGGCCGGCTTTGGCCGCGGCGGC
Organism: Effrenium voratum; assembly: GCA_963377175.1. Taxonomy (NCBI): domain Eukaryota; class Dinophyceae; order Suessiales; family Symbiodiniaceae; genus Effrenium; species Effrenium voratum. The sequence goes on along the minus strand of CAUJNA010000417.1, from coordinate 95,006 downwards.
AGTGCTGCCTCGCAGTTTGCTCCGCAGGGCTCCGCGAATCGCTCAAAACGAAAACGGGCGAACAGTTTGATGCTCTCCGCACATGAGTCACAATCAAAACCATGAACCGTACGAACCAAAGCCCATGGGGTGGAATGGGGTGGAATTCAGGGCTCCCTCTATTAAAAACATCACCCCCAAGGGACAAAACATCGGTACTAAAATGGTCTACCCAAACCATGCAAGGAACTATTTCTGGCTGGGACTGCTCCTTACTGTCTGAGTTTGAATTTGGGACCCTTTTGGTGGACATCATTTGCTGGGGATCCATGTCCAGCCACCGTTTTGGCGGGCTCCCTATTGAAAGTCATAGCCAACTCTAAGCAGTCTTTCGGCACGTAATCATTAATCTAATTATCCTACCCTCAACACATTGTGGACCCAACATGTGAATCTTGGTCGGAATTCATTGCGGCCCCTGAGAAAGGTTGACAAGTATCCGCGAACTTGTGGTAGCTTAGTGCGCATGCCGTGCTACAAGTACCCTTACTCCCACTAACATGGCACCTGTGGGGAGGCACCTGGAACATCATTTTCCGCTTAGAGGGACCCCCTGTGAGGCGCCATGTTAGCAGGAGAGAGGGTATCCTCTTTCCGGGTCTCAACCAAACCTTCTGCGTCGCTCGTATGCACCCAGACCAAGCCTCGCTGCGCGAGCGGGGCGGAGCTTCCTTCCGCAGGGAGTGGAGCCAGCCGCGGTCGCCTGCGACTTCCGAGGAAAACCAAGCCGGAACCAGAGGGGTACCCATGGGTTGCTTTATGCTCCCCTGCTAAAAGTGACTAACTCTTAGTGGTTTAATACGGAAAGACTCAAGAAAGTTGGCAAAAAGTTATTCAGTCCTAACATCCAAGCAAACTGCAACAAAGGTCTGTCGGTTCTAGGGGTGCCCTTTATGGGGTTGGGTTTCAGGGAAGCTAAAAGGAACACCCGCCCATTTTTGGGGGTAACCCGATTTTGAGACACCCAGAAAGCACCAGGCCTGCGCCCTTGCGCTCCTGCTTTTGGTAGAGCCGATTGGTGACCTCCCGTGATCCAAACGGTTGCACTGGCAGAGCCAAGATTCATTGTGGCCCCAGCCAAACTGCGGACGATTGTGTTCCCAACTGAGTTGCAGATTTTGTCTGGTGCGTGCGCGTTTGAGAAGAGGCAACACACCCTGCCCTAGTGACTGCAAAGGTTAACCGTTCAGCCAAGCAATCAAATGAGAGCTCCCGGCCTCCGACGCGTTGACCGAGCTCTCCGAGGAGACCCGATAAATGTTCCTTGCAGACAGAAAGCATGCGCACCGTGACAGGGTGCCAAGAGAAAGTCTCCAAATCATTGCCCAAGGCACTGCGCCTTTTGCTCCCTCTCCTGGATCCATCGCTCCCTTTGCTCCTCGCATCGACGCGCGCTCCACATGGCCATGGGTCAAAATCCCAATCGTACCCGCAGTGAACATCCCAATCCCCACTCAATTAGGTCCAAAAATTTGGGTGGTGAATTCACCTACCCACCAAAATGGGATCCCATAACGGCTTTGACAACCACAGCCACATGCGTGTCACGGGCGTCTTCTGGCGCACAAAAAGCTCCTTCTGCCGTGCCCCCTGCGCGGGCGCCGGCACCGCGGGCGCCGGAGACGCAGCCGGCGGCGGTGGTGCGATGGGGCCCAGAAGCCGCAGCGGCAGGCGCGGCGGGGACCGGGCATTGGCCCTGGCCGAATTCAACGAAAACCGAAAACGCGACTCGACGGCCATGCAACAACACACGTGAAAAAGAAACTGACCACGCTTTCAGCTTTCTTGGCGGCCGCCGGGCAGGAGACGTCCCAGTCAAAACCATCGAAGCCTGATATGCAAGGGGTCTACCCAAAAGACTTGAAAGGGCCAAAAGGTTGGCCGCACTCACTTCTTCATGGATGGGACTGCCCTCGCCTACCCAGCCCTCCTTCTTCCGGTCCTTCCCGCCTCTCCCGCGCGTCCGCCGAGTGCGCGGAGCTGCTTTGGGGCGAGGCAGCGCGCAGCGACGGCAGGCGCTGGCTGGCCTTCCGCAGTTCAGTGAGAGTGGGTCTTTCTTGCACGTAAGAACCCCAAAGGACAACCCATGGGGTCCATTCTTGGTGGTTCCACTTGTTGAGCAGACAACAACCCGAAAAAGTGGCTGATTTCCGCTGTAGTCAAAAAGCCTCTCACCCATTCTGCTGGTTGCGAAGAGTCTCGCCGGTCGGCCGTGTGCAATGCACCACGCCGATGATGGATGCGTGACAGCGCGAAAGTTCACGGGAGAACCAAAAGGAAAGCCCCCCATTTCCCCAGAAAGACCCAGACTTAGACCCGTGATCCTTGGCTCACTGAGGCTCGGGCAGCACGGGCGCCACTACGAGCCTGGCCGGATCTGCATGGCACCGATTCTCCCACAAGAAAAGCTCCTCCGGAGACCTGGCCTGAGCCGGTCTCTTCGCCCGCGCCCGTGGTGCACTTGCGGCGCTTGGCTCGGCCTCATCCTCGGAGTCCAGTGCCTGCAAGCGCTTCAATGCAATCAGATCTCTATCCATCCAGCCATCCATCCATCCATCCAGCCAGCCAGCCAGCCAGCCATCCATCCAGCCATCCAGCCATCCGTCCGTCCATCTGTCCATCATCTATCTATCTAACGATGTATCCAGCCATGTCTCTATCTCTCTGTCCCTTCCAGCTCTCTATCTCTCTACCTTTCACTATTCTAGGGGGTGATTCCCCATTCTTTCCAACCATCGTTGTTTTCAAAAACCAGCTATCTTCCTGGGTTTCCGGAAGTTTTCTGGAAAGAAGGATCCCTGGAAAGAGTGAAACTGGAAGGTACCCCTAGAACTATCTCTCTATCTCTGCGCCTCCCCATCGCTGTGTCTCACCTTAAGGCTGGCCTCCCAGTTGTCCAGAAAGCCGATCTCCGCAATCGAGAGGCTCGGGCGTTTGGCGTCATCCTTCCATCCGGGTGTGTCTTAGAATAGAGGACCCCGCAAAATGGAAACTTTGGTTCCCCTTTTCGCTTCCCTGACCAATCCCAAAAACGGTGCCAACTCAAATAACAATAATAACAATACTAATAATAATAATAATAATAATAATAATAATAATAATAATAATAATAATAATATAATAATAATAATAATAAATAATAATAATAAATAATAATAATAATACTAATAATAATAATAATAATAATAATAATAATAATAATAATAATAATAATAATAATAATAATAAATAATAATAAATAATAATAAATAATAATAATAATAATAATAATAATGATAATAATAATAATGATAATAATAATCATAATAATCATAATAATCATAAGAATAATAATCATAAGAATAATAATCATAAGTAATAATAATGATAACACTCTTCGCATCTTGACGTCTTGCAACACCAAACAAAAATCAGTCCTCCACATCCAAGCACCGGAAGAACATATCCACGTCCCCGTCCCAGCATCTCCTCTGGCAAGCGCGCCGCAGCTCCTGCAAGCTGATGCTGCCGCTGCCATCCTCAGGCGACTCGCATGTATCCCTTTGCCAGCACCACACCTCCACAAAACCAATCGGGTTTCGCCTCTTCCCCCGACAAGCGTCACCCCCCAGACTCGGAGGCGCCCAAATCAAAACAGACCCGGCCTTTCTATCCCTTTGACCACACCACATCCCCACAAAACTGGCCCGGGAAAACAAAAACACAAAAGCAGACCGCTTTCCTCAGAAACACCCACCTGCCCGGACAAATACGACGAAAACAACGCGTCCCCCCCCCCCGGCTGTGTCTCGCTTCACGCCCGCGGCGCGGCGTCCAGTGCCCGGAAGGTGCGGTGCACGGAGCCGAAGTTCTGCTCCGCCCAGCGCTTGAAGGAGCCCAGCAGCGCCGCCGAGGCGGCGTCGTACCTCGCGCGAGGCGCGAGGCCCCGAAGCGCCGAAGCGCCCCGAAGCGCCCCGCCCGAAGCAGCCCCTCCCAAAGAGCCATGTGGTTAAAACAAAAAAGCCCGGCGAGCATCCGATTCAATCCAAGCACCAAAATAGGTTCTAAGATGGGTGCAGCTACCATGTGGCAAAGAGGATTCATAGGGCTGTTGTCAAAAATGGGGTAGCCCCATTTTGGGAACCCTGGTAAATGGCCACACGGTCCATGGAAGCCAGGAACAGAACCAGGAAATTCGAGTGCGACAGCGCGCAGAGCGCTTCCTTTGCTCTTGACTTCATTGGATGTGAGTTCCATGAATGGATGGTAAAGAAACCGCGAACACCCGAAGCCCCCGAAGCCCATGCAAAGAATCCATCTGATGGGTCAACACCAATGGGATCCCATTTTGGGGTCCCCGAAGTCGATTTTAGTGCTTGGATTGGTGGATGTTCCCTGGGGGTACCGAAGCCCCGAAGCCCCGAAGCCCCGAAGCCCCGAAGCCCCGAAGCCCCGAAGCCCCGAAGCCCCGAAGCCCCGAAGCCCCGAAGCCCCGAAGCCCCGAAGCCCCGAAGCCCCGAAGCCCCGAAGCCCCGAAGCCCCGAAGCCCCGAAGCCCCGAAGCCCCGAAGCCCGAAGCCCCGAAGCCCCGAAGCCCCGAAGCCCCGAAGCCCCGAAGCCCCGAAGCCCCGAAGCCCCGAAGCCCCGAAGCCCCGAAGCCCCGAAGCCCCGAAGCCCCGAAGCCCCGAAGCCCCGAAGCCCCGAAGCCCCGAAGCCCCGAAGCCCCGAAGCCCCGAAGCCCCGAAGCCCCGAAGCCCCATGGCCCGTGCAAAGAAGATCCACAGAATCAGAACATGAATCTGGAGTGTACAATCTCCTGTCGCAACCCCACCCCCCCCCCCCGAAATGACATGCAAAAGATAGCAGACGTCTTTCCCGCGAGGTAGGGCACAAACTTGCTGAAAGAAAAGCGCTGGCAGTCACCCAGTGTTCGCCTTTTCTTTTCGTGCTCAGCGTCGAGCCCGTTTTACACCGGCGATCTGTCTCTTGCCTTGGGACTTCGCCAAGCCCGCCTCCCTCCAGAGCGAGGCTCCACCCACGTTGGCGAACACCTCGTCGCGAGCCCAGGTCTGCTGGATCTCCTCCTCGGTCGCCACCTCTTCATCGCCGGTCTCAGACATCACCGCAGAGCCGTAAATGGCCTCGCCAGTGTGGCGCAAGCTTTCGTAGGGAGCCGAGAACACGTTCTCACCGTACTTCTCTTGAGCATCACTGTACTCAAAAGCAAACCGCAGTTGCTTCTTGGCCAAACGCAAGAAGCCTTTCCAGTCCCAATTGGCCGGAATCGCGCCCTTGCTGGCTGCAAGCTTGCAAAACAGCAAGAAGTCCTTCTCGAGGTGGCTCCCGCCGCCACTCGCTTCAGCATAAAGTCCACGCAAGTCTTGCCCGAAGACGTAGCTGTCATCCACCCGCAGCCGGTAGCAGTCAACCAGCCAGTCTTGCGCAGAGCTGTGGGAAAGGCCCTGCGCCCAAGCTGACGGCCCTGCGCCCTGCAATGGCCGGGCCTCCGGGCACAGCTCTTCCAGCAAAGACCGGATCGGCTTGTTGGTGGGCTCAGCCCGGAGAGCGATCTTCAGATCAAGGATCGCAGCATGAACTCTGCCGAGCGCGTGCTTGGCCTTGGCACGGCGGAATCTGGCCTTCACGTTGCACACATCGCTCGCCAGCGCCGCGCTGGCGGCGTCGGATGCCGCTTGCCACGCCTCTTGCCGCAGCAGGCATTCCGCCCGGTTGGAGTGGATCTTGCTGCGCTCATCCCAAGACTCCCGCGAGAAGCCGTCGGAGCAGGTGAGCAAGCCATCCAGGGCTTTCTGGTAAAGCTGCAAGGCTTCGTCCAGCAAGCCGGCGCTGAACTTGGCGTTGGCTTCACTCTTCACACTCAGCGATGCTTCGAGCTCGGAACTTTTGGGCTTCTCCACATGGTCACACACCTTGCTCAGAAGCGCAAAGTCCTCAAAACGCACCTCGAAGTTGGTCTGTTCTAAGAGTTCTGAAGATGAGGCCTCCTCTGAAGATGAGGCCTCCTCTCTGCACTTCTCATCCTGCACCAGTGCATCTCCAAACACAAAGGCGAACGCACGACGCGTATCGCCATCCACCAATTTCAAGCCATAGTTCCACTCACCTGTGATGCAAGCATCAGGCAATTCAAGCCTATACCTTTCTTCTTTGCTCTCGGAAAAAGCTACAAAGTAGATGTTCCTTGCGCACGGGTCGTCCTCACGTTGGTCCTTTGAGCTGTCTTCTGGATCCGATGTGGAGCCCCAGTTCCGGTAGTGGCACCAGTCATAGCGCGACCAAAGATTGCTGGTGGGCCCAAACTGTGTGTGCCCACTTACTCGGCACAAAAACCGGCCAACCTTGTCACCGTCAACATCCGCATGGTGGACCATATGAAGCCATCTCTCATCCCTGAGCAGGATTTTGCCCTGCTGATAATATCCTGGCACTGCGTTGTGCGATCGCCTCAAGGTGAATCCGATCGTCCCGCCGCTGGGTTGCCGAGGAGGCTCCCCAACATGCTTGGGAAGCACGTCCTTGCAGTCACCAAATAGAACCGTGCCATCCACAAATGCGGCGCACGGGCCATGAACGCGCTCGTACCTGCAGAATCGGTCTGCCATCGCAAAGAATCGGGAAAAAAACATCGCTCTGAGATGTGCCCTCTGACAAATGTCCCGAAGATCTGATTGCCCGCTGAATCTGAGAAATCTTCGGGGGGCCCACTTGGGCCGTGCTTCCGATGTCGAGAGAAAATCCCCGAGTTCTTCGGGCCCGCGTTCAAAGATCGGCTTTTTGGAGTCTCACCACTCATGCCACAGCCTGGAATTACAGTTAGAGATTCAGAAAAGCATCAATCCTATGTCTGATAGACTGGCCATCCGCAATGCACAGCCAGTGGCAATCTAAGCGAACCAGTCTGCACATGTTGGGCATGCAAGCGTGAACACAAGCGTCGCGTCAAGATTGGACATCAATGTTCGGCGGCATTTCTCCGTGGTCACATGTGAGACAAGCTGCTCTTTGAGGGTGATGCTGCCGGACATGTCCGCGTCCACACACCTGCATTGAAGGCAAATCCTCCACTAACGAACACCGTCCAAGCCCTGCTTGGAGCACCATTTAACAAGGGGAAATGGGGGCTCACCAAACTGGTGGTTTCCCTCTTGGTTTTTAATCCAACCAGTGGGCCAGCCACATAAAACGACGAGCCCAAGTTGTCTCAAGAACCAACACCGAGACAACGACCTTTTGCAACCACCGCTTCCCCCGAAACGAAAACCGGGCTCCGCTTCCACCCACCCGGCCTCCAGGCGCCCGCGACGTTGCCGCGGAAGCTCAGCTCCTCGAAGCAGGCCCGGAACTCCGCCCAGGAGACGCTGTTGGAGTCCTCGAAGGGGTGCGACACAAACGGCACGGTTTGGGATCCGCGCGGATCCGCGGAGAGCCGAGCCACCTCTCCCCGCTTCTTTCTTTCTTTGGTTCCCCCGGAATCCGAAACCCGAAAGGCGGCTGGAAGGGGGGGATCAACGGGCATTCAATGGAAGGACCTCCCAATTGTGCGAGTTACGGTGTTGTGCTGCTGTGGCCACTTGTTTCAACAATGCGTTTCAAGCTAGAAAATCGATGAATCCGTCGGGCTTAAGCTGGACTCCGCCCTTTATGGGTCTGTCCTTTTAGGTATCAGACCCCCAAACAATGGGTGGGGCTCCCTCTGGTGTCCCTTTAAAACATCCAAAAAAGGAGCCCTCAAGGAAAGACTCGCAGATGGGTCAAAATAAGGTAACCCCAAAATGGCAAGCGCCCTGGTAAATGGAAACATAGACTCAAACCTGCGGTCCATATCCTGGTAGTTTCATTTTGACTCATACCCACATGGGTCAAAACCCTGTGCCCCTGGTGAACATCGAAATAGGTGGCAAATGGACGTTCATCCCAATGGGATCGCCATAGGTTATGCTCCATGGCCACATGTCAATTTATTGCTTCAAATAACCGGAGAAGAAAAAAGAAAAAGAAGGAAGACAAAAAAAAGCGCCACACCTCCCCGGCTCGCTCCCTTCTTGGCCCTTCTGGCTCGCAGGGGCGCATCATGGTCCAAGCGCCGGCGCCAGGCCCGCAGGGGGTGTCCCTCCACCCGCACCAGGAGCGCCTTCATGATGGCCCACTCTTCCTCAGACATGGCCATGGGTCAAAACATCAGTTGAGTCATGTCCACCACTTGAGGTGGTTCACATGTGGTTCCCTATTTGGTTTGAGGTCCTCCGAACTGAAGAGTATCCGCACCCATTTATGGGCGTCCGATTCTCCCTTTCTAACCTTCGCACCCGAATCGGTTTTGGTTTACCTGGCTCATTTGCCCATAGGTCAAAAGCCCGGTTACCCCCCAGTGAACATCCCAATCCCCACTAAAATGGGTGGTGCACCCACCCCAAAATGGTACCATTGGTGTTGACCCACGGCCAAATGAATGGGCGGCTCGTCTTTCTTTTGGAGGTGTGCGCTACTCTTTGTTACAATTTTTAGGGAAAACCCGAACCTGAAACAAGACACACCCAAATGGCGGCACTTCGAATTCGAGCAGTGAATGACATGCACCCTTTGAATAATTGGCTCAAGAGGGGCCCTGCCTGATTGTAGGAAAGCGCGGGTCCTAAACTTATCCAAAAATCCTGAAACCAGCAAACATGTCTGTCCTTGCTTAACATTGGGGTCAAATGATCCAGTTCGGATGAAGGTTTGTGCACGCGAGTCAGGGGAAGCAATGAACCAGCTCTGCAAGGAGTTTGGATGAGCTAGTTAACATGAATGTCCTCCATGGAAACCGCAAGTACTTGTCCAAAGTAGGTGACCGACAAGGCCGCAAGACTGCAAGAGGCGAGCAGGTCAAACACTGGCCTTCGAGGTTTGGTAGTCTGAGCTTCCCTCCTTTTCCTGCTCCCCCCCCCCCCCACGGGAGGCCAGCCTCGCTGGCCTTTGCTTGGCCAAGGCCGTGCTGTCGATTCAGCACCAAAGGCAGACTAGTTAGAGCCAAGATGTCCAGGTGCCATGCCGTCGTGTGGCCAAAAAGCGGCAGTTTGCAGCTCTCTTGAGTCAAAATCAAAACCCGCTATAGAAATGGTTGACCCAGAACCATGTAAAGAACTGAGAAGGCGGCCGCAGCTATTTCTGGCTGGGATCGTCCCTTACTAACCTTCCTAACCTTCATCTACCCGGGTTTTGATTGCAGCTCACTCGAGCTGCAGCTTTTAACAGCCCAGCTGCAAGCACACGAACGCCGGGTTTCATCCAAGGCGCGCACGGACCCTGCCCCTCAACTGGCTCTTCTTAACCGGCTGGGCCGCTGGGGCCGCTATTTGGTGAACATTTCAACAGGAAACCAACAGGAAAGCCGATGCGCCATTTTGGGGGGGGGGGGGGTCCGATTCCGATTCCTACAAAAGGCTGCCTTCCATGTCCACTCTTTCTGATCCTTCTTTCCAGAAAATCAAGAAACCCAGTGAACACGGACCTGGTATTGAACAAAAGAGGAACGGAAAACAGACTGGCTGAATGGTTGGAACGTATGGTCGAAAAGAGCGATGCTGAAAACGACCAAACCACGAGGCAGAAAAGAAAAAGTCACGACGAGGCCCCAGCTCCCGTTCACTCCGAGGCTCGGGGTCCGGCTGCGCGGTGATCCACTCGCAGGGCTGCCAGGCGTCCAGCCAGGCGAAGTCGCCCCGCTCCAGAAAGCCGCAGCCGTACCTCGCCGGAGGATTTGTTCCCCGAAAACGCGCGCCATACCCTGCCCCCAAACCCCCCCCCAACCCCAAAGGGACGGACGGAGGGATTTTTTTCGCGCGCCCAAAAAAAGCGAAACTTTTGGACTTAGGGTTTGGGCCGTTTGGGCTTAAGAAGTCAGGCTCCGTCTTGAGTTGGTTGGGTGTCCGATTTTTCCGGAATGGGAGCCCTGAAATGGTGGTGTTCCTTTGGGTTTCCCTTTAAAACCATCCAAGACGGGTGTCCTCTAAAAAACAAATTTCTCAAGAAAGCCCCCCCAAGCGCCAAGGCAGCGGCAGATCCAAGGAGTTGAAGACCAAGGCGGGTGCCTTAGGAAGACACCCGGGAAGGAATCTCCAAGTACCCTTCATCTTTTGCTTTGGGAAATTCTGGTCTACATCTCAAAAAAGAACTTCAACTTTGAGAAATGTGGCAACTTGGTACATATCTGTGTGGGTTTTCAAATAGGGGTACCCAAAAATAGTCAGTCTCCTTTTGGCTTACCTCTAAAACCAACCAAAAAAGGGCACCGAGCCTCACAAAAAGACGAGCCCATCTGAGACAATAGCCCCTTGCGAAGGTGCTGGGCAAGACCACTGCTTCAGGACCGACACCAGATGCCCCAGCCTCGGCTGCGCGAAAGAGCCGGAACGCCCCACTGGACTTGAAGCCTCACTGAAATCTCTTTGAATCTTTCGGTTTTTTTTTGGCGCCCCGCCCCCAAGAAAAAGGGGCCGGGGCTTTTGGGCTTCTTGGGCGCCCTTGCAAAAAAAACCGACCAACTAGGGGGCAAATCCACCAAGCCTCGGAAAAACGGAACCACCTACCCTTGGCTCCCGCGACATCGCTCGCTTCCGGGAGCCCCGGCAGCATCTTCTTCTCGGATCGCCAGCGGCCGTTGCGCTGCGGCTGCTCCCGCGCCTCCGCCAGCTGCGGGCTGTCCCAGAGCTGCGCGCAGGAGCCGAAGGCGCCCAAGGCCCACCTCATGGTCCAGGACTTGGGTTGCCCACATGGCTCAAAAACCCAAATCCTATTTCCAGTGAACCTCCGATTCAATCCCCATAGACGAAAATGGGCGGTGAATTCACCGAAAACGACAAAATGCGACCATTGGTTTTGACCCACAGCCACATGGCAAGCTAGTTGCATGGAACTGCTCAGCAAACCTGTACCGCTCTGGTACACATGAACCTCATGCAAACCAGAAATCACGCAAAGTGATTTAAGCGGCCTTCAGGCTCCCGAGATCCCGTTGACCAATCCCCCCATCACCAACACCCCGCTGATCCTTTCAGCGAGTCTCGAGTGCCAAAGCGCCGAGCCGCTCCTTGAAATGCGCCAGCGCCTCCGCCGCCTCCGCGCAGATCGCCTCGAGGCCCACCTCCCCATCCCGGTCCGCGTCCAGGGCCAGCCAGAGCGAGCCCACGTCCAGCTGCACCCCCGCCTGGCAAGCGGAAAGCGCTGGAGACCTGAAAGTCCTTCAGTCTGGCCCCAGTCTTCACCAGCTTTGCCCATTTACTGGGAACATGCCATCCTTCCTTAAGTGGGGGCAAGTCGAGTTTCTGTTTTCTGTGGTTTCCCAATTCAAAACAAGCACCACCCTACACACACACAACACACACACACAAAGGTGCACTCTCTTTCTCTCTCATGGAAGGAAATGCACAAGCAACCTCTCCATTGTGATCTCCGGAGCACTTGGTCCACACGGGATGCGCATCTTTGAGCCCGATGCCTTTGAACAGTAGCGCCGCAAGGAGGACTGGGACAAGGACGAGCGGTTCTCCGGGTCGAGCTTGTTGCGCCAGGCTCGGACCAAGGATCCTACAGGCGATTCACGCTGCGCGTCAGGCGAGGTGTGGCTATGGGTCAAAACACCAAATCGTACCTCCAGTGAACATCAACCAATCCAACCTCTAAAATAGGTTCTAAATGGGTGGTGCATTCACCTGCCCCAAAATGGGACACGGCCATCTCGCAGTTTCGGCGGTTTGCCGCCAAGATGCCGCTCATGTCCCTGAGGTGCGTCAAAAACATCTCCTGGGAGCCAGACACAAACCAGCTGTGAATTCCCCTTTGTTTCGTCCACCGAAAATGGTCACAAATCCTTTTGACCCATGCCCAACACTTAGCAAAGCGATTTCCCAAACAACCCCACCTTATCACACCAAAGGAAACCAGGAAAGTGTATTGAGACCAAAGAGAGATCATGGGGACCCGGATGAGTCAACCCATCCTACTAGGCGGGGTGTCACGTGTCACCCACAAAGGAGATCAAGATTCCCCCCCCCCCCCCCAGAAAAAGGCAATCAAACTCATTCCCACCTCATCACACTGAAGACCAGCGAAGTGCGTTGTCACTCACAAAAAGAGATCCGGAGTCCCCCCTAGCCCCCACTCAAAATCCGCTAGTTTCATCCAAAAAGAGTTCCCTCGGCAAGACACACCCTCTGTACCTATCCCCCATTGACCCCTTGTGCATCCCTGGTGCCCTGAGAACCTTTTCGTTGCGTACCCTTCTTTTATGGGTGTGGCTCAACTTAATGTACCAAAATTGCACCTACCTAAATGGAACAGGCCAAAACCTGCGTGCCCGCCGTTTGTTTTTGAGCAACAGCCACGTGATTGTTTGACGGTTTGATTCGGTTGAGTTGTTTGTCTTATGGGTTTGGCAGACCTGCGGGTGGTCCGGGGCGGTCCTGAGGTAAGGTTCCACGAGGGGTTCCACCAGGGTTCCACCAGGCTTCCACGAGAGTTCCACGAAATTCTGCGAGGGCTGCGGGTTGGTGCGAGCACTAAAAAGAGCGCCGCATGCTGTTGGGGATATCACCTGAGCTTCTTTAAAGTGCGACCACCAAAAAGGGATCCCAAAAAAGAAGCTTCAAGCAAGAAAAAACACGGGGGTGGGGTTTCACTTAGGTCACAAACACGGCTCAACAAAGCTTTCAGCTGTTGGGGAAAAAAAAGCCGGGAACTTGTGAACCCCTTGACTTGTCTTGTGGAATGCATTCCTGGCGCCCGGGGCTCCCATCGTTCGCTTCGGCTCCCGGCCTTGGCGTGCTGGGCCCTGCGCCGCAGCGCGCGGCTCCAGTGGCCCCGGCGCTGCTGCACCACGCTCGGCAGCTTCTCCTGGGCGCGATTCAGGCCCCACGAAGGGATGTGGCTGTGGCTCAAACATAGATGGCAACAAAATGACTAAAACCTGTGGTCCCTTTCCTTGTGTTGTTTTAGTTTTGACCCAGAGGGCTGTGGCTCAAAATTAAACGATCGGAGGGGCATACCACAGGAATGTTGGTCCATGTTTCCACTTTTCAGGGCAACCCATTTTGGTACCGGCTGGTTGAGCCACAGCCATATGGCCATGGGTCAAAACCCCGGTTTCCCCCAGTGAACATCAACCAATCCCCACGAAAATAGGTTCTATAATGGGTGGTGAACTCACCTGCCCCAAAAATGGAAAGTGCGCAGACATAGGTGTCGTTTTTGGTTGAAAATAGATGAGCTTCCCTGGTAAATGGAATCAACCCATCTAAACCAGTGCCTTTTATTTTTACCCAAGCTCGCCTAAAAAGGACGCCTATTTCTCCTGCCCGTTGAGACCATAGGTGTCCCTTTTGGTTTAAAAACAGATGGCCCTGGTAGTTGATTGAACCACCCAGGTAAGCCAGGGCCCTCTATCATTCAACCAAATCAACCAAAGAGGACACCTATGTGCGATCTGATCCGCGCGCAATGGATATCCCGGGCGGGTTTCCCGGTTGCCGGCTTTTTTGTTGATACGACCCACCAAAAAGGGATCCAAAAAAAGAAGCCTCAAGCGAGAAAAAAAGAAACACGGGGACCAGGGATACATTTTCCTGCCTTTGGAGTTCCGTAGTCTGCACATGCCTTTGGGGTCAACGGGGGATAGGTACAGAGGGTGTGTCTTCCCCCTTCTTGGGGTCGTGATAAAGGGACACCTAAAGGGGATCCCTTTTAATTAGACACACCCAATGTGCTGATAGAACATGCAAGCGCAAGTTGCGCTAGACACTTGTTCAAAGGGAAAAGAGCAAAAAGGACTAAAACGGGTGGTGCACCTACCCCAAAATGGTACCAATAGTTTTGACCCACAGCCACTTGAAAAAGGGGGAAAAGAGCAAAAAGGGGGGAAGAAAGAGAAACCACTAGAAACAACTCGTTGTTTGGGGTTCCAAGCCCCACCCCCCATTTTCCCCCCCCCCCCCCCCCCCCCGCCCCCCTTTTTTTTCGAGGCCCACAGAAGACCACGTGAGTCACAATCAACACCCGGTATTAAAATGGTCGTAATCCCAAAACCATGCTTCAAGAATTAAGAAGGCGGATATCCGCAACTATTTCTGGCTGCCCCTTACTAACCTTCATCAATCCCCGGGGTTTGAGCCATTTCAAAACCAACGCTACCACTTTGGGATAGGTGAATTCACCACCCACTTTAAAACCTACTTTAGTGGGGATTGGTTGATGTTCGCTGGGGGTACGATTTGGGTTTGGACCCACGGCCATATGGCTGTAAAATAGGTACCCAAAAAGGAACCCTGGTAAGTGGAAACATGGACCAACACCTGTAGTTTGCCCCTCCAATCGTTTAATTTTGAGCCACAGCCATATGGCCATGGGTCAAAACCCCGGTTACCCCCAGTGAACATCAACCAATCCCTAAAATAGGTTCTACGGGTGGTGAATTCACCTACCAACCAAAATGGGATCTCGGCTTTCCGCACGGTGGCGAAACGTTTTTCATCCCGCGCCGAGCTGCGAAGACCGGGGCCTGCCAGGGTCTCATGGCCAGGCGGTGTGTCGGGGGCAGCTGCTGACGCTCCTGGCGACCCAGGTCTTTGGAGAGGTGGAGATGGAGATAGGTGAGATGGACGTGTCTTTTTTCTTTTGTTGCTGTTGTTTTTGTGAGATGGATGTTTTGTTTTGCTGTTTTTCTGGTTTTGTTTTCCCCTGGTAACGAATACCACTGGTGGATACTTTAACAGGAAGCCAAGATGGACGTTTTTTCTCTTTTCTTTTTTTCTGGTAACGAATGCCACTGGTGGATACTTTAACAGGAAGCCAACCGGAAAGCCGCGCCAACCGGAAAGCCGCGCCACGGCGGGGCCGAGATAGGTGTGGGTCAAAACCCAGGAAACCCCTGGTGAACATCAAAATAGGTGTTCTAGGTCCTGGTGTTCGATATGGAAACAAACAAACCACATTTGGCCATAGGGGTTACCCTCCAGTGAACATCAACCAATCCCCACTAAAACAAAGCCTAAAATGGGTGGTGCGCCTACCCCAAGATGGGATATCATTGGTTTTGACCCACAGCCGTATGTGATATGGGTGTCTTTTTCCCGAGCCCCAAAATGGATTTTGGCTTCCCTGATCACAAAGGGTTCCCTCAAAAAACAAAAGAAATAGAGAGACACCCAGATGTCAGGAATTGTGTGACCCTTTTCAGCTAGCAAAGCATGCCAGAGTCCTCTCTCTTGCAGAACTCTCACCCTTCTGCCTCAGTCACAAAAGGACAATATCTTGAAACCGACATATTATGGCCAAGACCCAAAGCCCGATCGAAAAAACTGTCCCCATGTTTCCGCCGCTGTTTTCTACTATCCCTGTTTTATCCGCTTTGGTTTCCGAGCCCCCCGTGTTTTTGTCGTTTTTGTCTGGTTTCCCAACCCCGGAAGGCTTCAGATCACCTTGGCCAGTGCAAATGAGAGGCTGATTCTGCGTTTGCGCGCGCGATTTCCACTTTTTCTCTTGAAGCTCGACTCACTTAGGTCACAAACATAGCTCAACTTGTCTGCCAAACCCATAAGACAAACAACTAAACCACCAAACCATCAAACCATCAAACAATCACTTGACAGCGGCTCAAAATCAAACAGCCGGGGCAAACCGCAGGTGTTCGTCGTTGGTTCCAATTACCAAGGTGCCGTGTTCAGCCTCCATGTGGCCATGGGGCATAACCTATGGCCCAGTTTTGGGGTGAATGAACATCAATTTGCCACGTATTGGGTTTTGACCCTCTGCCATTTGAGCCACGGCCACTCAACTTGGTTTCCGTTGACCGCCCTGCAAAAAGTTCAACTTTTTGGAGGGTTTGGTGGAAAACCCCTTTATTTCCCAAAAAGTGAAAAGTCTAAAGATCCAACCCAATAGCAGTCAAGTCAGTCATAACCTACGGCTCCATTTTGGGGTGGATGAACATCGATTTGCCACCTATTTTGATGCCATTGGTTTTGACCCACTGCCATTTGAGCCAAGCCATCAAATGCGGATATCCACAACTATTTCCGGCTGGGACTGTTCCTTACTAACCTTCATCAATCCCCGGGTTTTTATTGTGGACATCCCAATCCCCACTAAAATAAACCAAAATGGGTGGCGCACCTACCCCAACATGGAAATCCCATAACGGTTTTGACAACCACGGCCATTTCAGCCACGGCCACTTACTGAATCCATCAAACCAATAGGTGGCCTTCTAAACCAGTGCCATCTATTGTTCACCAAACTCGCCTAAAAAAGACACCTATAATTCCTGCCCGTTGAGACCACCCCCAACCACCCCCAACAACCACCCCCCAACAGGCCATCCAAACCCACCGACGTCCTCCGAGAAGGCGTCGGCCAGCAGCTGCTGCCGCTGCTCCCGGCGCCGCAGCCGCAGCCGCTGCGCGAGGCTGCGCCGCTCAGCGCGGTCTGGCTCCAGGCACAGCTGCGCGCCTCACCCGGCTTTGCTTTGCTTTGGCTCTTTCTTCTCGTTTCTTTCCGTTATTTTTTTTTGTTGCTGTTGTGGTTTGCTTCCCCACACCTGTTTTGAACCCCTGCTTTGTTTTGTTCCTCCTTTCTTCTCTTGTTGGTTCGGGGGCGGGGGGGATGGGTCTTCTGTGTTTGGATCGCGTGGCGCTTTGGGCCGCGCCGGCGACGATTTTTTGGGCGCCATTGGCGCGGCCAAAAAAATTGCCGGCGCGCCACCGGAGAAAATAACACAAGTGAAGGCTCTTCAGGGGAAATTCCAAAGGCTGGGCTCCCTGGCTGCCTTTTTGAGCCTAAGCAGAATAGACAGCGGTCTGGAGGACCCCATCCCGAACTGAAGCTCCCCATGCCTGTCTGGTCCGCATCTATGAAGTTCACAAGTTGGCTGACCTCCTCCTGAGCGCATTCAGCCACATTTGTTTGGGATACGAGAGGTCTTGGGGCTATTGGGGCCATTGACTGGAGATGGTGTTAAGATTATTAGTTGTTGTATGCAAGTGATGGTGGCATGTTGAAGATGTTGGGGATGCTTGTGATGTCAGGGATGTTAGCGATGTTAGGGATGTCAGTGATGTGAGTGATGTCAGTGATGTCAGGCATGTCAATGATGTCTGATGGGAGTTATGTAAGGGATGTAAAGGATGTCAGTGATGTTAGGGATGTCAGTGGTGTCAGCGATGTTAGTGATGCCAGTGATGTTAGGGATGTCAGTGATGTTAGTTTCGAGGATGAGGGATGCAGTGAGGGATGTTAGCGATGTCAGGGGCAGTCATGTGTGGGACGTCAGGAAGGATGTCCGGAACAGCCTCTAGGAGCGTATTGCGCAAACGCCAGGGATGTGGTCAGGGATGTCAGGTGTCAGGAATTTCAGTGTCAGGGATGGCATGTCAGTGCATCGTGGTCAGGGATGTCACGGATGTGGCAAGTCAGGCATATGTCAGGATGTCAGGAATGTCAGTGTCAGTGATGTCAGTGACGTCAGTGATGCCAGTGATGCCAGCCAGTGATGCTAGTGATGCGGCGTGTCAGACATGTCAGGAGGCATGCCAGGAATGTCAAGAATGCCGTCAGGAGGTGTCAGGAATGGCAGCCACCAGGCAAGGAGTTGCTTGAAATTGACAAGTGCACAGGCTCCAAGGTATCCTCAACATCCTCAACAAAACATGGCCAACATGCTCAAGATGCATAACATACACAACACACAACGCAGACCCAGCATCCCCAACCTTCCTGATATCCTGAACATGCCCAAGATGCCAACATGCTGGATTTGGGTGATTGGGATGTTGGCAATGTCAGTGCTGCGCACACTAGGTATGGAGTTGTCGGTGATGTTCGAAATGTTGCAGACGTTGAGGATTGGGGATGCGGATGTGTGAAGGATCTCATGATGCAAAAAGGAGCGTCCTCCGAGACAGAGAAGCCGTGGTCTCTGCAGAGCTGCAAGAGCTTTCGTCCAGACGCCGCCAACGTCGGCAACTCCTGTGATACGGGTCTTTCTCAAAATAGAGGGCCCCAAAAAAGTTGGTGGATTTTCTTTGGTTTGCCTTTGAACCAAGCCCTTCAAAAGGGTACCCCCAAAAGAAAGCGACACCAACAAGTGTGACTCTCATGCGACCGTACTCCGGACGCGTCCTTGGGAGAAAACTTGCTCTTGACGAAGCCCTGCAGCCGTGCCAGCAGCGCACCACTCTTCCTGGCGCAGGACGGGCTGTTCTCCCTGCTTTTGTGGCCATGGGTCAAAACCCAAATCGTACCCCCAGTGAACATTTAAATCCCCAGTAAAATCGACGAAAATGGGTGGTGCACCTACCCCATGATGAGCCTTGTGGACGTCCCTGTTTTTCCCTGCTCTGTGACTGGCTTCCTGGCGTCCATACGCTTTTGCGACTTCGAGGCTGGCCGATTGACCAGACCAGATCACCCAAAGGACCGATTGGCGCAGAAGTGCCATTGTGCCAGGCGTCGGGCATATCTCTTCCAAGGTCATGGTACGGTCGTCGGAGTCACGAAACCTCACACACCCACATGGCTTGCCATATGCTCCATGCCTTTCCAAAATAGCATACAACAGCCAGCGGCTGCTTGCTGCCTTGGCCTTGCGATAGCCTGTCTTGAGAACATCTGGCCTTATGGAACAACAGAGGGCAAATGGAAAAAAACCCTCAGAACAAGAGCACCGAGGAGACGACTCCTCTCTCGTTTGGCTGGAACGGTCTTGCAAACGGATGTATCTTTCTTGAGGGTAGCAACCTGTTTTCCGGGCTTTAAATGGGAGACCCAACCCCGAAAACGAAAAACGAGAAGAAAAAAAACATGAGCAACCGGCCCACCACAAACCGGCCAACAAAACCCACCACCACCCAGGGCGCCCGCCCCCCCGCGCTCGCTCGCTCGGGGGCCGGGCAGCGCCGCGGCGTCCACCTTCAGGTTCTGCCGCTCCGCAAAGCTGCAGAAGGGCTGGAAGTTCACCTCGAGCCATCGGGAGAGAAGCGCCGGTTTCTCCCAGAACCAGGTGATCCACAAATCCCCAAAACCATGTAGCTGTGGTCAAAAAATCCCGGAACCTTGTAGCTGTGATCCCAGAACCGTGTTTTGATGGTCGTATTCCCAAGTTGGGAATCAAAATGGACAAATGGCTGGCCAAAGCCAAACCCGGGAGAAACTGGTCGATACCCAAGACCGACCCAAGGGCGAGTTTGGACCCACAGACCAGTCCATTTGGCTGTGGTTGTCAAAACCCCGCAAAGCCCTGGTGATCGTCATTTCATAGGTGGCAAATGGATGTTCATCCACCCCCAAAATCAAGCCATGTAGGTTATGCCCCATGGCCATTTGGCCTTGGGCATTGGGTCAAAAATATGTACCCAAAATGGAATCCTGGGAAATGGAAACATGGGCCAAAACTAGCCTGGTGGTTCAATTTTGACCCATACCGATTTAGCTGCGGTTGTCATCACCACTTAACACCATTGATACCATTGACACCATTGACAGGATCATCACATTTTGACCCAGAGCCATGTAGCTGTGGTTGTCTAAACCGTTTTGGGCCCATTTTGTTTGTTGGGTGAATTCACCACCCATTTTAGAACCTATAGTGGGGATTGGGATGTTCACTGGGGGTACGATTTGGATTTTTTACCCAGAACCATGCTTCAAGAATTTTGAAGGCGGAGATCCGCAGCTATTTATGGCAAGGGGATTGTCCCTCACTACCCTCCATTTACCCGAATCGGTTTTGAGCAAGTGGCTCACCTCGGAGGCGCAAGGCCCAAGCCGAGGCTTCCAAGGGCTCGGATTTGGGTGGCCTGTTCGTCGGTGGTGGCTTTAAAGGGAAACCAGCATTTTGAGCGACAAATTCGGGTGGCTCGTCCTTTTTCTGGGGCGTGCTTCGTTATTTATATCTTTGTGGGTAAGGGCTGCTGCAGGTGTAGGAAATAGAAGCAGAATATCAGTAGTTCAATCCGGTGCGGGTTGCGGCCCTTGACGCCTTGATACGGTCCCATTCGCGGGCCTCCAAGAGGCCATCTCTGTCAAGCTCACGTCGCCAGCCCCTCAAGAAGCAGCCTGACAGCGCCGGCGGAGAAGGACGTGGAGTGAACCAGTGGACATGGGGCTGAGAATTCCATGTTCGAAGCATAAATCGCTGAAGCCGCCAGATTCCGCGCTCCTTCTCCAAGCTTCACAAGAAGCTTCCTAGGCACCGAGCAGCAGACAGCGTGCAACGCATGGCCATGGGTCAAAATCCCCGTACTCCCAATGAACATCCCAATCCTCACTATAGACTAAAATGGGTGGTGCACCGAAAACCCCAAAATGACAGCCACATACTCTGGACAACGCGCCAATACAAACAGTCCACTGGAAAAAACACGAGACACCGAGACGCCGCCAAGGCTCCGAACCTCCTCGCGCTGCGCATGCGCGTGCATGAGCCATGCTGTGAAGTCTTCAGACGCGGACGTGAAGCGGGTAAGCACAAGTGTGGCTTGGCAGGGATAGGAAGCACAGGTGGCTGTGGGTCAGAAATAGGGTAACCCCCAAATGGAACCCTGGCAAATGGAAACATGGACTAAAACCCTGCGCTCCATATCTTGGTGGTTTCATTTTGACCCATACCCAGGTGTCGCAAATGGTTCAAACAGGCGATGCGTGGCTCGATATGTGTCAGGCTTCATGCGTTCGAGCCAGATCTCAAGCTCGGTCACCATGGAACATGAGCATGTGCAAAGCTTGACGGCTGCAAGCGACACCTCCAGAGCTGGAGATTAGGCTCCGTCGTTCCTTTCCTGGGAGCATGGGCAGTTGGCTCTTGCACACGACACCAGGCCATGCCTTCCCCCGATGCCGGCCCAGCGGCTGATACAAAGCCACCGTCACCAAGGTGGAACTAAGCGGTGACCTGGTCGCTTCTTATGAAAGCCAAGTGAGTGAAGCGAGCGGTTGTGTTCGATATGGAACCAAACCACATTTGGCCATGGGCCAAAATCCAAATCGTTCCCCCACTGAACATCCCAATCCCCACTATAGGTTCTAAAATGTGTGGTGCCTTCACCTGCCAACCAAACTGGGATCCCAAAACGGTTTTGACAACCACAGCCATTTGTCCGCTCCAAAACCACAGCCACTCGCAGCCCACTCAAGTTGCTCTTGGCCACCGGCCAGTAGATGCCCACCGTGGCCTTGGAGCTGCCTTTGCCAGGTGAAATCCCCACATCTTTTGGGCAACAACGAAAATCAATACCCTTCCTCCCACTAACATAGCATCTGTGGGAGGCTCCCCGAAAGATCAATTCCCTCTTCAATGGGATGGAGTGCAATCCGAAAATAGAAAATCAGATGGCTGTGGGTCCAAAATAGGTACCCCAAAATGGGGGCCCTGGTAAATGGGACCAAGGACTCAAACATGCGGTGCCCTAGTGGTTTCATTTTGACCCACACCCATATGCCCCTTCGGGACACCTGCCTGGCAGAAAGTATGGCTCGCGTCCCTCTGCGGCTACCTGGGCTCAGGAAGTCACATTCCAAGTCTGTCACGCGCCCCCTTTTGAGGTGCTCCAAAAAAAAAAAGCCCACCTGAGACCCCTTTTTTTCTCCGCGGACCCGCGAGCCGAGCCCAAAAAGGCGAAAAAAAAAACCGCGCGCCCAAAAATTTCCGCCAAGACTTCCTGCGAGGCGCGCCGACCCCTTCGCCCGGGTCCACGAAGGCCAGCAGCTGTCCATCCGGGCTCCAGGTGGCCACCTTCACCTGGCGGATCGGTGGCCCCCAGTGAACCTCCCATGAAAAAAGCCCCATAGGCCCGAAAATGGGCGGTGAATGCACAAAAAAAAACCCGAAATGGTCAAAAGCACGGTTACCCCCAGCGAACGTCAAAAAACACCCAAAAGATGGGTGTTAAAATGGGTGGTGAATTCACCTCTCCCAACCAAAATGTGGGATCTTGAACGGTTTTGACCCCACAGCCAGCTGGCGCCCAAGGCTTCTCCGATGTTTTTTTTCCCCCCGCCCCGCCATGGGCCCCCCACGCGCGAGGCTCGAGGCGGTCTCCGTCGGTCGGACGGGCCTTCTCCAGGTCCAGATCTCCAGGCCTCAGGGCCTCCTGCTGTGGGTCCACGTGGACGATCCGGAGGCCACCTGTCCGCACCAAACATAGGCTTGCGGGACACCCACGGCGCAAGCGCTTGCGGCCGGGGAAAACCAGGAGAAAAAAGAAGAAGAAGAAGAAGAAGGAGAAAAAATACGATTCTCTTGCGCAAAGGGCTTGGAGGAGCCGAGCCGCTGCTGTCGCGGATGAAGGCTGGAAGTGACCTCGGGCCAAAGGGCGAGCTGTGATGCATCGAAATGACTCCCCCTGAGGAAGGAACGCCATGGCGCCTGAGCGAGGGAGTCAGATAGATTGAGCATCGAGGATGTTCATGTGGCCAAGGTGCGAGCAAGCAGCCGAGCGCCGCGTCTTGCGGCCCGAAGCCGAGTCAAGCCCGACGCTGCCCAATTGGCTGTGTGTGCTTCACTCGCTGGAAACTCCGGTCTCTCAAGCGCGAGTCGCGCACAACTCTGCATTGCTCTGAGCTGCACTTCGCCCGTTGAAAGCCCAGGATCTACGAGCCTTGCAAGCCTCACGAGCCTGTTTTGATCCCTGCAACTTGAGTCCAAGCCAGAATGCGTTCTGCGGCCGGGCGGGACTGACATCCAAGCCTTTCCGTGCACAGGTTCTTCCCCAAAATTGCATGGCCTGCAGGATCGGGAAATCCGAACCCTACCAAGTCGAGCTCGACCTTCAGGGCCTGGGTAAAAGAGCAGGATGTTCAGCAGACATTCGGCCACCAGGTCCTGGCCAAAAAACAAAAAAACTCCCCGCGCCCGAAACCCGAAACCCGAAACCCGTTCGGTCCTGCCTGGCGCGGCTCCAGCCAGGGGAAGTGACCGGCCCCGCTCTTCAGATGCGGCCTTGGGCGCAAACCGAAAGTCCATTGCCTGCCACATAAGTTACAACCATGCCGATGAATATATGTGTCCGAATGGCCCGTAGCGCAAAAAAGTA
This sequence comes from Effrenium voratum, assembly GCA_963377175.1. Lineage (NCBI taxonomy): Eukaryota > Dinophyceae > Suessiales > Symbiodiniaceae > Effrenium > Effrenium voratum. The sequence goes on along the minus strand of CAUJNA010000417.1, from coordinate 71,911 downwards.
AGGAAAAGGATACTCCCCGCAGCGGAGCTGTACATCCGAATGTTTATGAATTCGGACCATCCAAGTCCATTCATAAAAGAAGTGTGTTTTGTTGTTTTTATTCAAGCCCCATCCTCAGGCGCAAGCTCCCGCGACGGCTCATTCCGCATGGCATGCGCGAGGTTTTCTATTCCCAGCCGCTGAAACTTGGGATCTGGGCAATTTGTTGCATCCCTCTGCATCCCTACTGCCTCATGTTCTCATCCAGTTGCTCTGAGGCGTCTCTTGGACTCGATTCGGGCCGGAACGGATCCAATCTCAGGCTCTTCGTCATCACCTTGCCTGACACGCACGGACACGCCCACTTTTTGCCTGCCTCGCAGCTCGGTCTCTGCGCGGCATACCACGGCCCATGCAAATGCGTCCCAACTCGGCGCAAGAGACTCCGCGCCGAAATCGCCACGCGGACACCTGGGGCCAGCAGTTCGCTTGTGCATAGGCACACGCTCTCGCCTTCCGCCCCGTGAGACAAGTGCCCTTCGAATGGTCTCGGAATTCAGCTCTCAAATCCCAAAATCCTTGGGCCACATACCTCGAGCGTTCATTTCGACACCCAAGGACTCTTCTGCTTGCGTGCTGTGCCTTTTTGTGCGGAACCGCTCCGCTCTCAGCGCCGTTTCTTCTTGCCTCGCTTGTCTTTTCTGACCTGAACACGCGCGCGCGCGCGCGACTGAGCCCCGCACGCGGCCATTTCGCATGTTTCTGACTTGGAGTCATTGGCTCAGGTTGACCTGGTTGGAACTATCCTATACTTGGGATGTTGGCAGCATATCACGCTCATTGCATGGCTGTGATTGCCCGCAAACAGCTATTGGTCTGACTGACTACGACTAAGTGTCAAACACGATCGTCCACATCCTCGTCGCGAGACCTTTCCTCCTCTTCCTTCTCCTCATCATCGTCTCCACCCAAAGCCTGCCATTCCCAACCACCCAACCACCCAAACCGCTCTGGAGCCAGTGCCTCGCTCAAAAGGTCCCACAACGCCTGGCAGCGTTTTCCCGGCATGGCGGAAAGTGGCGCGAAAACGCTGCCGCCAGCGCCGCTTCCGCGCCGCTTCCGCGCCGCTTCCGCGCCGCTTCCGCGCCGCTTCCGCGCCTTTCGGAGGCCCGGGCTTTGGAAGAAGAGCGCCGCGAAGAGCGCCAGCCTCTCAACAGACATCCCCAGCACTCCACTGGCCGCGTGGGCGACCCATGCGACCCATTCGACCGGTTTTTCCGGGGGCCCTGCGCGACCACCAAGGCGACGAAGAAGAAGCTGGCGCCAAATGCAAACTTCAAAAAGAAAGTGAAGGCCAAGAGCACGTTTAGGCGCCAGTCTGAGGCTCGCACGCGGTCACCACATCTTCCATGGATGCCACTAAAAACCGATACAATGCAGTGTGCTGATTGCCTGAATGCGATGAACAGTGGCTGGAGTGTGGGATCAAAAAAAGAGCAAAAGATGCTGATTCCTTTGGGAAACCAACGCTCTGCAGATTCTTCGTCAGTTGTGTTGGGGCCCCTTGAGCTGCAGAAAAAGCAAGATTTGCCCAGAGAGGGCTCTGCTCAAGCTGCAACCAGTCCTCGCTGGCAGCCTTTGCACTCGCCCCCACAAGACTACGAGATCCTCTCGGCGAAGTCATCTTCCTACGTGCTTCGCGGTCGGGTTCCAAGATCCCGCCGCTGAGGCGAACGAATTCTGGCATGAATTACCTAATCAATTCTGCGCAGGCAGCCGCTCGTGCAACGAAAAACAAGGCGACCCGCGGCTCACTTGGGCAACTGGATCCACAGTTGCCACATGCGCAATTAAAATTTTGCAGCAACCCTCTCACCAGGGCCACAATCCCTGGAAAAAGTGAAGCATCACTGGGCGAGCTCCGAACGAGCCCCACAGCCTCGGTCGCTCCGCAAGCGCAAGAAAAAGATGTGACTTGGACGTCCTTGCTGTCAGAAACTTCTTTGCCGACCACGGACCCCCCACCCCACCCGCAACCATCACCCCCCCAAAAAGAGCAACCCCCCCACCCCTCCAAATTGGGCGGATGTGGACCCCGAGACCTCCTTTTCGAGTGGGTTTCATGCGCAATTGCGACTGAGACACGAGAGCAGAGCACCTCACGTCGCTGACCCTGATTCTCTTTGCCAAATCCTGGCCAAAGCTTGAGAAGTGGCCATGGGTTGCAGAACCTATGGCGATCCCATTTTGGGGTGGATGAATTCATCCATTTGCCACCTATGAAAATCAGGGGTTTGTTGGGTTTTGACAACCACAGCCAAATCCTCCTATGATCTGTCTTTCCCTTCTTAGGCTGTTCAAAAAGAAACCAAGGGGAAATGCGGCTGTGTCAAAGGGACACATCAGATGATTCAAGCAAGAACCTCGTCGCTGGTTTCTGACAAATCACCAATGCAAAGCCTATCCACGCGCTCTCCTTCCAGGCTCCTTCTGCAGGGCGTCGGCACCTTCAGTATCTCTTGCCGCACCTTAGGACAGTCCCTGCTTCTCATTGACGAAGAAGAGCAACGGCAAAAGCAAATTGACTTCGGGACGGAGAAGTGCATTCGCATTATGCCCCGTGAAACTGCGATTCATGAAGGAAATTGCTTCTTCATGCCAGTAAACCAGAAGAACCAACACAGGCAGCAAAATACAAACAAGAAGATTTGGCCTATGGCTTATTTGCTCGAGCAACATTGCGCTTCTAACCTCGAAGGATCCAAGCTGAAGAATATCACACTCCCAAAATCACCCTTGCTGCTTAGCATGTGCAGCTACGAAATTTTGATATCCGTCAGCGTGATCAAATGCAATACACAATAACCTCCTGTGCATTGCCTGCATTGCCTATTACCTGCATTACCTGCATTACCTGCATCACCTGCATCACCTGCATCACCTGCATCACCTGTGTTACCTGCATTAACTGCATACCTGCCTTACCTGCCTTACCTGCCTTACCTGCATTACCTGCATTACCTGCATTACCTGCATTACCTGCATTACCTGCATTACCTGCATTACCTGCATTACCTGCATTACCTGCATTACCTGCATTACCTGCATTACCTGCATTTCCTGCATTACCTGCATTACCTGCATTACCTGCATTACCTGCATTACCTGCATTTCCTGCATTTCCTGCATTACCTGCACTACCTGCATTACCTGCATTACCTGCATTATCTGCATTATCTGCATTATCTGCATTATCTGCATTATCTGCATTATCTGCATCACCTGCATCACCTGCATCACCTGTGTTACCTGCATTAACTGCATACCTGCCTTACCTGCCTTACCTGCATTACCTGCATTACCTGCATTACCTCCATTACCTGCATTACCTGCATTACCTGCATTACCTGCATTACCTGCATTACCTGCATTATCTGCATTATCTGCATTATCTGCATTTTCTGCTAGCCTTACCTGCATGATCTGCATCACCTGCATCACCTGCATCAACTGCATTACCTGTGTTACCTGTGTTACCTGTGTTACCTGTGTTACCTGTGTTACCTGTGTTACCTGTGTTACCTGCATTAACTGCATACCTACCTTACCTGCATTACCTGCATCACCTGCATTACCTGCATTTTACTTGCATTACCTGCATTACCAGCACTAGCTTCAGATTCCCCTGCGTCTGCTGCATCACCTGCATCAACTGCATCCCGTGCCTCTCCCATCATCCTGCATCCACTGCATCACCTGCATCAGCCCCGTCCCCTGTTCACAGGCAGGCGGGGCCGGGGGGGACGGTTCAACGACTGTCAACCAGTAAAATACGTAGAACAATTCCAATTAATTTAAAAAAAGTTTGTGAGTAGATGAGAATATGAGAGATTTAGAGCCAAATTTAGCCTAGGGGAAGGGGGGATTTGGGGCGGGGCCTGGGTCCCTTTCAATCCCTTTCGGTCTCCTGCAGTTCAATCCCCTACATCCCTTGTATCTCGAACACCCCCTGCATCCCCTGCATCCCTGGATGTCGCAGTGACTGCAAGGGCTGCAGGGGATTGAACGGGACACGGGGGAGGTGATGTAAGTGATACAGGGGTTTCATTACCTGCATCACATGCATTACCTGCATCACCTGCATTATCTGCATCACATGCATTATATGCATCACCTGCATTACCTGCATCATCGCATTACCTGCATCATCGCATTACCTGCAATCACCTGGTTCACATGTGTTGCCTCATCTGTCATGCGTCACCTGTATCACTAGAACATAGCCACGCTCAAAAGCTTACATTTACTCAAAGGAAGGTTGAGGCACCAGCCTGAATATTTGAATGATATGCCTTTAAGCAGCGTGCCTTTGCATCAGTGGCAACCAAGTCGGCTGGTTCCTGGAGGCAAACCAATGTGACCAAAACACTTTCAGCAGCTCAAGCTCGCTAACCGTGCCTTACCGGGGATGGGCGGTGTTGCGACCTTGGCAACGTGTCACGGCTTCGATCTTCTTACTACCTGTACTTGCCAGCCCTTGACGTTGACGGCCACAGTCTGAGGAAGCAGCCGTAGCAGCATTCATTCGGACTGCAGACGGAGCAAAGCAATCAACTTTCCAGCAGTCAAGAACCACTTGATGCCCATTGAATGAATAAATGGTACCCCCCCTTTTTAAGAAAAGAACTACCTTGTTTCACATATTAGCAGGCATTTGGCCGGGATCTTGGCTCCAGCCAACAAAAGAGTTCCACGAAACGTCGGTTTTGACCTCGAGTGCCCTTCGATCTCGGGGAAGGGCCCAGCTTCACGCTCATAGGGGGAAAAAATGGCAGGCGCTGCGCAGTTGGACCTTGCTTTCCTTTTTTTCCGGAATGTGTAAAGGAAGTGTCGCTCAAAGTCGATGGGTTGAACTTGAAGCGGTGCTCATTGGATGTTCTCATGTATCGTTGTTGACCAATAGATGCTATGGGCATTTTTAAAAACGACTTGGATACACTTCACACACATTCGATAGGGATTGCTTTCCAAGTGAGTTTTCAATAGAGTTGAAATAGCATGTAAATGGAATCGTATCAGATTGAATGCAAATGCAACTGCGCAATGGAGCACCTTTGTAATTGAATTGGAGTTCAAACTTCAAATAGCAACTTAGATAGGAATGAATTCCTTCCCCCGCAAATTGATTTGTTGAACTTTCCTGCAACATAAGAGTAGCAATCAAAGAAATACTACACGATAGCAGAGCTGTTACAGGTTGAAGCGGCCACCGGGTACTTTGCGCACTGCTCGCATACTGAAAAGTTGTATTCTTTGAGCTGGAGCTACCAATGGTTTCCTGCAAGTGGATAAGATTGGAAAAAGACGTCTGGAGAATCTTGTCGTGCATCCCGTTTACCTTAAAGAACGATGATTCTCAAAATCATAAAAAGGCACATGTTTGGCGATTTTGAGAGGGCACACAAGTGTGATATGCATGTAAATGGCATGTGATTCTCTCAGTCGAAAATCAAACAAACAAACAAACAAACAAACAAAAACACGCATCCCCTCCTGCGCTGCGGATCATCGGAACGTCAGACAGCCTAGTGTCAGGCAAGCTGCCAAACACACACACACACACACAAACACACACACACACACACACACTACTAGAGGCAGGCAGTGCTTCTGATTCTGGCCTGGCACAATTCATCACCTGGCTCAAGAGTCGGATCACATGACCAGCTCTCGCAAAGCTATCACATGTTGGGTTTCGCTGACTTTGGCCACCTGTGTGTGTGTGTGTCACCCACGCCTGTGGCTGTGGCTTGGGTGGTGTCGGCTGTGGTGTCAGCTGGGGAGTTGGCTGCGAGCGCCTCAGCGGGCACATGCCGCCCTGCTCAGAACACAAATCGAAGCTACCATACGACTCCAAGAAAACGAGAGGGAGAGGGAGGGAGGGAGATGGAGGGAGGGAGGGAGGGAGGGAGGGAGGGAGGGAGGGAGGGAGGGAGGGAGGGAGGGAGGGAGGGAGGGAGGGAGGGAGGGAGGGAGGGAGGGAGGGAGGGAGGGAGGGAGGGGGAGGGAGGGGAGGGAGGAGGGAGGGAGGGAGGGAGGGAGAGGGAGGGAGGGAGAGCTCGCGGTCTTCTATACAGAACTTAAGGTTGATTGCAGTACTCTTTTTAGCTTTCTATTTTATACCACTCGTTACTATCTATCTCAATCAGTTTTTTCCTCCAGTAAGAGTGTGGTTATACCTCAGTTTGGTCGAGTATGTGGGTATTGCATTAGCTGTAGGGAGAGGGAGGGAGGGAGATGGAGGGAGGGAGATGGAGGGAGGGAGATGGAGGGAGGGAGATGGAGGGAGGGAGATGGAGGGAGGGAGATGGAGGGAGGGAGATGGAGGGAGGGAGGGAGGGAGGGAGGGAGGGAGGGAGGGAGATGGATGGATGGATGGATGGATGGAGGGGGAGGGAGGGAGGGAGGGAGGGAGGGAAGGGAGGGAGGAAGGAAGGAAGGAAGGGAGAGGAGGGGGAAGGGGAAGGGTTATGTGTACCAAAGGTTGCATCAAACAACAAAGAAGTTACAGGTGTGGAACGGCTCACTTCACTGGCCAAACTAAGCTTGAACTTTGATGGAGCCTCACTTCAATGACGCAAAGGTCGGAGGTCCCCTCTGAACGAATTAAGAGCTTCTTGCCATAGGTGTCCTTTTAGGGTAAATAGATGGCCCTGATAAACAAAATTAGACCACCAGGAGACTCAGGAACCGCATCTACTTTTCTAAGCAAACCAAACAGGACACCTATGCTTCTTGCTGGTCGACTGCGTTGGTTCTTCGACCGGGTCCTTCCCACACGGCCAACGAGCGCCAACGAGCTACCTGGAGTTCTATGGGCCCCCTGCGAGGCCAGGCCTTCCAGTCCCTGGCCTCGGCGACTCTGTCGGGGGGTGATCCAGGACAGGGGCAACCCCAAAATGGAACCCTGGGAAAGGGAAGCCATGGCTAAAACCGGTCCCTGGTGGCTAATTTTGACCCACACCCACATCAAACGAAACTCGAAAACCTGGGCTTCTGGACAAGCTGGTGTGAGTATATCATGCTGGGTTTTGCCCATCCCAATCACCAATCGGAAGAGAGTGACGCATGTTAGTCGCGGGGTGATCCATATTCCTGTAGGGCCGTTAGTTTTGACCCTGGTTTTCCCAGAGTCGGGGTTGATCAAAATTCCCATTTGGGGCCCCAGTTTTGACCATGGGTCATCTGTTCAATGTGCCCCCAGTTTTTACCATGGCTAACCTGTTGTTTCCCCATTTGTTTCTGTGAACATAGCGAATCGTTTTAGTGGTTTCCTGCAATGGTCATCCTATGTAAAGGACCTGTTGATCAACACCCTGGCTGCCATGGGCTCCCTGCTGTAACACCACAGCGAGCTCGTCGGAAGTGTGTAGCGCGTGGGCCAAGTCATTTTGTCCTTGGCTTACTGCTCGTTGAAACCAAATCCGGTGGCCCAACCTTAAGCAAAAGCTCTCTAGGGTGCAGGCAACACTCTGCCTGACGTCAAAGTCAGCAGGCTCTCAAGCCGCAAACTCTGGAAACTACCGTGGCCTTAGGACCTCCATCTTCGGCGGCTGCACCACCTCTGCCGCAAGCAAAGCTCTAGGGCTAACTTCCATTTCCATTCTTTCCAGGGATCCGAATCTTTCTAGCAAACCCGCCAAAAAAAACCGGGGAAATGGCGATCGGTTTTGGAAAAGAACCATGGCTGAAGAGACTGGACCAGGAATCAATATCAAACCACTCACCCGAACCCGACCCCTGGGCTTTGCGGCGCCGCGGCAGAAGCTGGGCGTCAGCATCGGTGCGTGGAGCACCACACTTCTGGCGCGAGAGGCAGGGAATGAGAACCAAAACCGATCAAACGGACGGTTTCCTGTATTCGGGAGTCCCCAAAAAAGGTTCATTCCCAGTCATTCCCACTGCTTCCTTTCTCTTTAGGGATCCGCAAGACCGGCTCATTCATTCCCAACACCTGGACTCGGAACCAGACCCTACCTCTCAAGAGAAATGTGACTCATTCTCTCCCAGCGCGAAGTCGACTGTGACGCTGTGACGCGCCTCAGCGTCTCCCGCTCCGGCCGCAGCTCTTCCTCGGCAGACGGCTGCCGCGCCGTCGCGCCCAGCGCCGCGCGCCAAGGCTCCGGCCGAGGGAGCAGCCGACGCAGTCACCGAAGGGCCACCAGGCACACTGCCCGAATTCGGAATTCGAAGCTCCGAGCTTACCATGGACCAAATTGTCCAACCAGTAGCATGCGGCTATATCCTGACTGCATATACATACATACATACATACATACATACATACATACATACATACATACATACATACATACATACATACATACATACATACATACATACATACATACATACATACATACATACATACATACATACATACATACATACATACATACATACATACATACATACATACATACATACATACATACATACATACATACATACATACATACATACATACATACATACATACATACATACATACATACATACATACATACATACATACATACATACATACATACATTACATTACATTACATTACATTACATTACATTACATTACATTACATTACATTACATTACATTACATTACATTACATTACATTACATTACATTACATTACATTACATACATACATACATACATACATACATACATACATGCATGCATGCATGCATGCATACATACATACATTACATTACATTACATTACATTACATTACATTACATTACATGACAATAAATTAAATTACATTACATTACATTACATTACATTACATACATTACATACATACATACATAACATAACATAACATAAAATAAAATAAATACGTACATACATACATACATACATAGCATAACATAGCATAACATAGCATAACATATCATAACATAACACTACATTACATGACATTACATTACATTACATTACATTACATTACATTACATACATAACATAACATACCATAACATAACATAACATAAATACGTACATACATACGTACGTACATACATACATACATACATAGCATAACATAACATAACATATCATAACATAACACTACATTACATTACATTACTTTACATTACATTACATACATCCATACATTACATACATACATACATTGATACATACATACATACATACATACATACATACATACATACATACATACATACATACATACATACATACATACATACATGCATGCATGCATGCATGCATGCATGCATACATGCATACATGCATACATGCATACATGCATACATGCATACATTACATACATAACATAACATAACATAACATAACATAACATAACATAACATAACATAACATAACATAACATAACATAAATACATACATACATACATTAGATACATACATACATACATACATACATTACATACATACATACATGCATACATAACAAACATACATACATGCATTACATTACATTACATTACATTACATTACATTACATTACATTACATTGCATTGCATTGCATTACATTACATTACATTACATTACATTACATTACATACATTACATACATTACATACATTGCATACATACATACATACATACATACATATATACATTACATTACATTACATTACATTACATTACACTACACTACACTACATTACATCACATTACATTGCATTACATTACATTACATACATGCATACATAATATATATATATATATCTACATATACATATATATGTATATGTATTTGTGCGTGCGTGTCAAACATGAATAATATCCTACAAACTTTCACACTCGGCAAGTCTCCCTGCCTGGCTCCTGTTGCCTCAGCAGTCTCTGTCTTCACGGCTTCGGCCTAGGTGAAAAGGCCACCGGCCAAAACCAGAAAGATGAAAAAAGTCCAGCCGTCCTCGCGGCAGCGCTTCTCCCACAAATTCCGCTCCTCCACCATGTTCGAGATGACCTGAACTTTGGCCACTCGAGCGGCTTACCGGCGTCGTCGTGTGTCCAGAACGGTCTCTGGGAACTTGAAACAGCTTGAGCTTCGCTTTACATGTGGACACTGCATTCAACCCCAGGTTTTTAATAGGGGGGGGGGGGGTTCCCCCTCCAAAAGTGCGGATTCCCCCCTAAACCCAGAATCGGACACCCCCCCTATTGAGAACTCCTGATCCCACTGCCTTCCAATGGATCTCTGCCGTCTGCTCTTGCACCTCCCGCAGTGTCGAAACCTGGCAGACTGCACCTCCCTTAAATCCCGCCCGCCGACCCGAGCACCGCCGGACCGAGCACCCCCCCGCCTGCAAGCGCAGCACGTCAATCTCCCGGCGCAACGAATTGGGCGAAGCCTCACTGCGACTGGGAAGGACTCGACCAGCAGTGAGCCAGGTGCGAGCGTGCGATGCGGTTCTGCATGCGTGCAGCTGCCTTTTTGGGGGGGGGGCCCACAAGTGGATGACCTTTCCTCGTACTAAACAGCAGAAGAAAACCAAAAAGAAGGAAAAAACACATCCCCTCTTAGCAAGCGGCCATGATGCAATTCAGTTCAGTTTCTAGCGAGTCCCTCAGCATTCAACTGTTTCACTTCGGCCATAAGGATGACATCCCCGTTCCAGGGCCCAGCACTCTAGCCACAAGAATCGTTGAGAAATATTGCAATACTGCTTCTTGGAACACGGATACTCTCCTGCAAGTTTACATGGAACACACAAAGGAGAGTCCCCTGCAAAATGAGATTCCAAAAAATAAAACGATGGAGCTACGCTTAACAGCAACGATTTGGCATGCCATGCTGCCTGAAATGCGCAGACTGCAAGCAACCTTGCTGTGAGCTCATACGCATTGCCACGCACACTCAGCTGCCCACGTCGTCAGTTGGCCTTGAAAACAACTCTTTGGTGCGGTGAATCGAGTGAAGCCATTTGGCTATGGGTCAAAACCCCGTACCCCAGTGAACATCCCAATCCCCAATAAAATAGGTTCTAAAATGGGTGGTGCACTGAAAACCACAAAATGGGATTTTATTGGTGTTAACCCACGGCCATTTTGCCAAGATCCGCGCTTGGACTCCTTGGTCTCAGGCTCCTTTGGCCTCACACCCCACGGATCCGCCATGCCGACTGTCGCGACGCGGCCTGCTGGGCCTCTCCCGTGTGGGCGACGTCTCCCGGCCTGGATTGCCGGAAGCCCCCAGCTCAGCCGCGAAGAACCAACCGCTCACGCAAGGCGCCTAGACTGGACCGCACATTCACGGAGGCTGACCTCAGAATGGCGGACTGAGCACCTCTTGTCATCCTCATGCCTAGCACTAAAGTTGCCAAGTTGAAAGGCAAAGTCACAGTCAGCAGTCAGGCTCAAGCCACAGTCCAAGGCCCCGACCGCTGCGTGCCTCGGATTCTTGATTGAACACACAGCAAGCTGAACAACATCTAGACATGAGTCACAATCAAAACCAATCGGTCTTAGAATGGCCGATCCCCAGAATGTAAAAGAATCAGAAAAGAACGGATCTCCGCACTCCGAGTAGTGGCACGGGGATTGTCCCTTACTCTCCAACTAGCCGCATCGGTTTTGAGGCCGTGACTCACCAGTGCTGCGCCTTGTCCATCCGCCACTCCCAGGCTGCGCCGACGCCTGCAGAGCGCTGCCAAAGCAGATCCACTGCATCGCGTCTGAGCCACGCGCTCAGGCAGCGGAGACTTCCTGAGCTGTGTCAGTGAATTCTTTGGCACCGCTTCCATCACCCAACTTCCATGACCCCAACTGTATGACTGCATGGCGCCTCTCCACCTCGCTTCGGCGCCGCCGCACCGACGCGGAGACCCTCCTCCAAGGCAAGAGGCCCTCTTCCCCCCCTCCCTCCTCCCTCCCTGACTCTCTCTCTCTCTCTCTTGCGCCTGTTTGCGCTCCCCTTGCCCACGGAGGGCGTGCTGGCATCTGAATGGATGACGTAGTGCTCCGCCTGGCATGCCAGACCCCAGGACTCGATGCCGAAGCTTCTCTCCGCCTCTGGCTGGGGCAGTGGCATCACCGGCATGGCAGCAAAGATACTCCCAACTTGCTGGGCAGCTTGGCAGATGAGGCTGTGACTAGTTATGAGGTTCACCCAGAGCTCGCAGCAAGGATCCGAGCCGTCACGCGTTTGCGCGCATGAAAAAACACGCGCACACAGACAGACAGACCGACCGACAGACAGACAGACCGACCAACGGACAGACAGACAGACAGACCCAGCCTCGCCAGACCCCAAGTAACGCACAGCACCGAAAATTCACATGTGGAGGCAGGCAAGAGGCCGGACCCACACACAAATATTGCCTCGGCTGTCGCCCCATAAAGTCGGGTTAGCGCAGGAATTCACACATCTCTCCCCAGCCATCAAGCCGGCACTGTGGTAGAATCGTCCCTCCTTTGCATTTGGGGCGAGAGACTCTTGGAATGGCACAAGCAACCCTCGCGTTTTCGGATGCGATGAGCGTCTGTGCAGCCCATCTGTGAAGAAACCAGTAAATGTTGGCCCAATATCAAGAAATAGGAGCTGATGGGGCAGACACGAGACTGAGAGCTGCATGGCGCGATGTGAGACAAGTGAGACGGGGCGGCGGAATGCGTTTTGGCATTTCCGCCCTCGCAAGTGGCCCTTTTTGTAGGGTTGATTCTGTTCTGAGCCTTTGCGACTGGGTTCCATCTGCGCAAATTCAACTGAAACGGGTGAAACAGTCGGGGCCGGATCTGGGATGTCACCAGCCTGGCCAATTCAGCGTGAGCGACTTGGAACGAGTCAAGCGACGTATCACCCCGCCTCAGTGTGCCAGACTGAAGAGGCCCCCCATGTAGCGCACCTGCGAAAACTAATTACAAGCCGCCAGCGATCGATCGCTGAAAGCCATGGGGTTCTCAAAAAGGATGGACCCCTTGTTGGACCCCAAATCAAATGCGGGCCCCACAACCAGCAACCTTACCTCTTGACTCTTCACACGGCGCTGAGCATAGGCGTCCTTTTTAGTTGCTTTGGTTGAAAAATGGGGCAGCCCTGGTTCACCTGGTTCACCTCGTCTACCAGGGCCATCTATATTACATGAGTCAAAATCAAAACCTGGTACAAAAATGGTCGACCCAGAACCATGTAAAGAATTGAGAGGGCGGGTATCCGCAGCTATTTATGGCTGGAATTTTCCCTTACTACCCTCCAACTACCCGGGTTTTGATTGTGGCTCACATGAGCCACAACCATGGCCCAAAAAAAGTCCACCAGCTCTGACCACCCCCCTGGCCTGCGGTACAGGCCGTGGATGGATTGCACGTCCATCGCCTCTTTGAGCCTCCTCGAAACATGGCTTCGCGGGTGAGTCCTTCTCAGACTGCCCCTGAAAAACAAAGTTCACCTTTTTGAGAGCTTGACTAAAATATGGAGCAAAACAGGAAAAGAAAAAGTCGATTTTTCTTTGGGCAGCTGAGTGTTGAGACCTTGACTATTGGACTACATATGGAGCAAAACAGGAAACCCAAAAGGTCAGAAGGTCAATTCCGCTTGGGCAACTGAGTGTTTTGTTAGGAACAAGCTGGGGGGGAACCCTTCTCCTGCTGGATCATCTCGCGCTTCTTCTGGTCGTAGAACTTCTTCTTGACCTCTTGCAACTCGCGGCTGAGTCTGTCTATCTCATCCTTGTAGTCGGACACCTACCACCCAAAGCTGGGGAGAGCTGAGATATGGGTGTGGCTCATTTTTTTCACAGCCAGGGCAAACTGCAGGTGTTGGTCCATGCTTCCACTTAGGGCAACCCATTTTGGAATTCCGGTTTTTTGAGCCACAGCCATATTATGAAGCATGGCCAGCTTCCCGTGCCTGGGACTGGTAGGTCTGCAGCTCGCTCTGCATGGCCTTCATCTGCTTCAGCTTGGCGTTGTACGTCTCCTGCCCACTTTTTTGCCGAAATGGAAAAACGCCGCTGGGCAACCATGTGGCTGTGGGTCGAAAATGGGTTCCCAAAATGGAACCCTAACAATGACTAAAACCACGTAACCCCTAGCTCCTCAATTTTGAGCCACACCCATGTGGTTTGTCTCTGTTCCAAAAAAGGCTGGTTTTGAAGGTCTCCAAGAACGACGTTGCTCACCCGTTCGTTCCTGCGGAACGGCATGGAAATGACAGCTTTGTCAGTGGGCACATGGCCATGGAAGCAAGCTCTTCTCGAAATCACCCAAAGTAGGTGAAACCATCGTAAAACCCTGGGCCCTTTACTGAGGGCTACCGCTTCTATCCCACAAAAGCCTCTGCCCGCCCGCCGCCCGCCGCCTGGCGCCTGCCTCCCTGCCTGCCGGCTCTGGCCTGGTACTGCTCCAACTGCTCCAGCACTTCCGGGCCCGGCTGCTTCTCCAAGATGCCATTCAGATCCTGCCCGGATCTCTCCCCAAAAACGGGCCTGGCGGCGGAAAGGGGGGAGAAAAAAACAAAAAGCCCGTAGGAATATCACGTGGCCCTGGGCGGCTGATCCCGCAGATGGTGCACAGCCCGTGGGGTTTAGGCTGTTTTTTCCTCCCAAGACTCACATGCAAACAAAGAGAGAGAGGCCAGAGAGAGAGGGAGAGAAAGAAGAGAAGAAAAGAGAAAGAGAGAGAAAAGAAAAGAGACACAACAACAAAAAAGCGAGCAAGAAGAAGAGGGAAGAGATAAAAAGCTGAAGCCCCTCTCAGAACCTGCCCGCGCCTTGTGGAGCTTGTCTTTCTCCTGGATCTCTAGGTCCTTGGCCACAACCTCCTCGGTCTTCGCCTGAGGAAAAAAAATGTTCACCTCCGCTCAACGACACCACCCTTGATACCTCAAATGGGTCCAACATTAAACCACCAGGTGACACCCCTCTTTGGTTTTAAGATAGCCCACAAAAAATGGGTATGGGTCAAAAACAATCACCCACCAGGAGATAGACCGCAGGATTTGTAGTCCGTGTTGCCATTTGCCAGGGCAACCCATTGGGGGTGACCATCTACTTTTGACCAGGGCTGTGGGAAATGACTACTTCTGTGATACAACAAAAAGGGCCTCCCAAAGACCAACCCCCCATAAAAAGAGGGGATTCCCTTGTATCACAGAAGTGATAAACCCCTTGATCCCACAACCCTGCTTTTGACCCACAGCCAAGTAAAGAAGCGTCTTGGAAGGACGTGGTTCAGCCAATGAAGCCAATACCTCGGCCAGGAAAAGCCGCAGATCTCTGAGACCCCAGCGATGAGGCGCTTCTGCAAAGTCCGCACCTCGGTTTTGCCGCCGAACCGAGCCGAACTGCGAGGTCACAGGTCACCCAAAATATTTGCTCCTGTCCACGTTCCCATGGAACCCAGCAGAGGGTCCATCTTTAAGGAAATCGGTCCCTAAAATCGAAACGTCTGGTAGGGCCTTCGACCGGACCCGGCTCCTTTTTTCGGGTCCCCGGCCTTCTGGATGAGCTCGTACATGGCGGGGTCGGAGCCTTCCAGCTTGCGCCAGCGGTGGACGTTCATGGGGTTCTCCAGCTCTTCGGACAACGCCCGCACCTGCGGATCCAACCGAACCACCGGGCGTCCGAAGTGTCCGACATGCGACCCCCACGGCGCAAGTTGGGATTAAGCGGAAGGGCTGCGTCCCCAGGCTGTGGCTTACGCAACTTCTGGTCCTCATACCAAACTGCCAATCTCCATGTGGAGATCTGTCACAGTCCTCGCTAAACAATCCCCTTTTAAGGAAACTACCAGTTGGATGGATTACTTCCCATTCCCTGCATCTCTCGCACCAGCAAGAAAAAGACTGCAAGCTACCTGGCGGAAAGCGAGCCGAAAGCGAGCCGCTCGAGCCTTGGTCCTCTCTTGCAGAAGCTCCCGCTGCAGGTGGTAGACTTCTTTCTCCAAGCTGCCAGCAGACTCTGCCTGAGCTGTGGCTCGGCATATGAAACAGCGAGGAACTGTTTGAGAAGCAAACAGAAAAGCAGAGATTTGGACTCGGCATGCCAACAACGGCACGGAGACATGTGCGTTTAACGCTTGCCCGGACAAACTCTGCTCAATGTTCTTGCCTGCTGCCGCGCGATGTACAAATCCCGCTTGAACCTCGCTCGACAGCGGGGACGTTGTGCACAAGTTGCAATCGATCCAGCATCCGCACATTCGGTTCATTCAACTACTCCTCAGCTTCTCCTCTGAAACAACGTGTCTAAAAATTGCCGTGCTCGCTCTCCGTGTGCGATTTGATAAGGACGTAGGAGCTCGCCATTTCATAAAAAGAAGAAGAAACAAAGAAAAAAAGAAGAAAAAAATACAAGCTCACGTCACCCAAACCCCCCCTCGGCCGCCCGCCAGGCAATGTCGTGTCTCTGCCGCTGGAGACCGTCCAGAAGCTTCTTGTACTGGGCCTGCCCAGCTGCTCTGAAGCTCATGTGCTTGAGGAACCCAAGAAATCCGGGGGACGCAACGAAAGAGGGGCAAAATGAAACCCATGCGCAGATTGCATAGTGCCTTCAGACACCTCCCTGAGACCTTATGAGTCAAAGGATCCATTTCTAGCCAATGCAAAGTAGCTTCATTTGGCTGTGGCTCCAAATTAAAGAGCCAAGGGTTACGCATGTTTTAGTCTTTGGTTCCGTGTACCAAGGCGCCAATTTGG
Source organism: Effrenium voratum (assembly GCA_963377175.1). Taxonomy (NCBI): domain Eukaryota; class Dinophyceae; order Suessiales; family Symbiodiniaceae; genus Effrenium; species Effrenium voratum. The sequence continues at coordinate 55,242 of CAUJNA010000417.1, read as the reverse complement.
GTTTCCATCTTTTCTGAGTCACAGCCATTCCTGGAATCTTCAGAATAGCCGCATCCCTTTCCGTCTCCCGCCTCACCCTTGGACAAGGTGCTTTCCTCATGTCGCAACTGTCAGATTTGGCGAACTTGGGGGCTCAAAAGGTCCTTTACGTACTTGCATACGACGATCCTTGGGGAAAACCGCCGCAAAGATGATATCCCCCGCTGGGAAAAGTTACGCATGGCCTAAAACGGGGGGCAGCAAACTAAAAAAAATGAGATCACCCCCCCATGTGATCATGGGTCAAAATCCCGTACCCAATCCCCACTAAAAATGACTAAAATGGGTGGTGCACCTACCCAAAAATGGGATCCCATTGGTTTTGACCCACAGCCATGTGAAAATTCTCGGGTGCGCACCCGTGAAGCCAATCCCCAATCAAATACATGTGAGTTTTTTCTCGGGTGGGTCCCCTCCCGGTCTCTCTCCTGGATCTTGATCTTCTCGTAGATCAGCGAGAGCTCCTCGTTGCGGCGGATCAGCTGCTTCCCCAAGATGTTCCGCTCCGAAGTGACCGCCTCACACGTCGAAACCCGAAACCGACGAGCGCATCGAGAGGTTCGAGAGGGAGGCAGGCTAGGGGCTACGTCCACTGGGTCCTCCAGATTTGAGAGCTTGGAAGAAGGGTACCCGACTTGTTTCTCTTTATTTTCTGTCTGTAGTCTCTTTTAGTAAGGGAACCCTCCCCAAAAAAAGAAACGTCTGCCCTCAACACAAGCCAGGAAATGGTTCAAATCCAAATCTGAACCAATCCAAACCAACTAACTAAGGGTTGGTCTTGAAATGGTCAATCCCCAGCATGTAAGGAATTGAAAAGGCGGATATCCGCACTCCTGTTAGCTAGTGGCAAAGGGATCGTCCCTTACTACCCTCCAAGCACCCGAATCGGTTTTGAACCAGTGACTCAGTTGGCCATGGGTCAAAACCGAAATCGTACCCCCACTGAACATCAACAAATCGGTTCTAAAATGGGTGCTGCACCTGCCCCAAAATGGTACCAAAACGAACCCAAATCGTCCCCAGTGAACATCAACCAATCCAACCGCGAAAATGGGTGGTGCACCAAAAACCCCACAATGGGGTCGCATCGGTTTTTTGAGCCACAGCCCCATTTCAAGCGGTTTCCCAGGGTTTTTGGTGGTTTTCTAGAAAGATTCGGATACCCCTAGAATTGTCCCTTACCCTCCAAGTACCCAAATCGATTTTGAGGACGTACCCCCGGTGAACATCAACCAATCCCCACTAAAATAGAGCCTAAAATGGGTGGCGAATTCACCTATCCGCTTCCGCTTCGGTCTCGCGGCTTCGACTTCGCCACTTCGCCTCGAACTCCTTGCGCTGGTTCTGCCGCTCCGTCTCAGCCTCCTGGATGGTGGCCTGACACGTGAGCCAGGAACCAAAGAAATTTCGCGCCCCAAATGGCAGTGGATCAAACATACGGTAACCCCAAAATGACTTGCCCTGGTAAGTGGAACCAAAGACTAAAACCCGCAGTCCCCGGGTGGTTTAATTTTGACCCATACCTAAACGACCAACAAACCAGGTGTTGCTTGTTTCCACTTACCAGGGCAAGCCATTTGGGGGTTACCCTCTTTTTGACAACAGCCATATCAGAGACGCCCCTCAGCCAAGGGGAAAGACGCGATTTTACCAGGCCAGAGACCAACCAGGGGGGGGATGTTGACATCGCCCCGCCCTCCGGATGGCTCAAAAAAGCTCCGACCTCCAACTTCTTGATGTCCGTTTGCTGCTGCTCCACGACCTGCCACTAGCCCATGGGAGAGGACTGCTCGCCCAAACTGGTAGTACAATGGTCTACACAAATCCCTGGTAAGGAAATAGAAAGGAAGCCGCACCGGCTAATTTGTATATCTACTCGGGCTATTGATTGTGGCTCACCTCAGCTTCCCTGGTTTGGAGCCTGGTCGTTTGGTGCATGGGTGTCCATTTACCCTTACCACCAATCCGAACCAGCAACAAGGGCAACCCGAAAACCTCCCGCCAAAGTCAGGCGGTGTTGATGGCCTTCAATAAAATTAAAAAAAAATGCCAGCAGCCTCGGGGGGGGGGGGGGAAACTGATTCAAAAACCGCGCCTGCTGAGACTTGGTCTGCTGCTTCTCGTGGTATTCCAAGGTGTGCTTGGTCTTTTCCGTTTCCTGGCAATCCCAACCGGCAAAACAGCTCAAGCCCGAGTGTGCAACCACCAGGAGTTAACAGTGGATAAGTCCATCAGCATGGCTGGGGGAAAGAACGCCATAGCCGGTGCATTTCAGCCGAATCGGCAAATCCATAGCCAGGCATTGTTGTCCTTGCTGATCTGCTGGTGCTTGAAGTGCTCAGCGATCATGGCCACGTCTTTCTCTTTGATCTCCTCTTTGAGCTGCTCGATCTGATGGCACATGACCTGCCCACGAATGCCGAATGCCTTCTTTTGCCATTCTGAAAGTCCCCCTCGTTGAGTGGCAAAGCGAAACAATCCCAATGATCATATTCCAACTGTGCATTCTGAATTGTGCAAACTTATGGTATCTGACTTTGATAGCCAGAAACGGTCAAAAGTACTGTTCCCAGTCAAGCCTGCAAACGGGGCTCAAGAGATCAACCCGATTTCCCGGACATGGGACGGGACGGGATGCAAGACAGTCCGGCCTTGAACTTCTTCCGCATCTCGTTGATCTCCTCAAGAGACTCAACCAGGTTCTTGGAGTAGAGGTTCTTATCCGTCTTCACAGCCTAGCACGGAATGCAGACGCCTTCCTTCAACTGAGCCCAACAGTTTCTAGGTTGGACCCCCCCCCCCAGAAAAAGCGGCTTCGGCTTTCCTGCTGGCTTCCCTTGAAAAAAACCAAAAAACACACCCCCAAAAAAACCAGGAACCCCTCAGCCCCCCACAAAAAAAGAAGGGGCCCGCTCGCCTCCCCACCCCTCAGCCCGCTCGCCTCGTAGAGGTTCTTCTGCTGGGCCCACTTGGCCCGGACCTCCGAGATGCTGCGCTTCAGGTGGCCCATCTGCGTCTCGCGGCCTGGCGCTCGGGCGCTCGGGAAGGAGCCGTCCCCGTGCCTTTCGGCTTCTCCCGAGTTCGGGGAAAGTCCAGTGAAACTTGCGGGGTGAAAAAGCGAGGGCAATGACGGAGCCCAGGTGTCGAGAATGATTCCCGTTTGGGGATTGCCTCGGATGGATGATTCCTCTTCAGTCCAACTCACATTCCCTGCCTATCTGAAGCAGCAAGAAATGGGGTAAACCAAAAATGGAATTACGCACACTAACGCGGTCAATAGGGACCCGGCTGCCCATTTGAATATGGAAATTGAAAGGACTAAAACCAAGAAGGTCCATATCCTGGAGGTTCAAGAAATGTTGACCCATCCCCAAATCGATGCCATGGTGCAATCTGTAACAACCCTAACCACCAACCTGCACCCCCATCGCTTCAGCTCTTTGCAGCTGCCGCACATTTTCTCCTTCCTTCCCACCTCCATCGCCAAGCTTTGCTTTACCAACCCTTTCTCACCTCAGAGTCGTCAGCAGGTTGACCAGCCACTTCTTGGTGGTCGCGTCCTCCTCCAGACAGGCCCGGATGGCGGTGGGCAGTCTCTGCAGCGTGGGATCCGACTGGAAGCCCTCCGGAAGGCACTGCTTCAGCACCTCCCGCGCGTGAGGGTTGTCGGCCAGGCGCAGGTAGCAGCGCACCACGTGCTTCAGCAAGCGGATGGAGGGGGTCTGGACCAACATATCCACCATCCTTGGCTGGAAGGACCCCAACAAAATACATGTTTCCTGGTGGGAAAACAAAAAGAACCCCACAAGAACAAGAAACAAAAAAACGGGGAAGCATCTTGGAGAGCACCTTCGTCACGGCGTAGAACCTCTCGGCGGTTTGGCACACGAAGTGCAGGCCCTGGTCGTCCAGCAGCAGCTTCTGCACGATGAAGGTGGCCACAGTCTGCGAGAGCTCGCTGCCGGTCTCCATGATCTTCAGGCCTTGGCTTGCTGTGCTGCAACGACCTGACGCAACGACCCCTCTGCAAAAAAAAGGGAACCACCTCTCGCGTTTGTGTTTCTTCCTTTTTTGGCGGAAAAACCAACTTGATTTCGACCAGAAGTGTTTCGAGTCCAATGATCCAGCCCAGCAGTCGCAAAAAGTTCTTCAGTCTGAAGATCCAACCCAGCCGCAGCTTCAACCAAAAAGTGTTAAGTCTTCAAAGATCCAGGCCAAGAGGCAGAGGGGTATGATCTCCGTCTGCAGCAGGAAGGACATGACGTCGGGGTCGTCCACCTTCACCAGGGCGCCGATCACCCCCAGGGACGTGAGCCTCAGGAACTCGATGGGCCGCTCGGAGCTGGCGGCGTTCAGGAAGGGGTAGAGCAGCAAGGGGATCCGGGCCTTCAGGAAGGAGGACCTCGAGCCGCTCCAGGGCGGCTCAACAAAAAGATGCCCGGGGACCGCCGTTAAATGTCCAAGGAACCTCCCAAAGAAAAAAGCCCAGGACGAAGATCGAGCCTGGGAAAGTAAAGACGGAAATGGGTGGAATCCCCCGCCGTAGGTTCTAAAATGGGCGGTGAGTTCACCGAAAGCCCACCAAAATGGGATCCCAAAACCGGTTTTGACCCACCCACTGTAGAGTCTAACATGGGTGGTGTTCGCCCCAAAAACCAACCCCAAAATAAGACAAAGCCTAAAATGGGAAAGCCCATACCCCCAGTGAACATCCGATTCAATCCCCACTAACTCGACTAAGATGGGTGGTGAATCCACCGAAAGCCCACCAAAAATGGGCATCCCGTTGAAAAATGGCTGAACGACCACCAGGTGCGGCACCTGGTCTCGGCGTTGGAGGCCACGCACTGCAGCAGGGCCAGGGAGTTGCAGACCCGGTTGGAGGCGCTGGGGGTCAGGGACGCCGGCTGCGCCAGCTGCGGGTAGATCTGGACGATGTCTTGGATCAGCAGCACCATGGTGCCTGCCGATCGGGCTGACTGGATTTTTTTTCGCCAAAACATCAAGCCGGTGGCTGGAGAAGCTGGCAACTGGAGACCTGCCGACTGAGCTGGGCTGGTTGTCTTGCAGCAACACATCAAGCTGGCCATGGCTGGAGAGGCTGGTTTTCTTGCCAAAAAGTGAAGCTAAGCTGGCAATGGCTGGAGAAGCTGGGCTGTTTTTCGAAGTGGAGCTGGCAATGGCTGGAGGGTGCCTCTTTGCAAACAAGTGAAGCTGGCAACTGGTGAACTTTTTTTGCCCAAAATGTCAAGCTGGGAACTGGAGAAGCAGGACCCGACCACGCCAAGACCCGAACCCTTCCAGAACACGACGTGCTTTTGTTTAGAGTTTGTTGTTTGAATGCTGAGGCGCCAAAGGAATGCCAGAGGATGGGCGCCAAATCCTTCAAGGACTCCCTGCGCTTGGACAGCTCCAGCACCGCGCTCTCGCGCTCATCACCCCTCTGCAGGTCGAAGACCAGGGCATGGACATCCTGCAAGGGAGGCACGGGGATCGGGACGGTGTAGCCCGGATAGTATTCCATCTCCCGAAGCCGACTAGGAGCCCAGAAAACGGGCCTCCCTTAATCTCACGGGCCCAGGCTTGAGCCACTGCCAATTTCGCACTCGGCATGGAATTTGCCACTCTCTGGGCAGGAGCAAGACCTGAGCAAATGCCGTGGCGCGTGCCTCTCAGCTCCTCCTGCGCTGCCTCGCAGCGCTGCTTGGCCTCCCAGTTGGGCGGCAGCTTGGGGGGTTTTGGGCCCCCCGCAGACTGCAACCGACGTTTGCCACGCCGGCACCGAACACGACGTCCACCGGCCGACGCCTGCTGCAAGTCGGAGGCGTACTTCTCACGCTGCCTGTCCAGCTCATGGATGCGCTGCAGCCTGAGAAAGAGAGCACGCAGCCGAAGAAGCCGAAGCAAGACGCGGGCAGAGGGGCGAGGCACATGCGGGGTGATCACAAGCTGGGACTACATGGGACGACCATTGATCTAGAAAAAAAAATGAGATGTCCCCCCTGAGAAAAGTTTCCCATGGTCAAAATTGGGAGTCAACCCTCACATGCGACACCAGAAAGAAAGGCAAAAAAAAAAGCAAGTGGCAGAAGCTGAGGCTGAAGCTTCAAATCCAGCTCAGACTTCCATCGATGCAAGTCCTAGTCCCACTTCAGCTCGATTTTTGTTCCCCCACTGCAAAAGATCACTTCAGATTCGATTGGAGTCCTTGGAGAGGGTTTGGGCCTGGCCCTTGTGCAGGTCGACCAGCTCGGCTTGCTGCTTCGAGCGGTCGTCGCCCTTCATCAAAGCCTCTCCGAGTTCGCCGCAACGCGCGCAACGCGCGCCACGCGCGCCGCAGTCATGACAAGGGACATCAGCTGTCAGCCGGAGCCGTCCAAAGGTACACTCCCAAGATGGCCGGTGCTTGTGAATCATCGGAAATGTCTTTGGCATTTTTCCGCATGCCGCGTGGCTGTGATGGGTTGCCCTGGTAAGTGGAGCCATGGACCAAAACCTGCGGTCCATATCCTGGTGGCTTAATTTTGACCCATACCCATTTGTTGAGCGTTTCTGGCTTGTGAAGGTAATGTCGCTTGGTGTAAGTCAGGGGTGTAGGAAGGAGGTTGCAAAATAGACCCTAAGTGTTCACCATATCCCCCCCCCCCCCCCCCACACCTTGCCCAGAATGTCCCGCTCGTGCGTCAGGTCGGTGATCATCTTCTCTTGTGCCTCCGAGTCCCGCTTCAGGCGCTCCAGCTCCTGATGCAAGCCACTTGAGGCTCCAACGAGAAAACGAGATATGTGCCATGGTCACAACTCCCTCCTGTGGCCTCTGCTCAAGCCACTTTAAAAAAGAAGAAAAAAAAACATAGGCCCGAGATAGCATACCATGGCTACGAACCATGACGCGGCATCATAATGGTTCCCGCGGCACCGTGCTGATGTTGACAGCACCATAATGATGTTGACAACACCATAATGATGTTGACAGCATCATGCTAATACACCAACCACGGACGATTCCTCGCTACATATCGGGCAGAAAAAAAGGCAGAGACGACGCCCTGATGAGTTCCACAGCATCATGATGACGCGGACAGCATCATGATGATGCGGACAGCATCATGGTGATGGATGGCGATCATGGTGCTACCACACCCGCGAACCATAGCGCGGCATCGCAGTGATTCCAGCAGCACCATGACGCGCCTGACAACATCATGATGAGACACCAGCCACGAACCATTACGCGCGACAGTCAAGGCAACAACAACGTCCGAATGGGTAGCATCATGGACAACATCATGATGATGCCGCAACCGCGAACCAGCACCCCCCTAGCAGCCTGCCGTCAACCTCGCCAAAATGCGCCCGCGCCATCACCAGACTCTCCAACAGCACCCCGAAGAGTACTCCAAACAGCACCCTGCCGTCCCTGTATGCGCATCCAAACAGCAGCCAACAGCACCCCAATGCAACCAGACATGTCTCCGAGCACCCTGCCGTCAATCACGATCTCGCAAAACAGAACCTGCACCAGCACCCCAAACTACCTGCCCCCTGGCACCCGGCCGTCAATCTCGCAAAACAGCATCTCCACCAGCACCCCAAACTGTATGCCCCCAGCACCACACCCGTAGCACCCGACCGTCACTCTCGCAAAAACAGCACCTCCACCAGCAACCCAAACTACCCGGCCGTCACTCTCGCAAATCACCATCCCCTCTTTATTAGAAGTTAGAACCCCTATAGCTTTCAGCTATCTGGGGAAAAACGAAATCTGATATGTGCCATGGTCAAACTCCCTCTTGTTCTCCTCTGGTCATGGTTCCTTGAATAAGAATGCTTCCGGTCTTTCATCCTCACTACCAGGATGACCATCCTGTCAGTACCCAAGCACAAAGGAACCGATCTTTGGACCATGGCATGCATCCACAAATTTCGTGTCGACTCCTTCTGGAGCTCGGAGACGTCCCCGCGCATGCTCGTGGTGCGCGCCTGAGCGAACATTCTCATGGATGCTCGTGACGAGCATCTCACAGCTCCACCCAGAACCATGAAAATCGGGGGAAGAGAAAAAAAGAGCAGAAGAAAAACGCCGCACCGAATTCTGCCTGGCAAGGGGATTCTCCCTTGCCCTGCACTTTCCCGGGGTCATGTCTCCTTGTTTTGACCAGTATCTCACAAAGCCTTTAGTTTCAAATCCGTATTCGCACGGCTTGCGGGGCTTGGGCTTGCCCCGCGGCTCACGCCTCGAGCCGTCTGGATTCCGCGTCGTCCTTGTCCTTTTGGCTTTGGAGCGCCTAGAGACGGTGCCATTTTTCGCGGCCCCATGAACCGACGGAATGAAATGGGTGTGGTTCTCACACATCATGTTGACCCAGAAGAAATACACCCCAGTTGATTTATATTGGGGTGTTCCCCTCCAAAAGTGATGAATCCCAACTAAAACCAGGGACCCACCCATATTTATTGGCAGAGGTTGATTCATCAGTGTTTGCCGGCAATGGCTTGCCCCGTGGTAAATAGAAATAAGGACTAGAAGACCCAAACCCAAAAATCGGAACTCCGGAATCCAAATCGGCTTGGAGTTCGCCTCCAGGCTTTTCTGCAGCTTGGTCTTCGAGGATTTCAGAGTGTTGATCTCGTCCTGACCCCCAAAAAAACAAGGATCCGTCAATGCGGCAGGGTAGCTTAGGTCCTGAACAAGCGCTTTGATGCAAAAAACAAATTCCTGTTGTTTCAATCCCAACATGACGCCCAAAAAAATGCATCATGCGGTTCAATGCCAACCTGGCGCGGAACAAACAAAAAGTTCCTCCAGCCTGGACGCCCAAAGAAAAGAAGAGAACAAGGTTCCTCCGGCCACAGAACATTTTCGTCTGAATGCCAAGGACGCAAAAGAAGAAAAAAAAAAAAGACCTCCGTCCTGGCGGAACTTGATCTGCGCCTTGAAGTCCTTCTGCTCCTCTTCCAGCCGGCTCTTGGCCGACAGCTCCTGCCATCGGAGAAAAAAACATCGCCCCGTGGAAGCGCCAGATCGCCTGATGCGCGGCTGGGACGGGGAAACCCGTGCCAGGGCCCGGGAAAAAGGAAGATGCAAAAGCGGGCGGCTCTCCTGTGTGCGCTGTTCTTCTTTGTGCTGTGTTTTTTTGTGCTTTTTTTTTTGTGCTTGTGTGGGCTTTAAAGAAGTGCAATATGGCTGTGGCTGACATGCAAACCCATGGCAGCTTGTATGGTTTTAAAGGGAAACCAGAAAGAAAACCGAAGCCATTTTGGGGGGTCCCCCCAAAAAAAAACAACCAACTGATACCTTGGCTTCTGCCCGCCTCGTGCATCTGTTTGTCCAAATGCTGAGCATTGCCGTTCAGCTGGCTGCAGCGAATGCCCAGCCGCTCTTCCTGACGAGCAGCTCCCAGGGCGCGACTTCTCGGTTTGGACATCATACTTGAGTCGCTCTCTTCTGCAGCTGGGTCAAAAACTCCGCACCCCCGGAGAACATCCCAATCCCCAGCAAAAAAGACTAAAACACCTGTGGGGTGGATTCACTCTAACCACCGAAACCCAACCAAAATGGGATCGATCCCAAAACGGTTTTGACCACCACAGCCATTTGTTTGTGCCTGCAAGCCATGAAGTCTCTCGGACACTCCGAATGTTGACACCGGAAATGCTAGAACCGCCGTTGACTTTCATGGACAAGGCTGGGTTTTTGGTCCCTCCAAATGTGGTTTGATTCCCCGCGAAACCCAGAGTCGCACACCCCCCCGAAAAAAATATACTAGGGTGTATTACTCCGGGGACAGCCCGCACGAAACCGTGGGGTGTATTCAGCAAACATGAGTGCCAAGCCATGGCCCAGACTTGAAGGCCCAAACTCTGGCCTCCTGCTTCTCTTCCCGCAGAAGCCGAGACAGGTGCTTCTGCACCTCCTGAATCACCCAAGCGACTCATGGAAGACAACATGGCGGTTCTCAAAAATCAAATTTGTCCCCAAAATGGCAAGCGCCCTGGTAAATGGAAACATGGACTGACATCTGCGGTCCATTGGTGGTGTGATTTTGACCCATGCCCACATCAGCAGGACTGAGGATTACTGTTGAACAACATGATTGCTCCCTGCTGAAGCTGCTGTTGCATTGAACTGGTCAGCAAACCTGTACCGACTCCTCCCAGTTTCTCCAAAGCTTCGAAAATTCGGACCGGAGCCCCAAGCTGCTAGCAGCAAGCCAGGAGCCCAAAGCCATCGCCTCCCCGCGAGCGAGTTCTTCTCGCTTGGCGTTGACTTCACTCTGCTTCTGCTCCAAACCTGCCATAAGTTCCATGAACGGCGCATACCGCCCGAGGTTTCTGGCGTGTTGCAACTATGTGCAATGTGCAACTGGGCCCCGACCGGTTCTCATGTCCTTCAGATCCTTGGCATGCGACGAACGACCATTGACCATCAACCTGTCACTTGCCAGTCCTTGTCCAACTTCTCTTTCCTCTTCTGCTGCTTTTCCGCATCCTGGAAAGGCCAGCGAAAACGGCACCGGCGAAGAAAAAAAAAACACCGCCCGCACTCGACTCGGCAGCTGCCGTGCTCGGCAGCTCCTCCAGCAGCCGGTTGAAGGCTTCCCGGAGCTTCTGAAGCTCGCCGTTGCCTTGGAGCCGCTCCTCCGACGAATTCCCCCACGCCCACCGAAGCAACAGCTGGGTGGCTCAGGGCTCACGGAGCAAAAGAACGTCCAACTGTTCTCTGAGTCCGCAGAAACCCAAGAAACTGGCTCTAGGTTTGAACCCCCTATCATCCTACCGACGCTCAACATGAGTGCCGGCATTGTGACAGCTCATGGCATTGGCTCCTGCTCCAGCTTCGCTACCTTCGCCGTCAGGTCGGTGTTCTGTTGCTGCATCTGCTGGACCTACCGCGGCCAGTGCCGCCAACGTGCAGAGCGTGCCACGCGCGCCACGTGCGCGCCCGGCTGAAGCCTCGCCTGGCCCTGCAGCATGTCCCGGTGCTTCACCAGGTCATTCTTCTCCTCGCACGTTCAGTGCTCGCTTGCTGCCATGGCATCTTAGCAAAGGGCGAACGTCCATGCAACCATGCCTGCACCAGCTGGTTCACCATGTTCTCCTGGTTGATGCTCAGTCCAGCACCTGCCAGCGGTGCCTGAGGCCTGATACCCACCAAAAACCAAAGTACAAACTTGGGGAAATCTGCCGAGCACTGGTCACCTGGTCACCTGGTGCCGTCGGTGCCGTCGGTGCCGTTGGTGCCGCGCCTTGCTCAACCAGGCGGCCCAGCTTGGTGATCTCCGACTTCAGGTTCTGGATGGTTTCTCTGGCGCGCTGCTCCTTCTCGTGCGACGCCTGGACAGGTCTCGGAAGGCGGATCCGGAAGGAAAAATCCCACCGCGGGATTCGAGGACGGAAAGCAAATGCGCCCGCGCCTCCACCATTTTCCAGGCGCGCTCGATCTCTTTTTTCAGGGCTGTGATGGTTGCCTGATCCTCTTGTGACAGCTTGAGCGCCGTTTGGACCTGGTGGCATTGCAATGTCTGCTTGTGCAGGTCAGCTAGATGTTCCTCCAACCATTCTCAATTGATGGAACATGAAATGACAGGCGTCGTCAAAAGAAATTAGACGTGCCGAACAAAATGAATGCACATCTTTACAAAAAACTTGTTTGCTTCACACACCAAGACAGCTCACACTTATAACTAAGCTGCCGGCTTTAACCGCATTCTGCACTATTTCAGCGTTGAGTTCTCTGCACTTCTTGATGAGATGCTTCCTGGACATGCGCACTGCAGAACGAACGTGCTAAAGCACTGCAACACAGGTCTGAGCATCCAACTCGCTCTCATGAGACTTCTTGAGAGCTCTGTGTAGCTTCTCATACCTTGCCAGTCCGCAAGAACCCGGCCCGACTCGCGACTTTGCGGTTTGAAGCGAGTCACTCGTTCCGGAAGTGCTCTAGAGATTTGTCGCCGACCAGCTCCTGCAGAATCTCCTGTCGCAACGAAACCATAAAACGCCAAGTTGGAAGCACACGAGTGGCATTTTGATTGCACAACGGGCCTCAGAATAGCAAGCTCTTCAAAACGCTTCTCATTCTTCAAATCAGTGTGATACCACCATCTCAGGGCTATGCCCAACGCACAAAACCCCATGCCCCCCCCTCCATTCGCCTGGAAGTCCCGCTCCAAGGCCTCGAACGCGGAGGCCTGGCCGTCGAAATTGAACCAGGGCACAGGTTTTGGTCCATTCCACTTACCAGGGTTCCAAAAAAAAAAAAAATGGGTACAGTACATATTTTTGACAACCACAACCACTTGGAAACGAGAGAAACGCGGAACACCTGGCGCAGGCCGCCTCAAAGTCTCCATCGCCGTCCTTGGTGTTCGCAACCTGACGGTAAAGGAGGCGCCGCGCCAGGGCGCCAGGGTCCCAGTCCCAGGTGCTCACCGTATGCACCGAGAAATCTCGGGGTGGGTTGCCCTGGATGGAAATTCCCTTGTGACATTGCCCAAAAGGAGATTTGGTTGGGTTCCATGTTTTCAATGAGCCGTTCCTATGAAGATCACCAAAACACAAACAATGACTACCTGCGGTCCATATCCTGGTGGCTTTATTTTGACCCATACCCGTATCGGAAGCTGCAAAAATGCTGCGACGTGGTAAAGCTTCCCGGCCTCTGATTCTCCAGCCATGCAGATGTGGGGCTTATTTTGCCAGCGCTGGCATGAAACGTCTGACCACTACCAAGGACACAAAGTGCAGTTGAAAAATACGTCTGCCTGCTCCATGTAGGTGAGCAGGAAAAGTCTCGTCTGCCACACCAAAAACTTCACTCTCACTGAGGCTGACTTGATGGCTTCATGGGCATGGATTGTAATCAGCCTGAGCCGCAAGTAGGTGCCCAGTTGCGAAGGTGCGAAGTGCTCTTTGGCAGGGGTCCAAGTCAGGGGAGCCAGGAGCAGGTTACAATGATGGAATTTCGGGAGGACGCAGATCATCTGTACACAAAACCAAGCGCATATGCTGGCAAAGCAACAGAGCAGCTTTGCTTCGCTCCGGATCTGAACTTTTTCACTTGATTGACGGTGGCTCGTTTTCAGAGCGGAGATGAGTTCCACCTGCTGGCAGCAACAAGAGCAAGCCGCAGCAAAGAATTTCAACTTTAGCCAAAGCAGCATACCGAATAACAGCGTGCCTTTCATGCGCAGTGTTCGCTAATAACAAGCGACTGGATCGAACATTTTGCGCACAATTAGGTCATTGATGCTTATGGATCCTTGCATACGTGCAGCTTCATTTAATGTGTTCGCCCGCGGTGTGATGGTAAAACTAGGCCTGTTTGCACATTGGTAAGGAGTTCATGTATGAACACAAAACATATTTTGTGCGTGCGTTGTTCAAGAACGGGCCGGCCGAGAAATCTCGACGCACTGAAACATCCTACTATCCTGCAATCTGTGTTCCCATCAATGTAGGCCAAGTGTGTTCAAGCATTTTGTTTGCAAGCATGGTCCTGTTATTTCTGGGGTCCCTTAACCGATAAACGAGAGAAAACCCTATGGACAAGCCGCAGGAAGATACGGTGGAAATCATTTAAACCAACCTTACGCGGCGGTCACCGCCATCTGGATCGGGCCCTGTTCACATCACATCTTGCGAGATGCAGCCACTTTCTCCACAAGAGCTTTTTGAGACCTAGCATCCGGGTTTCAGCACGAGCTAGTCAAGAACCCTGCAAGGTTGAGGGGGTGAGGTTTAGGTTCAAGCTCTCACTCTTTCTCATCAGGTTCACAATGCCCAAACGGCCTTCGTCAAAGGCCTAAGCCAATAGTTTTTCCCCTTCAGGTTCCCCTTGCAGGTCTGATTCAAGGACTCATCAAGAACCCGCGTCATCAAAAAGCGCGTGGTCTTCGCCTAACACCTCCACCAAGTCATCTGCAACCTAAAGTCAGGAGGTGTACTTTTCTTCCACCTGCAGGGGTGTTGTTTATTGGTTTTGTGTTTAATTTGACAGATCCACTCATGTGCGACGTCCAATCCCGTTGGCTCAAGCCTGGCAATATCATAAGCTAGAAAAATTTTGCGTGCTGTGTTGTGGTACTGGCAGCTATTTGCATTTGCTTTAACTGGAACAGCTACTTGCAACCACTTGCAGCACTTGCAGCTACTGGCGCCTTACTGCTTACATACATGTTAAGGCATGTTGCACTGCTCCTAGCTTGAACCCAAACATGAACCCCCAAAAGAACAAAGCAAGTCCGAAGCGGCCGCAGTTCTTTTTACCGGGATTGCTGAAAGTAGCACTGCTTCCAGGGCACTGGTGCGCCTGGAACAGGAGGTGCGTTGACCCCCGTGAAACTAAAACGGGCAAGACAATGCGTGTCCTTGCAAGTGAATGCAGTGCTTGCAGGGCGTGGCATGCGTGCCCGCGCCCAAGGTCCGGAGACTGAATGGAATGTTCTTGTCACAGTCGTGACAGGAATACATGGATACCTCCAGAGCATTCCTTCGACATGCCCAGCATTTCATTTTCAAGAACTGACAGTTGCAACAGTCCCCGTCATCACCCCTGCACAATTCGCAGAAGTCACGCTCACACGTGACACAAACGAAACTTGCACATGGATGCTCTCGTCTGTAGGGGTTGTCTCGAGCACACATCCTTGAGAGATCAGGTCCATTGCCACCTGGCTCACCGCTTGCTGTTGGTCCAGCAGCCTGCCTGCGATCGGGCGGAGCCCTCGGGGTCCCTCGGCTACCGCCAGGACTCGGGGCATTGTCTCCGACCCTATTGTTCCGGTCGTTCCTAGGTGGGTGGTTCAAATCCCTAGAGGCGTTTCCGCTATCGCGGACCGGCCTATCGTTCCTCGATTGTCGAGCCCTAACCTCAGACACCCTATCAGGGACCGCAGCAACTCTCGGGCTCCTGTTCCTGGCCTCACCCCTATCCGGTGATCGAAACATTTGCTCTATTTGCTCTGGCGCGAGCCAGTGATTCTTCCCTCGTCCGCCTCGGTGGAGAGTGCGTCCGCGGTGGAGAGTGCGACCTGTCCTGCATCTGCAGAGCTCTTCTGCTCCGGCTATCCGCCCTATCCCTAACGGGAGCCGCGTCAACCCTACCAGGCGCATTCGGCAGCACATGATCAGTTAGGCTAACGCCTCCACCCGGCCTATTCGGTGGGACAGAGCCATCTCCAGGAGTGGGCGTCGGCAACCTGATCCTGTGCCCCTGTCCGGCGAAAGCGTGGTATCCCCCATCCACGAGGATGGTCATGAGCAAGTTGGACCAAGCCAGCAGCATCTTCGATACTCCTGAGACATAACTCGAGTGTTCATCTCGTTCAGAGTTCGGATGTTGTTCTCGGTAGCCCCAAGCCTTCGCATACACGCATCTAACATGTTACGATAGTAGACGAGCTCCCGTCTAACGACGGCCTGCATCTCATCCGTGGTCGAAGGTAGATCAACCAATCTTGTCCTTATCTCCTCCATAGCCTGCTGGAGTCTCTGCGTGTTCGCATTGAACACTACAATTTGGCCATTCACAGCCCTAACATCCTCGACGACGGTGTCATAATTCCGAGCTTGGCGACGGACTCTGTTCGCGAGATCTTGAATCTTCCGATTGATCTCCTCGACTGCCCCGCGCCAATCCTGAGGTGATTCCAGATCCCTAGGCCTATCGGCCAGAAGAGATCCCCCGTCACTCCGGGACTCCAGCATTCGGTCCGCAAAGGACCTATACTCAGCACGGAGCTCGTCAATGGCCAAAGTGGCCCATTCCCCATGCCGATCGCTCTCATCGACTCTTGCGACCAAGTCCCGAAAGCCCTATCGGGTCCGGAGACCAGAGTTGGTCCGGAGACCTGGTCCGGAGACCAAGAGGTCCGGAGACCACCAACGAAAGTGCAGAGCGTCTGCGACCTATACTTGCAGAGCCTTGTGTAAGGCAGCGCAGGGTGGGTGTGGGTGGGTGGGTTTCAAATGAAACCGCAGGTTTGGGTCAAGGCTAGGAGCAAAACCACCGCGTAGTTCGATTCACAACATGCCCTAAACACAAGGGAAAAGAAACCCTAAGCGTTAAGGCATGTTGCACTGCTCCTAGCTTGAACCCAAACATGAACCCCCAAAAGAACAAAGCAAGTCCGAAGCGGCCGCAGTTCTTTTTACCGGGATTGCTGAAAGTAGCACTGCTTCCAGGGCACTGGTGCGCCTGGAACAGGAGGTGCGTTGACCCCCCCTTCAGTGTTTCAGGCAACCCCGGTATAAGCGAGCCAGCTGGGCCGCCGGCCTCATCACCCCCCCTTCAGAGTGGGGTTGTACCTGGCAGGTGTCCGCGTGACAATGCACGCTTGCGGCTGTGAGCAGCCTGTTGCTCAGGGCTCAGGGTCTGCACTTTTTTCGGTCAGAGCGGCTTGATGTACTGGCTGACGACCAGAGACGGCCAGTTGGTCGCAATGCATGTTGGGATGCACATAAGGCTGGCTAAGCAGTGCTGGAGGCAGCTGCCAGGTGTTCCGGGCGCCAGGGCGCATCCATCAGACACAGCCGAATGCCTCGGCCTGACATTGCTAGGCCTGCAGGGCTGAAGCGTATGCGACTTTCAGGGCGATGGCTGAATCGGGCCAACCGACCTCTGCTGAGATCGTCTGCCCAATCATTGCACCTTCCTGGAACGTGCGTCGGCTGCAGCAGCACATTGTGAGCGTGAGCCCAGAAGGCTGTTAACTGCACGAAAAGTTGCAACGGCCAGGAGGTCGTGAACAACTTGTTAAGGCTTGCTTCCGTTGCGGAATTGTCTGTGCCTGAAGGCATGCTGAACGAGTAGTGCCCACCACCAATGTGGCTGTGGGTTGCTTGCAGTAGCGCTAACTGTGCCAGCGTCTCGAAACATGCGATGTACCGCTGTCCAGGCTTGACAAGGCAAGGCCATACGGCCCGTATGTCCCGCATGTTCCAGGTTTCGGCAAACCAAACCACTTGGGAGGATGTGATTGCCCAGCCCCCTATCCCTACCAAGTCGTCTTCGGCACACGCATCCGCGGCAGCCAGTGCTTGCAGCTGGTGTGGCCGCGCCAAGGGCTGAACGGGCGAGTGCTGAAAGCACAACGCCAGCCATGTAAGGCATTGCTGGCTTGACTTGGAAATGCTAGTATATGGGTTATTGGGGTCCGCGATGCGCACCCACGTGGGTTTGCTAGCGCCGGGCACCCGCGGGATGTCCTGAGGGCAGTGCATGGTGCGACCTGAAATTTCCAAGATTTTGGAGCCCACTGTGATCCACAAGCCGGGAAGGCTATGGCTGGTTTTGAGATCCTTGTTCAAGGATGCTCTGACACATTTGAGGCGGTATCGAGTGCATCGAGCCTGGCGGGCTGTTGAGGTCCAAGTATAGCGGCGCTAGCCAGGATCTCAGATGCAGTGCAATGCTGGTGGCCCAAATGAGCAGGCCTATGCACTGCTCGAGTGTTTTGCGGAGTACCCGTCGGCTCCCCAGCAGTGCTTTGATCAAGGCGTCCAGCTTGGTCAGCTTAGCGGACACGAGCTGAATGGTGTCGTGGGAGAAGTTGATCTCCCAGCCGCACCAAACAAGGCTGTCCTGGAATTGCACCTTTTTCCATGAAATTGGCGCCGCAATGGCGCAAAAGAAAAGCACCACCAAGGCAAACATATCTGGCGCGCTATCTCGGAAGAGTGCACACAGAAGGTCATCCACAAAAAGGAAGGCTTTGTGCGGCTTCCAAGCCAGCAACCCATGCACCTGGCGAAGCAAAAAAGCGCCAGTGCGCTGCCACCAGAATGCCGAGAAACGGCCCCCCCAAAATGGCACACTCTATAGTGATAGAGTTTTCCTCGAAAGGCGAATAGTAGAAGGCCATGCTCTTCAGGGCGGACCTGCACCTGTTTGTGTGCGGCTTTGAAGTCAATGCTGGCGCCCACAAAGGCGCCTGGAGTGTCCCCCGGCTGCGTGGACAGCACCAGGTCCGATGCCATTGGCAGGCTCAGGCGCTCTGGTAGACGGCATCTGGTATTCACTTGGCACACGGTGCTGTCCAGGACAAGGCGCGGCTCTTTCCCTTCTGCAAAGACGACATTTAGTTTGCCTACGGCAATGCCTAAGGGCAATTTTTCCCGAGCCTCGGCGATGCTAAGGCCGGTTTCTACAATCCAGTTGTTGGCAATTTCGTTGCGCAGCAAGCTTTGCACGGTTTCTGGTTCGTCCTCGGCCATCTTCCAGTTGCCCTCACAGATTTCCAGATCCGGCGGCAGGGCGGAGTCTGGCTTCTTTGCCGGCCATTGAAGGCTGGGTGGCAAGGCTGACACGGCTCCTGTCGGTACCCCGTGTTGCAGAAATGGCAGCAGGGCCATGTCTGGGTCACCCCAAGAGTTGGTCAAGGCCTGCAGCAGGTGGAGTCTGTACGGCTGCCCTGCCTCGGGGCTCATGTCTGGAGGGCAGGGAATCGGCGAGAGGGGGCAGTCCGATGTGCGCCAGGATTCGTGGCACCAATTTGCGCTCATGCATCCAATGCAGCCAGGGCCTGGGTTCCTTCCGACAAACACTGCCATTGCACTCCGAAATCTCCAGGACCATCACACTGGCGCCTTGCAGGCTCCCGACCTGCGACGGAGCAGGAATGCACTCTTCCGCAGACTGGTGCTGTCCCAAGCCAGAACACCCACTGCACCTTCCTATGCCTACCTGAACAAGTTGCAGGGCCAGGGAAGGAGTCAGAGTGCTGAGGTACACCCCTTTCACGCCTGCAATGCTTCGGTGCTTGTATGAGTGATTGCAACGGGCCTCTAGGGCCTGTATTTTCGAACTGTTGCAGCCGAACGCCCACGATTTGGAGAAGGCTTTATTGCGTCTACCCACACCAGGGCACATTGGTGATCGCGTAGCATTTGGAAGTTAGCCTCTTCCAGCCAGGACATGGCTGATGGCGGTTGTTCCCCAAACGCCTACGCCTCCTTTGGAGACCACTGCTCTGAACAGGGCTCTGCCGCGGTCGTGAATGGTCTTGCTATCCAGCAGTTTCTTACGCTGCAAAGGCGAAAGGCTGGGGACCCCGTTCATGTACTGCGGCGTTCTCAAGGCTTTGGGCCCGCGAGTCTGGAATATTCCTTGCAAGGCGGGGCAAGCGTTATCAGGGCCACGATTCCTGACCAGCAGAGTCTGAGAAGGGCCTCGAAGACTACGTTATCCAGGATGTCGTGCGCAGTGTCTCCATCCAGATCAAAGGGCTCAAAGCAGTCAAGGCCAAGGCTAATGGCTGCCAATGTCACCAGCCTACCTGCAAACACGTCCAAAAAGAGCCTCTTTGAGGCTGAATGCAACGGTGATTCCGATGAGCTTGCCTGGGGGCCTTGGCGACGCGCCTGGCTCGTTACGGCGCGCATAGGGCAAGGCTGGAGTCAGGGCAGCTTCCACCGGCATACGCAATGGTGAAAACGGCGCATGAGGCCCACTGTGGGGCAAGCCCGATGCTGCGCCGGTCCAAGATCCGGGCTATTTCACGTGTGTTTGTTGTGGTCCATGATTCCTGCCTGACAAAATCCCTGCCTGACAAAATTCCTGCCTGACAAAATTCCTTCCTGACAGAATCCCTTCCTGACAGAGCACACTTCCTGACAGAGCACACTTCCTGACACGTGCCAAACGAGGCCGGGCAAGCCAAACGGAAGAAGCTGACTCGCCCCCCGCCCCCAAAAAAAGAAAGTAGACAACAACAACACCCAACTCCAAAGCTGACTCGCCCCCCGCCCCCAAAAAAGAAAGTAGACAACACACACAACTCCAAAGCTGACCCGCCCCCGCCCCCCAAAAAAAGAAAGCAGACAACAACAACACCCAACTCCAAAGCTGACTCGCCCCCATCCCCCCTTCGCCCCCCGGAAGCTGACTCGCCTCCATTCCCCGCAGAAGAAGACAACAACATCACACACAACTCCAAAGCTGACTCGCCCCCATCCCCCTTCGCCCCCCCGGAAGCTGACTCGCCCCCCGCCCCCAAAAAAAGAAAGTAGACAACACACACAACTCCAAAGCTGCTGACTTCCTCGCTTCCTGGCAGAGCCCGCTTCCTGACAAAATTCCTTCCTGACAAAATCCCTTCCTGACAAAATTCCTGCCTGACAAAATTCCTGCCTGACAAAATTCCTGCCTGACAAAATCCCTGCCTGACAAAATCCCTTCCTGGCAAAATTCCTGCCTGACAAAATTCCTGCCTGACAAAATTCCTTCCTGGCAGAGCACACTTCCTGACAGAGCACACTTCCTGACACGTGTCAAACGAGGTTGGGCAAGCCAAACGGAAGAAGCTGACTCGCCCCCCGCCCCCAAAAAAAGAAAGTAGACAACAACAACACCCAACTCCAAAGCTGACTCGCCCCCATCCCCCTTCGCCCCCCCGGAAGCTGACTCGCCTCCATTCCCTGCAGAAGACAACTCACCCAACTCCAAAGCTGACTCTCCTTCCTGGCAGAGCCCGCTTCCTGGCAGAGCCCGCTCCTGACAAAATTCCTGCCTGACAAAATTCCTGCCTGACAAAATTCCTTCCTGACAAAATTCCTTCCTGGCAAAATCCCTTCCTGACAAAATTCCTTCCTGACAAAATTCCTTCCTGGAAGAGCCTCTCGACGCAGCTGTCCTTGACCACGAACCAGAGGAACCCAGGCTGCCTCGCGATCGCAGGCAACACGGGCAACGTGGTCTGCAACACGAGCTTCACGAATTTGTCGGACAGCAGGGTGAAGACGGAGATGGCCGAGGCCGACGTGGCAGAGCTCCAGCAGCTGTTCAGCAAACGCCCGGACATGAACGAGGACCTGAGGCTGGGCTTCGCCTCAAACGACTTTGCAGGAACGAAGTGGAAGAACCTGACGGGCACCGCGAGGTGGAGCGACGGCACGGAGATGGTCACCCTCGACTACTCGCACCTCACCAGCGTGCTCTGGGGGGTGTGCAAGGGCTTCCAGCGAGGTGGAAGCCTGGCAGGCCCAGCGAAGGCCGAAGAACCCGTAAGAAACATGGCTGACGCCCGCAGACGAACCCTCCAGGCCGTCTACGAGGATCGGCAGCATAGCTCAGACGCTGCAGCAGGCTCAGGTGCGCGATCCCAGCATCTCCAGAGAGGAGGTGAAGGCGTTTCTGGACGCCTTCGGGGGCAAGCCCTACCCCTTCATGCTGGTGGCCATCGATGCGCTGACCAAAAAAGTGGCCGCGGAGCCTCTGAAGGACCGTCTTGCGACCACCACCGCGGCGGGCATGAAGAAGGTGTTCCAAGCCCTGGGGGTGCCGGCCAACGTGTACTCCGACGACGGCTCCAAGTTTAAGAGGGAGTTCAAGGAGCTGCTGGATTTCTGGGACATCGAGAAGCAGGTGACCAGGGGCCACGCCTACTTTGCGGAGCGCACCATCCGCACCATCAAGGAGGCCATGTTGCGTCGCATAGCAGCCGGAGCGGGCCGGCGGGGGCAGTGGCACCTTATGCTGGCCGACATCTTGAGCCAAATCAACGGAAGGAAGCACGCTACCACGCAGGCGCCGAACCTCGCCTACTCTAACCCCGAAATGGCTGAGATTGCTCTGCGCAACATCGAGCGCAGGGCCAAACACAAGGCGACCCGCCCGGAAATCAAGGTCGGGAATATGGTTCGGATCAGGGTTAAGCCGATCGAAAGCAGGGGCTCCTACAGGGTCAACAAGATAGCCTGGAGCAAAAAAGGTATACAGGGTAGTCTCCGCCGAGAGCGGGGAGATGGGAGCGAGGTTTTCCCAAACCGTGGGGGCTGGAGGCGCAGTCCCGCGGAGGCTACAGAGAGGCCCCAGGCTCCCACCTCCCTTTTGATGCTCTCTGTGCCTCTACGTCTCTACTCTACTCCGACAGCTCCGCCCGCCACTCACTGATAAGCTCCTTTACGTCGGGTTGGGGCGGGGGCTCGGGCGGGCCGCCGTGATCTAGGACCGCGTCCCACGCGCCCACTCCCCGCCCCACGCAGCGTTAGCCTTAAACCAGCGCAGGGCAAGCTCTGCCCGCTGGGAGCGCGTGGCCTGGCCGTGAACAGCCGCTTCAGAGACGCCCCTCACCTCACTCTTGATTTTCTCCGGGTCCACGCTTGCAACAAGGCTTTTCTCAAGGCGTCGAACTTCCGCTTCCTCGTCGAGCAGCTGCATCTTGAGGAGCTTGACGCGGGCGCGCTGGTGCGAGCGCTTGGCCTCAAGCAGCGCATTCTTGCGAGGCCGTTGGTGGAAGGCCGCTGGGCCATCTGAGCAGCCGCAAGGCAGGGAGCGTCCTCGTCCGCCCACGCGGCGGGCTTTTCCAGAAGCCATGCCTGCACGCATCGGAAGGCCTTGGAGAAAGTCATGATAGCTTAAAGCGGCTTGCGCAAGTCCAAGCTTATCAGAGCGCTCGCCTGCGAAGATTTCTGTTCTCTTCCTCGAGGATCTTGATGCGGCGCTCCAGCTTCTCACGGCGCCAAGTCTCACGGTCGACCTCCCCCTCAAGCAGATAAGCGTGCTCCTGCACCATCTGCAGTTGCGCTAGATCTCGCTCACCGAGATTGTAGCTGCGCTCCAGCTGCCTGCGGAGAATTATCTTCTTGCGCTCCCGCTTCTCTCACTGCGCGCAGTTTCAACGCGGAGCTCCCCGCAAAGGCCCGCGATGAGACGCCGGTAGTACAGACGCTCGCCTGGAGCAGTGCATCCTTAGGAGGCCGCTGGGCCATCAGAGCGGCCGCAAGGCTGGGAGCCCACCCACGCGGCGGGCTTTTCCAGAAGCCATGCCTGCACGCATCGGAAGGCCGCCGAGGAAGTCATGATAAGCGGCTGCGCGGGCTTTTTTTTGAGACAAAGACCGGTGACATCGGAAAAACGTTCAGCTGGTTGGAAATTTGGCTGTTTTGGAGCGTTTTTTGACCAAAAAAGCCAAATAATTAAGTCCCTATAAGCCTTCTTTCCTTACTACTGCTGCTTGAGGCCGAGCGTCTGTACCACCGGCGTCTCATCGATCACCTCTATAAGGAGATCCACGGTGAAACTATGCGCTGTAAGGAGCGGACTTCAAGAACAGAAATCTCCGCTGGCAGCTGGACCACCGCAACGGGATTGTCGCGCAAGAGCGCGCGCGAGCGGTGAGGGCGGAAGAGCGCGTTGGGGAGCTGAGCGCAGCATCGACATTCTCCGCTGGCGGCTGGAGCGCCGCGTCAAGGTCCTCAAGGAAGAGAACAAAGATCTTTGCGAGCGAGCGGTGCTGGCGGAGGTGCGCGTTGATGAGCTTGAGGAGGATTTGGACAGGGCGAGGGGAACGCGGTAAAGAAAAAAAGCCCGCCAAATGCTCGAATGGTCCAAATGCTCGAACGGTGCAAAAAGCGCTCAAAACGGTCAACTCCGAAAAGTTCGTTTTTTCGTGTCAGACGTCGAAAGTGGCGCCTGAGCCTCCAAGTTCGCTCGTTTCCCGCCAGCCCGCCGAGCATGTCACCGCTTGTCACCGCTTCGTCACCGCTTCGTCACCGGGCCGAAAAGTGCGCAAAAGGCTTGGAAAAGCGAAACCCAGCTCCGCGGCTTCGGTCCGACTTCGCTCTGGTGCGGGCCTGGTGCGGGCCTGGTGCGGGCCTGGCGCGGGCCTGGTGCGGGCCTGGTGCAATCCTGTGTTGGGCACAGGATTGCAGCTTCAATCCTGCTGTGAGCGCAGGATTGCTCCACCCATTCCTGCGCTCACAGCAGGATTGCCCCGGCGCACTACCAGCAGCTCGGGCTTGGAGCTGTTCTTGCCCGAGCACAGCCTCGTGATGGAGCCGGCCCTGCTGTAGAGCTCCCAGGCCTCAGGCACGTCGTTGATGCTCACGAGGAAGGGCAGGCCGCTTGCGAAGAGCGCGTCTCGGAGCTCCAAGTGGAAGGCCAGGTCATGCCCCCGCCTCCTCGTGCCATAGTAGTTCATGCTGCGACCTGGGAAGATGTAGGGAGGATCGGCATATATGGCCTGTCGGGGTGCCTGGCGGGGCAGAGCGCGTAAATAGGCCAGCGCGTCCTGGCATCGCACGGTCACATTTGTGGGCGGCCGTTGCAGACGCCGCACGCTGCTCAGCGCCAGTGGCCGCTGCTGTGTGAAGGAGCCCCACTTTCCCGAGAAGCTGTTGCGCAGCAGGACGTACCCGACGCCCGGCGCGGCCTCTCTGTGAGCCCGGCAGGAGGTGACTGAAGTAGAAGCGCCTGTCTACCTTGCGCGCCACCAGGCGCAGCAAGGGGCGCAGGAAGACCGGGTCTTGCCTCAAGAAACAGCGCTGCAGGTTTGCGACGGGCTCGAAGGCGTCGACGCCGCGCACCTCCAGGGCCGGACGCCGAGCGGCGAGGTAGTACTCCAGCTTTCCAGAGCCGAAGAAGGGAGAGTGAAGCACAGCGACGTCCCCCAGCAGCCGGTCCACGTGAGGAACTAACCAGGATTTACTTCCCACGCACTTCAGCCGCATCAGCCTTTTAGTTTCTGGGGGACTATCATGCGCAGCGGACGGCGCGCACGGGCTCGGACCAGTGCTCCGCCACGCAGGGCAGCGCGCTGTTCTCTGCGGCCCGGTCGTAGAAGAGAAAGAGGCGGGTGAAAGGCGCCTCCGGCTTGCGCGCCAACAGCTCGCCCAGCAGGCGGATCAGCTGCGCGCGGCGCTCCTTCTTGGTGGTCCGCCGCGTCACGCCGGCGATCGTCCGGGTTGTAGCGCAGCACCAGCAGCTTGTGGCCGCTGCCGAGCGCCACGCTGGCGGCTGGCGGCCATGTCAAAGTCCCTGCGCACGTCGCAGCTGGAGTCGTAAGCCTTATGCTGTTCCTCGTCAACCTCCAGCAGGACGTAGCCCCACGGAGTCGGCAGGGCAAAGTCCGCGAAGGCGTGGGCCGTCTCCGACTCCAACCCGCAGCCACGGAAGGGCAGGTAGTGCTGGTACTCAAAGGCGATCTGCGCGTCGCGGAGTGATTGGCGCACCTCAAGCTCCTTACTCTTGGTCACTGCGCGCGGGTTGTCGCCGTGCATCCTTCGCGTGTCCCAGCAAGCTCGGCGCCGCGGAAAACGGGAGATCTTGCCGAGGACAGCCCTGGGTTTGACACACAAAATTGCCGCAGTCACGGCAGTGCGCCCGCTGTCGCCCGTGCTGACAGATTGCCGTGCCGCCGCACTCGCTGCACTGGCGCCGCCTCCGCCCATGCTCGCAGACCGCCGTGCCGCCGCAGTCGCGGCACTGTGCCCGCTGTCGCCCATGCTCGCAGATCGCCGCGCCGCCGCAGTCGTGGCACTGACGTCGCAGCCGCCCGTGCTCACAGACCGACGCTCCGCCGCAGTCGCGGCACGTCCGTCGCAGTCGCCTATGCTCGCAGATCGACGACCCGCCGCAGTCGCGGCACTGAGCCCGCTGTCGCCCATGCTCGCACATCGACGACCCACCGCAGTCGCGGCACTCAGCCCGCCGTCGCTTGTGCTCACAGATCGACGCGCCACCGCAGTCGCGGCACTGAACCCGCCTCCGCCCGTGCGGGCACTTCTTCTCAGGCCGGCGCACAGGTACCATCGCTGAACACTCTTGGTGTGTTTTCTTACGCGTCCCAGCAAGCGGCGACGCAAATGAACGCGCCAGAATAGACGCAGCTGTGTAGCTGTGAGTTGTTTAAAACCCACAGGCGCCAGCCCGCCCGCCGCGGCAGAGACCACCGGAGGCCAGCAGGATGAACGCACCGCCCGCCGCGCTGCGGCTTCGAATTTGGGAAGTAAAGGCAAAAGAACGAATGGGGAAGATCAAGCTGTTTCCTACGACAGAGTATACCAGTAAGCAGCCCTCGGACCCCGTGGTGCCCCAGGTACCATGCACGGGAATCTTCCTCGGCCCCAGCAAGTCCGGCAAAACCGTGGCGCTGATCAGCATGATTCTGGAGCAATACCGCGGTGTCTTCGAGAAAATCTACATATTTAGTCCTTCCATCAATATCGACGACAGCTGGGTCCCTGTCAAGAAGTACATAGAGGAGGACCTGGGGGTGAATACCGAACGGGAGCGGACCTACTACGACGAGTGGGACGAGCGCTGCGGGGCATCATCCAGAGGCAGCGCAAGATCACCGAGACGTCCAAGAAGTTGGAAATGAAGAAACTCTACCAGGTGCTTGTGCAGGTGGCGCGCTAGGTATCGAAGCCTCCACGTCGGGCTGGCGCGGCTCTGCCGGGCAGGAATGTGATGCTGGAAAGCATAAGTGCCACTTATGCTTTCGAAGCGGCCGGGTGGGAGGCTCCGATGCCGGGCAGGTGGTGCGGCCGGGCTGGAGGCTTCAATGCCGGGCAGGTGGCGCGGCCGGGGTGTCCACGAGACGATGATCCTCCACGCTGTGCTGGGAACCTTTGTGACATTGGTGCCACCAATGTCAAGGAAACGAGGTTGGGCACTCATTGGGCGAGCCATCAAACGAGGTTGGGCGAGCCAGTACTCATTGGGCGAGCCAGTACTAAGGGGCCGTTGGGCGAGCCCGTACTCATTGGGCGAACCCGTACTCATTGGGCGAGCCACTCAACCACTTTCACAGTGGCCCACAACGCCTGCGCCTGCTTGGCGCTGTGCCTGCTCGGCACATCTACAAGTGCCTTACAAGTGCCTGCTCGGCACTGCAAGTGCCTGCTCGGCACTGCAAGTGCCTGCTCGGCACTGTGCCTGCTCGGCACCGGGGTGCCTGTGCCTGCTCGGCACTGTGCCTGCTCGGCACGTCTACTTAAGTGCCTGCTCGGCACTGTGCCTGCTCGGCACGTCTACTTAAGTGCCTGCTCGGCACTGTGCCTGCTCGGCACATTTACCTAGGTGCCCGCTCGGCACCGCCCTGCCTCCCGCCCACTGCCAAGTTCTCCAGGCTGACAGGAAAAAAAGGTGGGGGGGGTAAGGGGGAGGGGCATTAGGGCTTGAACCACATGACATGCAAAACCGTGCAAAAAAACAACATGTCAAAATGACATGTTCAAAATCATGTCATGCAAAAACAAGTCATGTCAAAATCATGTCATGCAACCGCACCATGCAAAACCCATGCAAAAACCATGCAAAATCGTGCGAAACAAGAATGCGCGCGGCGCGTACGCTGGCGTCTATGCCGGGCAAGTGGCGCGGCCGGATGGAGGCTTCTATGCCAGGCAGGCGCGGCAGGAATGTGGCGTTGTCCGCAGTGGGTGGTAGAATCCCCCACTGTGGACACCTCTACCAAGCCATCATTAATTTCGCGAAATGTGCCATGGGTCTCACAAGGCAAGCCACTGAACCTTGCTATATGTGCTATATGTGCTATATGGGTCTCACAAGGCAAGCCACTGAACATCCACTCTCCCCCGGGTCCTTGCTATATGTGCTATATGTGCTATATGGTATAGAAGCCTGTGTACTATACACATAGCATCTCCAACATGTACCAAACATGCATTGTGTAGCACATATAGTATATTTTAAAGCGCGTACAGAATAATATAGCACATATAGTACATATAGCAAGGAGCTGGGGGAGAGTGGGGGTTCAGCGGCTTGGCGTGTAAGACCCATATAGCACATATAGCACATATAGCAAGGAGCCCGGAGACTGTGGGGGTTCAGCGGCTTGGCGTGTAAGACCCATATAGCACATATAGCACATATAGCAAGGAGCCCGGAGACTGTGGGGGTTCAGCGGCTTGGCGTACACGCGGCACCGTGCCGCAGCAAATCGGGTTGTCCGCGTTGTCCGCAGTGGGAGGTAGAATCCCCCACTGCGGACAACCCTAGCTCTCTCTTTAGAGGGCGTTTCCCAAATGGATTCTATTCTACCTGAGAGGCTCCTAGCACTCGTCCGTCCAGCATTTGACCTCGTCCTGCGAAGGATTCGAAGTCTAAAACGCTGCGTGCAGGTGTGTGGCTGCAAAATAATGACCCCTAGATATGCGCCGCAATTTGGCTCCTGGTTGCATTTCAAGCGATTTCGCTGTCCTCTTTGGTTGTTTGTTTTTTGGTCCCTCTGTTGACTGTTGTGTCTTTTTCGCCGCAGTGATGTCTCACCTTGCGTTTCACACCTCTTCTCTCTGTACTTTTACTTGGTTTTCACGACCGATGGCAATTGCCTCAAGGCGTGCGGGTGACCAAAAAAAGCAGCTGCTTGTGGGTGCAGGCCCTGAGGTCGCGATCATGCTGGCCAGGGATGTTCAGGCTGTCCACGAACCTCAGCGGGCCCCAGCTGATCTGCAGGCACTTCTTGCCCGACTTGCAGAGGACTCGGAGGCTGAGGTGGTAGTCGCCCTGCTTGATCGCGGCCTGCAGGGCGCACCAGCCGCTGAGGGGCTTTGGCGCGGCCTTGGCTTGGGTGCGGCCTTTGGCAGCCTGGGCATGGGCCTCTCGGACTTCCTTCCTCATCGCTCTCGGTGCCGTCGCTGTCCTCGCCGAGCTCTTTGCGCGGCGCCCTGCAGACAGGAGAGCCCTCGTGCGATGTAGCGCAGCAGGAAGTCGTAGCCGCCCCCGTTGTGAAAGATCACTAGGATGGTCTTAGGCGTCTGGGCTGCGATGTTGCAGGAGTGGCACAGCGCCCCGAGATACTGTGCCGTGCAGTGGTGTTCTCAGCGGTCTCAAAGGACGCGAGGCACTCCCTGCAGTGAGTGGCGGCCCTGCCAGCTCCTCCCGCCGGGTCATGCTGACGGGCCGAGTTCGGCGTCTCCCGGTGAGGATGGTCGGCCAGCTTAAGAAGGTCGTTCAGCATGGCGCGGACGGCGTGGTACTTGTCGCTGTCTCGTGGTGTGTGAGCCTCAGTCTCAGCTCAGACGCTGCAGCAGGCTCAGGCGCGCGACCCCAGCATCTGCAGAGAGGAGGTGAAGGCGTTTCTGGACGGCCTCCGGGTGAACCAGGACCGGCCGCAGGGAGGCTAGTGCCTCTGGAGCCCATGAACCACGGACCGCCCTGTGGGCTTCGACGACATCGAGGCCTTGCAACGCCGGGCGGGTGGAGGTATTCGTCTTCGTGTGGCAGCAAACCCTGTGGGCGGACGGGCTGGAGTACTACCACGTCCTCCAGCAGCGCACCCCAGCGGCACGGGCGTCGTCCAGCACACCGTGCTGCTTCTGCTGCACAGCGGCCACTGCAGCCTGATCCACAACTTCCAGGCGCTGGCCGGTAGGCAGGAGCTATTCTGGGAGCCACGCCCAGCAACACTGGCGGCTGCACGGAGTACAATGTACAAGTGCCCTAGGTGCATGGCCCGCTTCGACGGTCCACATGGCGCAGCAGCAGCCGGCGCACCAGACCGTCGCGGCTTCTTTCTGCTACGTCGCTGTCGAGCGCGCGGCTACGTGCCCCGAGGCGCTATGCTGCCGAAACCGGTGCGGGGATCCGGCGTCGGCCATGTTTCTTATGGGTTCTTCGGCCCCCGCTGGGCCTGCCAGGCTTCCACCTCGTCCAGCCGGGCCTGGAAGCCCTTGCGCACCCCCCAGAGCACGCTGGTGAGGTGAGAGTAGTCGAGGGTGACCATCTCTGTGCCGTCGCTCCACCTCCGTTCCTGCGAAGTCGTTTGAGGCGAAGCCCAGCCTCAGGTCCCCGTTCATGTCCGGGCGCTTGTACTGCTTGGCCTCCACGGAGTCGAACAGCTGCTGGAGCTCTGCCACGTCGGCCTCGGCCATCTCCGTCTTCACCCTGCTGTCCGACAAATTCGTGAAGCTCGTGTTGCAGACCACGTTGCCCGTGTTGCCCGCGATCACGAGGCAGCACTGGTGCGTCCCACCGTCCAGGAAGACCCGCGCGCTCTGGTTGCCCAGCAGCCGCAGCTCCGGTCCGCTGTCGAAGGCCGCGCTGTTCCCAAATCTTCCAAAAGTGTTTATTTAACAGAACCATGCTTAAATCATCGATGTTCGTTGGAAAACATTGTTTATTTGAACACTTTTCGCTTAAATAAGCATTGTTTCATGGTAACATTGCTTAATTAAGGACTTTTGCGGTCTTAATTAAGCATTGTGCCGCTTAAATAAGCAATGATTGCTTAAATCGTGTTGATATATAAAAATGTCAAAATGCTTAAATAAGCAATGTTTTTTAAGCAATGTTTTCAGCATGATCACGTGCACGCATGTATATCGATCGATCATATTTTTTAATTTCAATGTTACAGCAGGCATGCAAGAATAATGAGTTGTGAGCTGTGTTCTTGTCGATTTTTTTGTGGTGCAACATGCAGCTGCGTGGAATCACGCGCAGGAATTCATGCGCACCATGCCTGTGCTTCATAACGCCTTTGCGTAACATGCGTGCGAAATTGCAGCTGTTTTGAGAGACCAAGATCAATTTAGCCATGGCCAAAGTTCGTGCTAAGAACACTGCCACTGCCAAAGACATGATGGGTTGCTTTGTCCTGTGGAGTCGAGAGATTGATGTGGAGAGCTTCAGATTGTCAGAGCAGCAGGTCATAGTCCAAAATGAAAGGCTTTTCTCTGAACTCCTTGAGAAGACGGTCAGGCCAGGACAGAAGGAAGTGCAGCAGGGTCTGAGTATGGCCTATCAGATTGGTGTGGACGAAGCCAAGGCTATTTCCAAAAGTATCTGCAATGCGTTCAAGTTTGCTCGAAGCAAAATCCAAAGCTGTTCCAGTGGAAAGAAATTGGAGCCTGCAGTGTGGAAGTTTGTGCAGAGGCTGAAGACTCTTTCTGCCAGCAGCTCTAGCCCCAGCTCTCGCAGATCTCTTGATCTCGAAGGTAGTGTTGAGGAGGAGGTGGCTCTTAAGAGAAAGCTTGAGTTCGGCGCACCATCCAAGACCGAAGATGAAATCCTTGCTATATATGCAGCGGGCAGCGCCAATGCAAAGAGCATGGATGCCAATGTTGCCATGACAGGATCCTCTCGAGATGCTATTTCCATATCTGAGTCGCCAAGCGCAGTGGAGTCATCTTCAGAAACAGAAGCTTTCCAGAAAAAGCCGGGCACAGCGAAGCCTTATTTTGACCCAGCAGAAGGGTGCTACATCCGGTTGGCTGAAGAGGGAGGGGAGTGTTGGAAAAGGGGCCTGCCGGTTTTTGCTTGGTTAGATTCGAAGATGAGGAGCCCTTTCCATCTGAAGTGCCCAACTTGTGGCTTGCTCCGCACACTGCAAAGTCAAAGCCCAAGCTCAAGAAAGTTCGAGCCACTGGCAAGGGCAAGGGCAAAGGCAAGGGCAAGTCGACCAAGGGCTCTGTTGCTGCATCAGCTCCTGAAAAAGCTGCAGCGGAAGCTGGCCCTGTGGAGAGCCTTGCAGCAGAGCCTATTCCTGCTGAGACTTCCTCAGCTTCCAAGAAGATTTTGTTTGGAGTGCATGACATCACTGGTTTGCCTGTGGAAGCACAGCCTCCAGAGGGCTGCAAGGGGCAGCATTCGTACACAGTGAAGCTTGATGATGGAGCTATTTCCATCGACGTCCTGTGTAGAAGCAAGGGCTTTTTCGTGAAGAAGCCTGAAAAATGCAGAGTTCAGTTTTCTTGGAGTCTCTATGACAAGCCGGCAGATGCTTGGTATGCTTGCGTTGGAGCATGCAGAGATCATTTGGCGAAGCAGAAGCCGAAGGCAGCAAAGACTTTGAACTGAGAGGCCTTTGTCGCTTTGTGGGCAGAAAAGGTTTTCTTGCTATGCATGTATGCAATTGTTCAGTCCATTTGCTTGATTTTGGTTGCATGCAAGGTTTTCTTGGATTTTTGAAGCGTGAGTTGCTGCAGCAATTTTGGCCATTTGTGCCGGTTTGCTTGTTTTGCCAGGGCCTCAGAAGTGAGAGTGTGGAGCTAGCTTTCGTGTTGCCAGGGCCTCAGATACTCCAGAGTGACTGATGAGACAGATGGCTCACCTGTGCACATGCAGTGGTGTATAATTTGCTCCTTGGTAGGATGCAGTTGGTGAGTGCAGCGGTGTATAATTTGCTCCTTGGTAGGATGCAGTTGATGCTCCTTGGTAGGATGCGTTGCTGTTCATGCCAGAGTCATGCTTGTCGCAGTTGTGGGAGATCCCATGTCTTCACAGGACTCTGATGTGTTGATCCTGAGGTTTGGGCAGCGGGCGGCTGCATGCACTGTTGCCTATCGTGTTTGAGGCTGCGTGGGCGCACATTCTGCATGGAAGGAATTTGTCTTGAAAGCACTTGGCATTGAAGCAGCGTGCTGCATGTTGCTGATCATCTTTCAAGAGGTCTTGGATGCAAGCAGCAAACGTTGCAAGTCCCGCAGCTCCCGGGCAGGAAGCTAGACAGAAAGCAAAGGATTAGGCAAACAATTGAAAATACCATTTTGAGTGGCAGCAGCAATTCGGCGCCATGGCACTTGCCAAGCCCATGGCCGGCGAGGCCCTGCAAGATCTGAGGATCTGTCCCCAATGTGGAACAAAATCCTACATCAGGAAGAAGATTTGCATCAATATGTTTTGCAAAAGCTACTTCATGAGGCAGGCCCCGAACACCAATCTGTGGGTCAGAGGCCCGATCAATGCAGTCTCGAGGCCCAAGCACTGTGGCAGAGCTGGAAAAAGGCTGGGTATGCTGACGGGGTATACCAAGCCCATTTGCAAGCAGAGCTGGACGAGATTGAAGAAGAAGAAGATGAGTCCAGCCCTGTGTATGGGCTGAAAGAGGGCACTGCTGTTATCACAGAAGTGGCTTCATCAGATGAATAGCACATTTTATTCTTTTATTACTTTCGTTTCCTCTTTTCTCGTTCTTTATCATTATCTTCATCTTATTTTATTATATTTATTTTATGATTATTTGATGACGTGAGGAATCTCCTTTCCATTTCTAGCTTTTATTGCTATTCTTTTCATGTTGATTGGGAAATAATAAGGAAATAACGTGACTTAGAGATAAGAAGACTCAGGTTGTCCACCAATTCACTATCTCTCTATCATTATCCTATCACACCTCCTGGTCTTGTAATTAAGGGAATGAATGGACCAGGAGTTAATCATCTTCCCTTCCCTATCTCTAACCTTTGGAGGTTGCAGCTGGTCATCCAGAAGCTGGTCCCAGCCATCCAGAAGCTGGTCCCAGCCAGCCAGAAGCTGCTCCCAGCCATCCAGAAGCTGCTCCCAGCCATCCAGAAGCTAGCCATCCAGATGCTGTTGGTTTTGAAGGCCCACTTAAAGTGGAAGAAGGAATCATACTGGAAGACTTGGAAAAAGGAGCAGGACGCAAAGCAGGATTGGAAGAAGGACTGGAAGAAGGAGGACTGGCCTAAGGAGAGCTGGAAACAGGTCTGGAAGAAGGAGGGCTGGAAGAAGGAGGGCTGGAAGAAGGAGGACTGGCCACAGGAAGATCCAGAAGATGCCGAGGCCCAAGAGTATTGGGGAGGAAATGCTTGGGAGAAGCATTATTTGCCAGACGCTTGGAAAAAGGAGAGGGGCTCGAAAGGCAAGAAGAGAAAGGCTTGGATCGAGGGCCAGATCATGAGCCTCAAGCAAGAGGGCAGGTGGGTTGGAGGCGAGCCATCTGCTTCCTCGAAACAGCTTCGCCTCATGAGAGAGGACTGTTGGTTTTGTTCAATTTGCATGCTGGGTGGAGAGTGACTGAATAGCAGTGTGGCCTGTTGCAACTTGCAGACATGTTTTTTTTCCTGCAGGAGAAAAGCGGTCCTTCCTATGCTTCTTTGCCAGCTGATGTGGAGCAGCCCGAAGAGCCTGCACTGGAGTCTGAGCTGGATAAGCGCGGGCTAGTGGATGAGTTTGTGTCCATGCTCATGGCAGCAGAATCACCTGAGCATGTAAGAGGCTTGAATTCAGCATTTAGGTCCTTGGTGGGGGCAGCTCAGGAAGTGCAAGAGGAAGCTGAAGAAGCTCAGGAAGTGCATTTGGATGCTGAAGGTACAGCAGAGTGATCGATGAGACAAACTTGGCAGCGGTGTATAAAAAAACAAGCAGCGCTCCTTGGTAGGATGCAGTTGATGAGAGCAGTGCTCCTTGGTAGGATGCAGTTGATGAGTGCAGTGCTCCTTGGTAGGATGCAGTTGTGAGAGCTGGTTGCGTTTTGGTTCACCAATGTTTCTCACGCGCAGGCGCTCCTGGGCAGGAGCAGGTGGGTCCCAACCTCAGTTATGTCTGTGCACTTGGTTGATGATCAACCTGGAGATTGCTGTGGTGGTTTTTGCTGGACACTGCATGAATTTCCAGAGTCCTCACTCGTTTTTTTAACAGTTAAAATTTTTAACATTTTTTCAAAATTTTTAACATGTTAAAAATTTTGATTTTCCTTTGACTTTCCTTTTAAACCAGGAATTTTTAACATGTTAAAAATTTTGAAAAAATGTTAAAAATTTTAACTGTTAAAAATTTTTGGTGGTAGGAATTATAGTGTTTGCACATGCTGCATGTGTCCATGACTGGCCAGGTGACCATCACTGGTTTACTATATCGGTTTGGTGGCAATCTCAGATCCTTGCTGCAACAATTGGTAGTTGGAATGTACTTGGCAATATGTGGCCAGAGATTGGATGAGAGTTCAGCTGACTTGGTACACAGGGCCAGATCAGGTCCAGGCCTGTGCTGCACTCCCTCAAGCGAATGAGATTGCTTTTCATGGAGGGATTAAGTGCTGCTTTGTGGCATAAGTATTTTGAAGGTCACCAGCAATGTTTCCAGATGTTTCTGTATGAGTGGCATGCAGGGTGGTTGTGAGAACCACCAGTTTGAGAGCTCACATGCCTCTCTATCTCTGGCTCAGCCACTGCATTGGCCAGGAGACTAGGTAGAGAGCTTCAGACTTTTGGAATTATGCTTATTAGGCGCCTGTGGGTGCAACATGCAGCTGTTGAAAAAGGACATCAGGCCAAACTGCTTGCAAGATGCGCTGTTGGAACAATGGTTTGCAATTGTACTGCAAGCAGTTCTGCTGCAGCCAATTAGCATGGCGCCTAAAAAACATGGTGGAAAAATGGCCATGAAGATGGCTGCCAAGAGCAAGGCCGCTCCCAAGCACAAGGAGACCCAGAAGACTAGAATCAAACAGGAAAAGACATCTCCAAGGAGAACGCAGAAGGCTAAGAAGGAGACAGATGTAGAAGTCCAGGATTGTGAGGCGCCATCTTCAAGCAAGGAAACCTTGGGCTATCCCAGGGGAACCATTTCGGCCTTGCTCACCAGCTTGCGCTACCAGCCCAAGTCCAAGAAGCTCAGCGCAGAAGAGAAACAAGATGCAGCTAAAGCGCTTGAGGACAGATGAATGTTCCATTGTGGCATGGTTGGAGTTGTTTTTGGTTCTTGTTTGTATTTGCAGGAGTATGAGCAGGGCGATGTGGAGACCAAGAGGCAGATTTTGTCCAATTTGGACAAATATGGAGTCAAAAATTGCAGCTGGGTGCACCAGCTCAGCAAGAGCACAAAGACCCACAATGCCCATACAGAAGATGTCATCAGGAATTTCTACACAAGGCCACTGCGATGCATGTTTTTCTGCTGTCATGTTGCTGCATTGCATGTTGCTTGCACATTGTCTGGCTCGCGCAGGTCTGCCATCTTCAAAATTGAGGGTGTGGATGAGAGCTCTTTGGCAAATGACGACATGAAACAGCAGCTTTTGGAAGAGATCTTGACGATGTGTGAGTTAAGGTTTGGACATGCCAGGCAGACGCAGCTGCATGATAAGTTTGACATTCTGAGCAAGTACTACTTTGTACATTCTCAAGGCCAGAAGCAAACCACAGGGACTGTGGAAGAGCAGACCTTAGACAGTTCTTGCACTGGCATAAAGGGCATGCAGGTCAAGGACAAAGCTGCCATGGACATCATGATGGGCAAGACCAGCAGCGCAAACCGCCCGGATCCAGAGAACGTCAGCTCTTCCTTTTCTGAGGCATCTGAAAGCTTCAAGTTGCTGCTCAAGGACAAGGCGAGGTTGGCCGCATATTTGGAAGATCTCAAATTTTTGAAGCACAAGATGAACAGCCTTTACAAGAATGACCCTGTTTGGACCAAGAAGATTGAGGAGTTGGCCAATGCATGCGTCAGTTTGGATTCCTTCTTGGAGGATCTGAGGGCTCACCATGCCAATGGTTTGCCCAAGGATGCTGAGGCTGATTGCCTAGAGCTGGCCAAGTCCTTGGCTACAGTTCATATGCAGGCTCTTGCACATGACAAAGGAGGCAAGTCTATGATCAAGACTTTCAAGGCAGTCCTGGATCAGTGAGCATGGCGGCTGGAGGATATTCTCCTGTCAAGCCCCGGCTCGAGATCTCTGGATCCACCCTTGCGGCAAGCTGGAGAAACAGATGTTGTGTTGATTGCTTGCAGGCTGCGCTGACCTTGTGCAGCACGTTGCGTGTTAATAATTGGGAGCAAGCGCGCATGGCTTAAGCAAGACTATCAGACATAACTTTGGGATCTTTTAGGTCTTCTCTTCATGTAGACACCAAAATTCTGAACTTTGCATGTTTCGGTAAACAGAATGTTTTTCAAGAAACATGTTAGCTAGCGCAGTGCCAGGCTATGAGCAATAGCATGTAATTTGCAGTTGCCGGACATCCAATTCTGCCATGAGCTGATTTGGTGCCATGTACAACAAGAGGTCTTTGGCTTCAGAGGACATTGCAGACATTCCAGATGAGAAAAGGTTCAGGCATGACATGGTGGATGTTTTCCTGAACAATGAGCTGAGTAGCGCGAGATCAGCTCGACTGCTCCACAATGCTGCCAGGGCAGGGGCACGACATGTGCAGGATTTGCAAGTCAATCAGTCGGGCTCAAATGCCCAGAGGGACCTGCTCAGAAAATGTTTCAGAAATAGCAAGTGGCCATCAGTGTATGAATTTTCAGTGCCTGGGTGGAACCAAGCCAAGCAATGTGAGCAGCAACATCAATTGGCCATGCTGCTGCCCCACGAACTGTTGCATGCTTTCTTGAAATTAAATTCTGCGGAGACAATGTTGGCCAACCAGCGCAATGTATTGCCTGAGAGGCCTGACCTGCTATCTCATTTGGCGCAGTTGCAGCAAATGGGATTGAATCCTGATGAATTGCTTCTCACAGGCATTTGGTCTGATGGGGTGCCATTCAATTCAGACCGGTCTCAAACTTTGGAAACAATTTCTCTCAACATCTTTGGTGACGATTCTGCCAGATTGCCTTTGACAGCTTTTCCAAAGGAATTTCTGCACAAGAAGAAGACTTTTGAATGCATCTTCGAGGTTTTGCAGTGGTCCTACAAGATTCTGTTAGGAGGTGTGTTCCCAAGCTGTAGACATGATGGGCAGCCATTCACGAACTCTGATAGCTATAGAAGAAAGTTGGCCCACAAGAGCATTGGCATCAAAGCCTGCCTGGCTGAATTCAGAGCAGACTGGGCTTGCTACAAGGATGTCCTAGATTTCCCATCTTGGGCAAGTACAGGCTACATCTGCTGGCAGTGCAATGTGCCTAAAGCCGACCTCAAAAAGTTCGACAGCCACACCTTTGCCAAGTACCTATGGGCACATTCTAATTCAAGTAATTGTTTTTGTTTGAGGTATATATAGATAATTAAATCGCCCCCGAGCCTGTTTTTTCTGGAGGCCCTTGGGAGGATTTTGCTGAATTCAGCCCAAGTCAGGTATCCACTGATCCGCTCTTTGGATTTCTATATCAGGCAAAGGCAACAGAATAAGATGATCTCAAGATTATTCTCTTGCCCAGGCTTTAGCACAAGCTGCTGCAAAATGGATTGGCTGCATGCAGTGGATCTGGGCATCACAGCAGATTGGTTGGGATCTTTATTCTTTTACCTACAGAGTGAGAAGATCAGAGGTGTCAGCAAGTTGCTCCGATGCGCAAAGCTGTTCACAGATATTCAGGAGTATTACAACAGAGTACAAGCAACTGACAGATTGCCTAAGCTTCTGCCAACAATGCTCAGAGATGAAGACAAAGGCAAGGCTAAGGCGCCGAAGTTGAGGGCAAAAGCTGGGGAGGCTCGAGCACTTGTGCCTTGTGCTTTGGAGCTGGCCAGGAAATATTTAGATCCAGTCATATCACAAGAGGAGGCCATGCTACATGCTGCAGAAGCTTTGAATTCCATGTATACTTGCTTGAGCTCTGCTGCTTGGGACCAGGCTGTTTTCAGGGATGCTGCTCAAAGATATTTATTGCTGGCTGGGCAACTGGAGGCGTTCTTTGAAGAAGACAAGATATTCAGAGTAAAACCGAAAGCTCATCAGCTTGTCGAATTGGCCAGGCATGATGTCAATCCTAGTAAGATCTGGACATATCGGGACGAGAGCTATGGACACACCTTGGCGCTCCTGGGTAGGAGACGAGGAGGCAAATTTAGCATGCGTGCTGTTTCTTGCCAAGTCCTGAGGAGGTTTCTTGCAGCTAACAAGCTGCCTCGACTCCAAGCTCGACCTGCTGGCTGCAAAAAATGCTGTGCCATTGCACGGGATAGATCCCCGTCAAAACACAAGTGCATATGCATATGGATCTATATGGTGCATATAGAAAATTTCACATTGCTTAAATAAGCATTTTTTCTTTAAATTATAAACAATGCTTAATTAACAAAACATTGCTTAATAGTCATGGCATTTAAAGTTCTTAAATTAAATAAGCACTTTTGGAAGATCTGGGTTGTTGGAAATCTGCAGCTTGCTCCAGCCCGCCCAGTTCTTCGTCAGGAAGAGATCGTCCGAGAAGTCGGAGGTGTTGGTCACGGTGAGCGTGTTGGACGCAAAGAGCTGCGGAGCGGAGACCGTGCCCGAGCTTGTCACGTCGCCGCAGACCGCTGCCCGTCGACACTCCGCCGCTCGTGGCCGTGAAGGTGCAGTCCAGGCTCTCGCAGTCCAACGGGCCCGCGGAGGCCTCCCCGGTAATCGTCATGACCGCCCCGGTGGCTGCGAAGCTCGCCGCCGTCGCTGCGCGCGAGGCCGTCAGCGTGCCCGTGGACACGTCGCCCACCGTGGTGAAGTTCGCGGCGTTGGCTGTGTTGTTGATGTGAGTGTGCTGCCGGTGATTCCCGAGCTCAGCAGGCCACGCTGGCCGCCCCGGATGCTGACGCCTGGTCGCAGCCCACGTTGCCCTGCGCGGTGAGCCCGTCCAGCGTGGCCGAGCCCGTGAGGGCCAGCAGGTCCGGAGACCGACTCTCCCTCGAAGGCTGACCTGATCTGCATCTGCTGCCAACCTCCTGGTGGCACCGAGAAGTCCAGGCGCGCCGTGCTCCAGACACCCTGCGCGGCCGTCACCAAGTTGGAGGCCCTGCCCAGCCTGTACCGAGCAGCCAAAGGAGCAGCGTCTCCCCGGCGAAGGCGCTCAGGGTCAGGCGTAGCCCTCCAGCTGGAAGCCTTCCACCGTGAAGCTGGCCGAGGCCACGGAGCTGTTAGCGCACCAGAAATTGCCTAGCGTGGTGAGCGTGGGCTCCAGCAGCACCTCGCCCAGGGTGGCCATCCACCTCCGCCGTATTGCCGGCCTTGCGTCCAGGATCTGGAGGCCGTAGACGTCCACCGTTCTTGCCGTCTGGTTGGACAGGCCGGCGCCTGGAAGTGCGCCCCGAAGTGCCGTGCTCCAGGCGCCCTGGTCACCCACGAAGCTGCCGTACAGGGGGTCTAGACGTTGTCGGCCTCCACCACGAAGTTGGAGGCCGTGCCGAGCTAGCCGTCCACGCTCACTCCCGCGGTGTGCGTGGCCAGGACCACGCTGCAGCCGCTGCTGGGGCGAACCGTCCAGTTTGAGAGTGAGACGTCCGTGGGGCCCAGAATCTGCTCTCCTATGGCGGCCACCACCTCGTCGGCCCCTCCGTCGTCCGGAAAGCGCACGGCTATTTGCAGGGCCGAGGCCGCCTCCGTGACGCCGAGCTTGTTGGCAAGGAGACCGTCCATTATGCGATGGTGTTGAGCTGAGCAGCGCGGCTGCGATGCTTGAGGCCGTTTCCGCCACCAGCGCTTTGGTTGGTTGTGAACACGTTCTGGTCCGGGCCCGTCCTGTAGGCCAGCAGCGCGCCTGCGATGGCGGCCTGCGTCTGCGTGTCCTGCGCGCTTGCCGCGCGGTAATCTTCCAACAGCGCATCCACTTGCGCCAAGGTGCAGTAGGCCAGCAGCGCAGCCGCGAGGGCCGCGTCTGCCGCTGCGATGGAGCAGCAGTCTGCCGTGATGCTCAGCGTGTCGTCGCCGTTGGCCAGCGCAGCAGAGAGAGGAGCCCCCAGATGCAGGTTGCGAACGACGTTGCTTCGCGAGAGCTCCCAAGTCGTGAAGCCCGCCCAGGCCGGCAAGGATTCGAAGTAAAACGCACGTGTGGCTGCAAAATAATGACCCCTAGATGTGCTTGCAATTTGGCTCCAGGTTGCATTTCAAGCGAGCCAACCTTTGCAGGGCTAAGAAAAAACAAAAAAAAGAAAAAAAGGGGTCCCAAAAAAAGGGGTCCCCAAAAAAAAGGGAAAAGGGGTTTCCTTTGGCAAAGGTTGACATCGCTTGAAATGCAACCTGGAGCCAAATTGCGGCACGGGTCATTATTTTGCAGCCACACGCTTGCACGCAGCGTTTTAGACTTCGAATCCTTCGCAGGACGAGGTCAAATGCTGGACGGACGAGTGCTGGGAGCCTCTCAGGTCGAAAAGAATCCATTTGGGAAACGCCCTCTAAAGAGAGAGGCGAGGCACACGGAATCGGGGCCTGCCTGGAATCGGGGCGTAATACTGAGAGAGCTTGTAACACGGCAGCCCGCAGTTGTCCAAGATCCTTGTCCAAGTTCCCCGGGCGAACTTGGACAAGTGGCTCTGCAAGAGGAAAACACGTGATAAAACTTGTCCAAGTTCCTTGTCCAAGTTCTTGTCCAAGTTCGGGTTTCCGGCCTGGGCCAAGTTGTGGAATCGGGGCCTGCCCGGAATCGGGGCGTAACACTGAGAGAGCTTGTAACACGGCAGCCCGCAGTTGTCCAAGTTCCTTGTCCAAGTTCAACGGGCGAACTTGGACAAGTGGCTCTGCAAGAGGAAAACACGTGATAAAACTTGTCCAAGTTCCTTGTCTCGACAATGTCCAAATCGGGTTTCGGCTGGAAAGAATTAGGAATCGGGCCTTGCCAGGAATCGGGGCTTCTTACTGAGAGAGCTTGTAACAACGGCAGCCCGCAGTTGTCCAAGTTCCTTGTCCAAGTTCCCCGGGCGAACTTGGACAAGTGGCTCTGCAAGAGGAAAACACGTGATAAAATTTGTCCAAGTTCCTTGTCCAAGTGGGTTTCCGGCCTGGGCCAAGTTGTGGAATCGGGGCCTGCCTGGAATCGGGGCTAACACTGAGAGAGCTTGTAACACGGCAGCCCGCAGTTGTCCAAGTTCCTTGTCCAAGTTCCCCGGGCGAACTTGGACAAGTGGCTCTGCAAGAGGAAAACACGTGATAAAACTTGTCCAAGTTCCTTGTCCAAGTTCTTGTCCAAGTTCGGGTTTCCGCCCTGGGCCAAGTTGTGCAATCGGGGCCTGCCTGGAATCGGGGCGTAACACTGAGAGAGCTTGTAACACGGCAGCCCGCAGTTGTCCAAGTTCCTTGTCCAAGTTCAACGGGCGAACTTGGACAAGTGGCTCTGCAAGAGGAAAACACGTGCAAAAATTTGTCCAAGTTCCTTGTCCAAGTTCTTGTCCAAGTTCGGGTTCCCGCCCGGGGTGAGGCGCACGGAATCGCGTCCTGCCTGGAATCGGGGCGCTCCTGCTCGGATACTTATACTATTCTTTTTAATAACAAGACAACCAGAAGAACAAAATATTAGGGTTGCGCAAAAAACCACTCGAATCGAGGTGATTTGGTTCCGAAGCGATTTGAAGGACAGCCACCTGATTCTGGAACCGTGGCAGCACCTTTGCTCCTTGCTTTGAATCCATCCGCCTGAACCGCGGCATACAGGTATCACAGCGTTCACTTCAATTTGCACTAGTGTACCATCAACTGGGGAGAAGGCACCTTTGCTCCTTGCTTCGGCTGATGCGGCATGAGCCAGACCATCCAGGTTTTGCAGCGTTCACTTCAAATTGCACTGGTGCACTTCAAAAGAACCAGGGGACTCGAAACCCGTACCGTTCACCTCCGGAAGCTGCGCCTTTGCCAACTAGACTATGGCGTCTTGCTCCCTGGGTGTGGCTGGGTTGTCCAAGTTCCCCCGCCGAACTTGGACAAGGAACTTGGACAACTGCAGGCTGCCTTGTTATTATATACCTGGAGCCAGCCTGGCATCGAAGCCTCCCTGCACCTGCCCGGCATCGGAGCCGCGCCAGCCCGCCGAGTCATACGGATCATAATTGGAGCCTCCACCCTGGCGCGCCACCTGCCCGGCATAGAAGCCTCTCCCTGTTGAAATTCTCGTCATTCATCGCAGACCACTGCCGCGCCACCTGCCCGGCATAGAAGCCTCCACCCGGCCGCGCCACCTGCCCGGCATCGGAGCATCCGCTGCCGCGCCGCGTTCTCAATCCTGTGGCCAACGCAGGATTGCTCCACTCAATCCTGCGGCCAACGCAGGATTGCTCCACTCAATCCTGCGGCCAACGCAGGATTGCTCCACTCAATCCTGTGGCCAACGCAGGATTGCTCCACTCAATCCTGTGGCCAACGCAGGATTGCTCTCAATCCTGCAGGATTGCTCTCAATCCTGTGGCCAACGCAGGATTGCTCCACTCAATCCTGTGCCCAATACAGGATGCCGTACTGCTGGCATACTGAATGGTACTCAACTGCGCTCGCGGCAGGAATCGAGCCCCGTGCGGAGTAAGAAGCGCTTAGCTCCTTGGACTAAGGCGTCGGCGACAACATATGTAAACATGTTTGAAGGACCTGTCACCGGCAACATCCCGGAGGTTTTGGACAACGGAGAGGTAACTGACGGCACGCACGTCACCGCAGGGCAGCTGGCCCTGGCTCTGACGCCTACGCGCAAGTAACGGACCTGGCCGTGAACACGGCAGCCTCCGGCAACAACGCGGCAGCCATCCAGTCCCTGGACGCCCGGGTCACCGCAGAGCTGGCCTCAAAGCTGGACAGCAGCGCGCGCCGGCAATTGCGCCCCTGGCCACGGCGGCGGCCCTGGCCGCCACGGACGGACAGGTGGCCGCGCACGGAAGCAGCATCGCCGCGCTGCAGAGCTCGCTGACCACGGGTCTCTCCAACAAGGCAGACCAGTCGGCCTTCGACGTGCTGGAGGGCGTGGTGGCGACGAAGAGCACCCCGGACGGCGTGGACCTGAAGCTGTCCAACTACAGCACCACGGCGGCCATGAACGGCTCCATCGCCTCGGCCAACAACGCCACGCTGGCCACGGTTACGGCCTCAAGACGGTGGTGGACCAGCACTCCCTAGACATAGCGGCGAGGATCACGCCGCTGGAGGTAGACACCAAGGTGGCCAACGCTCTCCTGGGGGCCGTCACCGCCGCAGCGCTGGCCTCCGAGCTTGCGAGCCGAGACGCCTCTATCGCGGGGCTGCAGGCCTCCAAGGCGGACGCCAGCGCCCTGACAGCGTACGCCCTGCTCTCGGCCGTCGACACTTCCTCAGAGGTGGACTCTAAGATAGCAGCGGCCCTCCAAAACGCAGTCACCACGGCAGCCCTGGACGCCGCCCTCGCCGGCAAGGCGGACACCAGCGCGCTGGCCTCCCTGCTCTCCCCGGTGGACGGGTTGGACACTCCACTGGAGGTGGACACCAAGATAGCAAATGCAGTGCTGGGCCTCGCCACCGAGGCCTTCGTCGCAGCGCAGCTTGCTAGCCGGGACACCGGCATCTCGGCGCTCCAGGCCTCCACGGCCGACGCGGCGCTGCTGGCCTCATACGCCACGAACGCCGCGCTCTCCGCCAGCGAGACCACGCTCCAGAGCGCCCTCGACGCAATCCTCGCGGAGCTCGCCGCCCTGCAGCTTTCCGGCAGCGGAGTTGTTAACGCGCCGGCCTGGGCGGGCTTCACTACTTGGGAGCTCGTTCGCGGAAGCAACGTCGTCCGCAACCTGCATCTGGAGGCTCCTCTCTCTGCTGCGCTGGCCAACGGCGACGACACGCTGAGCATCACGGCAGACAGCTACTCCGTCGCAGCGGCGGACGCGGCCCTCGCGGCTGCGCTGCTGGCC
The DNA here is from genome assembly GCA_963377175.1 of Effrenium voratum. Lineage (NCBI taxonomy): Eukaryota > Dinophyceae > Suessiales > Symbiodiniaceae > Effrenium > Effrenium voratum. The sequence goes on along the minus strand of CAUJNA010000417.1, from coordinate 11,215 downwards.
TACTACACCTCCTCACAAGTGGACACTCTGTTGGCCGACTACCGAACCGGAACGGCGCAGGACACGGAGACGACCAGCGCCATCACGGCCGCGCTGCTGGCCCACTACACCGCGGCGCAGGTAGACGCGCTGTTGGGAGACTACCGCACGGCGAGCGCGCAGGACACGCAGACGCAGGCCGCCATCACGGGCGCGCTGCTGGCCTACGACGGGCCCGGACCAGGACGTGTTCACAACCAACCAAATCACCTCGGCGCTGGTGGCGTACCGCTCAGCCGCCGACCAGGACACGGCAACGGCCTCAAGCATCGCCGCCGCCCTGCTCAGCTACTACACCATCGCACAAGTGGACGGTCTCCTTGCCAACAAGCTCGGAGTCACGGAGGCGGCCTCGCCGCTGCAGATAGCCGTGCGCTTTCCGGACGACGGAGGGGCCGACGAGGTGGTGGCCGCCATAGGAGAGCAGATCCTGGCCCCCACAGACGTCTCACTCTCAAACTGGACGGTTCGCCCCAGCCGCGGCTGCAGCGTGGTCCTGGCCACGCACACCGCGGGAGTGAGCGTGGACGGCTACACTCTGACCCTGGCAGCGAACCCGTGGAACATTGTGCGCACCTACAACTTGACGCCCGGCCGAGAGCTCCTCTTCGCCTGCCGCTACCGGCTCGGCACGGCCTCTAACTTCGTGGTGTACATGTCCGAGGCCGACAACGACTACGACCCATTGTACGGCAGCTTCGCGGGAGACGAGGGCGCCTGGAGCACGGCCAAGATGTACTTCACCGTGCCGCCAAACGGAGTGGCGAAGCTGCACTTCGGGGCGCACTTCCAGGCGCTGGGCCTGCCCAACCAGACGGCAGGAACGGTGGACGTTTACGGCCTCCAGATCCTGGACGCAACCCTGGAGACCGGCAACACGGAGGAGGAGGACACGGCGGCCTCGGCACTGCTGCTGAAGCACGAGTTCCTCGACGGGGGGGCCGACGACGTCACGCTGGCCACCCTGGGCGAGGTGCTGCTGGAACCCACACTCACCACGCTAGGAAATTTCCTGGTGCGCTCCAACAGCCAGAGCTCCGTGGCCACGGCCAGCTTCACGGTGGGAGGCTTCCAGCTGGAGGGCTACGCCATGACCCTGAGCGCCTTCGCCTGGAACATTGTGCGCACCTACACGCTGACGCCGGGGAGACGCTACTCCTTCGGCTGCCGGTACCGGCTGGGCACGGCCTCCAACTTGGTGATGTACGTCAGCGCGGCCGACAATGACTACGTGGGCGTCACCGGCACCTTCCTCGGCACGGCCCTCGCAGGGCGTCTGGAGCACGGCGCGCCTGGACTTCTCGGTGCCGCCGGGCGGAATCGCGAAGCTGCACTTCGGAGCCTTCGGCGGGTCTATCCCCGGGCTGGTGCAGCAGTCGGCGGGCACGCTGGACCTGTACAGCATGCAGATCAGGGCCAGCGCCTTCGAGGGAGATTCTGTCTCAGTAACGACCTGCTGGCGGACTCGCTGGCCCTCACGGGCTCGGCCACGCTGGACGGGCTCACCGCGCAGGGCAACGTGGGCTGCGACCAGCTGCTGTGCAACGACGTGAACTGCACGGACGTGTTCACAACGGGCGTGGACGCCTCGGGCGCAGTCTCCTGCGCAGCGCTCACAGCCACAGGCACCGTCGCCGGAGCCACGCTGTCGTCCACAGGGGCCGTGTCAGGCAGCTCGCTGAGCATCACGGGGGCGGCCAGCGTGGGCCTGCTGAGCTCCGCCGCAGGAATCACGGGCAGCGCTCTCACCATCAACAACACGGCCAACGCCGGGAACTTCACCACGGTGGGCGACGTGTCCACGGGCGCACTGACGGCCTCGGGCGCAGCACCCGCGGCAAGCTTCGCAGCCACCGGGGCGCTCACGGGCGCCCGGGCGCCCCGCTGACCAACACCGGGGGGCGGCCGTCCAAACGGGCCCCGCTGGACTGCGAGAGCCTGGACTGCACCTTCACGGCCACGAGCGGTGGAGTGTCGACGGGCAGCGTGGTCTGCGGCGACGTGAAGAGCTCGGGCACGGTCTCCGCGCCGCAGCTCTTCGCGTCCAACACGCTCATCGTGACCAACACCTCCGACTTCTCGGACGATCTCTTCTTGACGAAGAACTGGGCGGGCTGGAGCAAGCAGCAGATCTCCAACAACAGCGCGGCCTCCGACAGCGGCCCGGAGCTGCGGCTCCTGGCAACCAAGCGCGCGGGTCTTCCTGGAGCGGACGGCGGGGCGCACCAGTGGGAGCTCAATCAAGATCCTTCACGGATTTACCTGGTGCAAAGCACCAACAACAAACAAAAAAAACAACAGTACCAAACAAGAACGAAAGAGCCTCTCGACGCAGCTGTCCCTGACCACGAACCAGAGGAACCCCGGCTGCCTGGTGATTGCAGGCAACACGGGCAACGTGGTCTGCAACACGAGCTTCACGGACTTGTCCGACAGCCGGGTGAAGACGGAGATTGCCAAGGCCGACGTGGCAGAGCTGCTGCACGTCATGCCGCGCCGTCACGTAGCTGGTGTTGCTTGTTTTCAGCTTGTAGTCCAGGCTCTGCATCAGCTCATCCTGGGCTCCGGCGGTGACTACCTCCATGCTTGTTTATATACACGCATTTTGACTCGTACGGCGAAGGAAAAACTATTCTTCCAGTGTCTATATTGATATAGGCACTGGAAGAATAGCGTTTTTGTGGCGCAAAACCGTGCAAAACGAGCTATTAGTCCAGGGTCTATATTGATATAGAGCCTAGACTAATAGCATTTTTTCAGCGCAAAACCGTGCCAAAGCTATTCTTAGTCCGTATATCTATATACGGACGAGAAGAATAGCTGCAAAACCGTGCAAAACCGTGCAAAACGAGCTATTAGTCTAGTCCGTACATCTATGTACGGACGACACTAATAGCATTTTGTAGCCCAAAACCGTGCAAAATAAACTCTCCCCCCAAGAGGAGGGGTTTTTATTTTTTTTTAAGCAGCCTCAATGTCTCGCGCCAGCTGGTCAAAGCTGGGCGGAGGCAGGCTCCGGCGTGACTGCCCGGAACTGGAGCTTGCCCGCGAGCTCTGGGACTGGGGCAAGGCCACGGGGTTCAGGCCCCAGGAGAAGGGGCGCGGGGTGTGGTTGGACTGCGCCTGCACGCGGAAGCCGGACTGCGAGGAGGCGCGGCTGCTTGCGGGGCTGCCTGAAGTGCTGCTGCCTAAGCAGTACAAGCGCCCGGACATGAACGGGGACCTGAGGCTGGGCTTCGCCTCAGACGACTTCGCAGGAACGAAGTGGAAGAATTTGACGGGGACCACGCGGTGGAGCGACGGCACGGAGATGGTCACGCTCGACTACTCGCACCTCACCAGCGTGCTTTGGGGGGTGTGCAAGGGCTTCCAGGCCCGGCTGGACGCACTTGAAGCCTGGCAGGCGCAGCGGGGGCCGAAGACAATTAAACAATGGAGGCGCTGAGGGACCCTGACCGACGAACTTCAACGTGCGGGACCACAGAAGCTTGACCGACTTGCGAGGCAGCGCGACCTCGACGTGACGCAGGCCATGGCCTTCGAGGCGCTGAAGGCCGACGTGGGCCGGCAGGTGCAGGCGCCCCGGCCGCGCGCGCTGGGCAAGTCGGCCGCCGAGGGGGCCGAACGACCGGCTGCAGGCCGACCTCATCGACTTCAGCCAGAACACCCGGGGGAAGACGAAGTACGGCCTGGTGGTGATGGACGTCTTCACCCGGGAGGCTGCCGTGGAACCTCTGCAGAACAAGAACGCCGAGACGGTGGGCCGGGCCACCAAGCGCGCCGCGCGGGAGCTGACGGGGGACGACGGGAACTTTGTGGTCACGACAGACCTGGGCAACGAGTTTGCCACGCTGGACCGGGAGCTGCCCGAAGCCGTGCACCGGACGAAGCGGCCCGAGGACCGCAACGCAACGGCCGTGGTGGACCGGGGCATCCAGACCCTCAAGAAGGACCTGGCCACGAGGGTGGCGCGCAAGGGCGGGCAGTGGAGCGACCACTGTGAGCGGGCGGCCGGGGCCTACAACGCGCGGCCCCACGAGACGGTGTACGGCGCGCCCGAGGACGTGGAGAAGCAGCCGGCCACAGAGTTCAGGGTCCTCCAAGACAACGCCGACAAGCTCCAGCACAACAAGGACCTCACCGACCGGCGCATGAAGGCGGTGGAGGACGCGGGCGCCTTCCGAGCGCCGACGAACGCGGCGAGGAGCTTCAACCCTCAGTACGGCGACGTGCAGCAGCTGGGGGGACTCCATGACCGTCCGCAGCACGGAGGGCCGGGAGACCCTGCTGAAGCTGGCGCTGCCGGCGCCTCAGGGCAGCGGCAACGCGGCGGGCCGACTGACGAGGCGGGGCAGGCCGGCGGCTGTAAGGCAGCTGGACGACTTCCTGGCGCCTCCGAGGCCCAGGACCATCGACTAGCCTTCTTTGAAAATGATTTTTTGAGGCACTCTTCAGGCCTCCTGTCCAGGAAGCTTGATTGGACCCCTTTTTTGCGCAAAAAAGAGGCTGCGCAGGCTGGGGGAATTCGGGCCCTGCTCAAGCCCTTTTGGGTCCTCGGGAAACCAACGCATTCGGCGAACCAAGCTCCCAGGCTCACCTTGTTTTTGGAACAGCTCAGCCCATAAGACAAGCATATGACTACTGGCAAAATCAACCAGGTTTCTTTTCTTTGCATGCTGCTTTGTCGCTGGAATCCAGCCCGTGAGACAAGCGTATGACTACTGGCAGGATCAACCAGGTTTTTTTGCGCCAGAAATGCTTGCAAGGAAGCTCTCTGCAATCCAGCGACCCCCCCAAACCCGTTGGGCAAACCAGTACTTAAAAAACGAACCCCCCGTACCCGTTGGGCGAACCAGTACTTAAAAAAACCCCCCAGGCATGTTGGGCAGACCAGTACTCTAAAAAAACAAATCTGAAACCTCTCCAGACCTGTTGGGCAGACCAGAACTTAAAAAACCCGACACCTATCCCCAGACCGTTGGGCAGACCAGTACTAAGCCAAAAATGCCGTGCCCTTTGGGCAAACCAGTACTTGAAAAAACGAACCCCCCCGGGGCCCGTTGGGCTAACCAGTACTTAAAAAAACCCGACCCCTATCCCCCAGACCCGTTGGGCGAACCAGTACTAAAAAAAACCCGACCCCTATCCCGCAGACCCGTTGGGCGAACCAGTGCTTGAAAAAACCCGACCCCTATCCCCCAGACCCGTTGGGCGAAAGGGTACTTTAAAAAAAACGAAACCCCTCCAGACCCGTTGGGCGAACCAGTAGTTGAAAACGAATCCGAAACCCCTCCAGGCCCGTTGGGCGAACCAGTACTGAAAAAAATCCGAAACCCCCAGACCCGTTGGGCGAACCAGTACTTGAAAAAAATGAAACCCCCAGACCCGTTGGGCGAACCAGTGCTTGAAAACGAATCCGAAACCCCTCCAGGCCGGCGAACCAGTACTTGAAAACGAATCCGAAACCCCTCCAGGCCCGTTGGGCGAACCAGTACTTGAAAAAAATTGAAACCCCCAGACCCGTTGGGCGAACCAGTACTTGAAGAAAAATCCGAAACCCCTCCAGACCCGTTGGGCGAACCAGTACTTAAAAACGAATCCCCCAGGCCCGTTGGCTTGAAAAGAAAATGAAACCCCCAGACCTGTTGGACGAACCAGTACTTGAAAAAAATCAAAACGCTTTTCAGACCCGTTGGGCGAGGCAGTACTAAGCCAAACCCCCCCGGGCCCGTTGGGCAGACCAGTACTTGAAAAAAAAATGAAACCCCCAGACCCGTTGGGCGAACCAGTACTTGAAAACGAATCCGAAACCCTCCAGGCCGGCGAACCAGTACTTGAAAACGAATCCGAAACCCCTCCAAGCCCGTTGGGCGAGGCAGTACTAAACCAAACCCCCCCGGGCCCGTTGGGCAGACCAGTACTTGAAAAAAAATGAAACCCCCAGACCCGTTGGGCGAACCAGTACTTGAAAAAATCCAAACGCCCTCCAGGCCCGGTGGGCGAGGCAGTACTAAGCCAAACCCCCCCGGGCCCGTTAGGCGAACCAGTACGTGAAAAAAACCGAACCCGCCCAGACCCGTTGGGCAAATCAGTACTTTACAAAAATAAACGAACCTTCCAGACGCGTTGGGCGGACCAGTACTAAGCTAAAAAACCCCAGACCCGTTGGGCAAATCAGTACTTCAAAAAAAATCCCCAAACCTCCCAAACGCGTTGGGCGGACCAGTACTAAGCGAAAAACCACCAGACCCGTTGGGCGAACCAGTACTTAAAAAGAGAATGACCCCTCCTCCCCCAGACCCGTCTGGCACCAAGCCCAACCCCCCAACCCTGCCTCCCATTTGGACGAATCCAGGCCGGCGTCCTCCGCATCACCTGTCGCACCCTCAGCAAACGGGTTGGGCGGACCAGTGTCAAACGGGTTGGGCGGCAGTATCAAACGGGTTGGGCGGACCAGTATCAAACGGGTTGGGCGGACCAGTGTCAAACGACGTCGGGCCCTGGTACCGGGGCCTGGAATCGGGGCATACTGAGAGACACGGCAGCCTGCGGTTGTCCAAGTTCCTTGTCCAAGTTCCCCGGGCGAACTTGGACAAGTGGCTCCTCAAGAGGAAAACACGTGATAAAACTTGTCCAAGTTCCTTGTCCAAGTTCTTGTCCAAGTTCGGGTTCCTCGGGGCCAGGCGCACGAGGCTGTGGAGTCGGAGCCTGCCTGGAATCGGGGCACTCCTGCTGGGATACTTATACTGTTCTTTCTAATAACAAGACAACCAGAAGAAGAAAATATTAGGGTAAGAGAATTCTCCCCCCGGGGAGGAACCTGAACTTGGACAAGAACTTGGACAAGGAACTTGGACAAATTTTATCAAGTGTTTTCCTCTTGCAGATCGACTTGTCCAAGTTCCCCGGGCGAACTTGGACAAGGAACTTGGACAACTGCGGGCTGTCGTGTTACCATCTGTCTGAGTCTGCTGTTGTCCAAGTTCCTTGTCCAAGTTCGGCGTCCCCAGTATCAACAGCCGTTGGGTGAGCTAGTATCAAGGGTTGTTGGGCGAGCCAGTATCGAAACGGAGTTGGGCGGACCAGTATCAAACCTGAACGGGTTGGGCGGGCCAGTATCAAACCTGAACGGGTTGGGCGGCGGGGCCGCTGGGCCCAAAAAAAACTCCGAACTCCCCCCGACCCCAAAGGGTGAGTGCCAGAGGACGCACTCCCAAAACGAAGCAAAAAAAACGCAAAATCAAGCAAAAAGCCAACCAGCGGAAGGGTGCAATCAGGATGGAAAAGGGCGCAACCCCAAAAATCGTGCAAAAACATGCAAAAATCGGGCCCAGTTGGGCGAGCCAGCTTCAAACTCGGGTTGGGCGAGCCAGTATCGAGCGCGGGTTGGGCCACCCTTGATTTGCTGCTTCTGTTCCGTGCTTGTTTGCGTCGTGTTTGGGTCCGGGTTTGGCCGAGTACTGGTCTGCCCAACGCGTTTCGGATTTTTTCAAGTACTGGCACTCCCAAAACGAAGCAAAAAAACGCAAAATCAAGCAAAAGGCCAACCAGCGGAAGGGTGCAATCAGGATGCAAAAGTGCGCAACCCCCGGCGCCACCCGCCACTTGTACAGCGGCCGCCACTTTCACAGCGGCCCCCCCTCCTAAAAGTGCCGCTGTTACAGTGCCGAGCGGCACTCCTACGGTGCCTGCTCGGCACTGTGCCTGCTCCAGACCCGCGGAGTTGTGCTTTGCCAGGATGTGCGACCTCACACGCACGACAGCCTGACAGGGAATGAAAAAAACTTCGGGGGTTTGAGGGGTGCACCACATGCCAAGCGCAATCAAGCAAAATCATGCCAACAACATGCAAAATCAAGCAAAATCATGTCATGCCAAAAAACCATGCAAAAACCGTGTAAAAAGCTATTCTTCCTGTGCCCGGCGGACGGCGTTGAGCCCGTGGACGGCGTGCTGCCTGTCGCACAGGATCGTGGGCTCAAATTTCGACACGATGTCCAGGGAGACGACCTCCCACCCTGCCGCCTCGAAGGCTCGGCCAATCGACTTTGTGCCGCAAAACAGCTCCAGCAGTCTCGGCATGTTTAATAATCACCACCAGCGCAACGAAGCACGCACAGGCGAGGGCGCGGCTCAAGCAGTTTCGCATGCTCGGACCAATCTTTTAATCGGAGACAGAAAAGGATGACGAGCCAGGCAAGCATGTGGAACTTGGGCGAGGTGCGCTCCAATGCTAAGGGTGGCAAATTCTTGTGCCTGGAGCCGCTGTTTTGGCAGAGCGAAGCCTTGCTGGAAATCCCATGGGAGCCCAGGGCTTGGAGCAGCGGGCCGTGCGCTGGTTAAGCTGGCCCAGCGGCCTCCCTACAAGCGGCCTCGCGAGGATGCGCTGCTTGAGGCCGAGCGCTCGCACCAGCGACATCTCATCGCGCAACTCGATGAGAAGCTCCTCGATGAAACTCTGCGCTGTGAGGAGCGGGAGCGCGACAACAAAAATCTCCGCCGGATGCTGGACCGCCACAACGAGTTCCTCAAGCAAACCGCGAGCGGTGCAGTGCAGGCGGAGCGGCGTGTTGGGGAGCTGGAGCACAGCAACAGAATTCTCCGCCAGCGGGTGGAGCGCCTCGGCGAGATCCTCGAGCGAGCGCGCTGATGAGCTTGAGGACGCGCTAAAAAAGATCCCGAGCTCTCGTTTTCTCGCTTCTCGATAATGCTTATTCAATCCGCCGCAGCTGCTCAAGATGACTTCCTCGGCGGCCTTCCGATGCGTGCAGGCATGGCTTCTGGAGAAGCCTACCGCGTGGGCGGACAAGGACACTCCCAGCCTTGCGGCCGCTCTGATGGCCCAGCGGCCTCCCGCGCGGCCTTGCGAGAACGCGCTGCAGTAGTAAGGAAAGAAGGCTTATAGGGACTTAATTATTTGGCTTTTTTGGTCCCCAAACCCTGCAAAACAGCCAAATTCTCCATCCAGCTGAACGTTTTTCCGATGTCACCGGTCTTCGTCACCGCTCCGTTTTTGGTGCAAAAAGCGCTCAAAACGGTCAACTCCGAAAAGGTCGTTTTTTCGTGTCAGACGTCGAAAGTGGTGCCTGAGTCTCCAAGTTCGCTCGTTTTCCGCCGAAAACCGGCTCCAGACGTTCGCCGTGCTCCGAATTCCGTTTTCTGCCCCGAAAAGCCTGCGAATTCCAGCCCGCTGAACTCGTCACCGCTTGTCACCGCTTCATCACCGCTCGCTTTTTGGGTGCAAAAGTGCGCATGAGCCATTGATGAATCACCCGGTTCCATTATTGACTCAAACTTGCCAAGAACCGAGTCCTCTCGGTGACAAGCGGTGACAACCTCGGCGGGCTGGAATTCGCGGGCCGAAAGCGGAAAACTGAGCAAAGTGGTCGTCTGGAGCCCGCTTTCGACCGAAAACCAGCGAAACTTGAGGCTCAGCCATCTCGCCGTCCGACACGGAAAAACGCACTCTTCGGACTCGACCGTTTTGAGCGCTTTTTGCACCAAAAACGGAGCCGGACGGAGCGGTGACGTCAGCGGTGACAAGCTCGGCGGGCTGACGGACCACCTCGGCGGGCTGTCGGGCTCCGAGCCTGGTCCTCGCAGGCTGTCGGGGGAGAACGAGGTCCGGAACTGGGGCCGCTTTTGGTTGATTCATGAATGCCCGGTCACAGGTAAAATTCGAGCCCCGGACCAGGGGGTGCTGCAGAGACAGCGCTCTAACCACTGAGACAAGGGAGGTGTCCCATGACCCCTGACACAAGCTTTCGGTCTTTGTCCTACTATGCACGCATAGCTTCGCCGGTCTCATCATGAGGCCGAGGTGTCCCAAGCGTTTTGACCGACGCCATCGGTCAATTCATCAGAGGCCTCATAAGTGAAGGACCTCGCCTCATGCCCAGTGTCCGACGCCATCGGACACTGCGTCATTCCACATTTCACTCACTTCGCGTACTGGTAGGGGCTGTTGCGAGATGATATATAATTATACCACCCAGCGCGGGAGGGCGTGTTGTGAAAGTACAACACCCCTGCGTTACAAGCACGTAACGACTACTCCTAAGAAAACATGTTTGAAGGACCTGTCACGGGCAACATCCCGGAGGTCCTGGACAACGGAGAGGTAACTGACGGCACGCACGTCACAGCAGGGCAGCTGGCCCTCGCTCTGACGCCCTACGCCCAAGTAGCTGACCTGGCGGTGAACACGGCAGCCTCCGGCAACAACGCGGCAGCCATCCAGTCCCTGGACGACCGAGTCACCGCCGAGCTGGCCTCAAAGCTGGACAGGTGGCCGCGCACGGAAGCAGCATCGCAGCGCTGCAGAGCTCGCTGACCACGGGTCTCTCCAACAAGGCAGACCAGTCAGCCTTCGACGTGCTGGAGGGCGTGGTGGCCACGAAGAGCACCCCTGACGGCGTGGGCCTGAAGCTGTCAAACTACAGCACCACGGCGGCCATGAACGGCTCCATCGCCTCGGCCAACAACGCCACGCTGGCCACGGTGGCCGCCAACTACGGTCTCAAGACGGTGGTGGACCAGCACTCCCTAGACATAGCGGCGAGGATCACGCCGCTGGAGGTGGACCCCAAGGTGGCCAACGCTCTCCTGGGGGCCGTCACCGCCGCGGCGCTGGCCTCCGAGCTCGCGAGCCGAGACGCCTCCATCTCGGGGCTGCAGGCCTCCAAGGCAGACGCCAGCGCCCTGACTGCTTACGCCCTGCAGTCGGCCGTGGACACTTCCTCCGAGGTGGACTCTAAGATAGCGGCGGCCCTCCTGGGCGCAGTCACCACGGCAGCCCTGGACGCCGCCCTCGCCGGCAAGGCGGACGCCAGCGCGCTGGCCGCCCTGCTCTCCACGGTGGACGGGTTGGACACGCTGCTGGAGGTAGACACCAAGATAGCAAATGCCCTGCTGGGTCTCGCCACCGAGGCCTTCGTCGCAGCGCAGCTTGCTAGCCGGGACGCCAGCATCACGGCGCTCCAGGGGGCCAAGGCCGACGCGACGCTGCTGGCCTCATACGCCACGAACGCCGCGCTCACGGCCAGCGAGACCACGCTCCAGAGCGCCCTCGACGCAATCCTCGCGGAGCTCGCCGCCCTGCAGCTTCCCGGAGGCGGAGTTGTTAACGCGCCGGCTCTCTCTTTAGGGGGCGTTTCCCAAATGGATTCTGTTCTAC
>CAUJNA010000416.1:40000-235864 GCA_963377175.1 Effrenium voratum | reverse complement strand
CACCTTTCCGCCATTGCGACGGCCGTTTGGCGGCACGGAAGCCTCAAGACTAAAGCCCAGCACCATGCGCCCTGCAAAGCCAAGGTGCCGCTTGTGCTCCGCAACCGCCCACCAGTCCCGGAGGACATCCACTTGCTGAAACCAGCACACATTCACGTTGGAAAGAAATGGGGGGAGGCACGTCAAGTGACTGCGCGCTAGCCGCCGCACTATGCCGCGGCTGCCCACGGGCCATCGCTTTTGCCTTGGCAGCAGCGGCTCTTTTTTCTTTCACTTCTTTGGCTGTGCCCCACTTGTACTTCCCGCCGGTGGCTAAGTCCAAAAGCTTTGGTATGTTCACGTAAGATGACGTATCACATGCTCCGCTGACTGGGTATCCGGGAGACAAGTAGTTCACAGCTTCCGGACCTGCAAAGCACACATGCCCACTGTGATCACGCATCATCTCATTGAAAAGGCCATGGGTGCCATCTGAATGAAGGTTCTGGTCATCATAGTCGGACCACGGCCACAGGCTGGCTTGCTGGGATAGGAATGCTTTGCACATGTCCGTAAGCATGTTAAGGGCAGGGCTTTTGCCGGCAGAAGTGTCCCCTGTCGGAAGGGCCCAAAAGCGAGGGCACACAGAAAAGGATTGGTCATTTGCATAAGGATTCACTCTCAAATCCACGTGGAGCAAGTTTGCTAAAAGTGTAAAAGCCAAGTCGGCTAAAAAGTAGACAGGCTTGGCAGTTGCGCGCGAGCAGTACAGCACGTAGACAGCCATGGGCAATGGCATGACTGCTCCCAGCCTCGGTGCAACCTCAAGCGCCTGGTCACCTGTCATGGGAGACGCTACTAAGGCATCAACGCCTGACAACATATGCTGCCCTACTTCTGCTAAGCTGTGCTCCGTGATGTATTGCGTGTACATGGGCATCTGACGCCAGAAGTTGCAGGCGGCGTCTTCCGGCATCGCCATGACGCGCTACCCAGAATTCAACCTCCGCGTCTGGAGCGCTTGCAAAGCACGGAGGGCCCACCTGGGCTGGCAGGGCTTCCGGCAAAGGTGGCCGCGAAGCGAAGACATCGCTGACATGGCGCATGTGGCGTCGAAACGCATCTGGGCTTGGCCCCCCCCACGAGCCAGGCGGAAGTGGACCTGCAGTCCGCGGCACCACTGCCACGCCAACCGTTGGAGAGGCTAGGCGTGGTCTTTGCAGAGGCGCAGGGTTGGGCGTCACAGCCTCCGGTGAATCAGCATCTAAGTCGATGACTGTTGGCACTGGAGCGGTTGAGAAATCAGAGACCGGATCAGATGACAAACCTCGCCAAGAAGCAGGAATGCGCCAACGCGGCGACATGGAAGCAGAGGCGGATGCGAGCGGGGCTGAGTCTGGCTCCTCCATCCCACCAAGCATGCGCGCAGGCAGCGAGGCCACTTGTGAGCACGGAGGTTCTTTGCACGTTTCCCCGGCCACAGACCAACATCTGATAGGCTCAAAATGCCCAACGGTGTTGCTCTCAGTGTACAAAAGAACTACTGCTCGCTGCTCCGGCGGCAGCTGAACGTAAGCTGCAACTGCGGGCAAACTGACGACCTTAGGTTGGGTTCCCGGGAAGAAACGCACGCCGACCGCTGCTGGGTCATGCAGGATAAGTAAGCCGTTGCCAAACATTTCTGCATTGGCTTGCACAGTGGCGTTCACCTGCCATTCAGTCGTCAAACAGCCTGCCTCTACATCATCCGCGTCTGCCGAAGCCTGGTGCTCGCTGCACCGCAGCCAATCAGCAACGGCACTGCGGGCAGCGTCCACATTGCCAAGAGAGCCTGACAGCGAAAGCCAAAAGCATTGGCCGCCTCCGTCATTTGGCGATGGGACAAGCCCGTGAAAAGCGCAAAAATCACGCACAGCTGAACACGGCGCTGAACCTTGCTGCGGCCCATCCACGGAAGCAGACACAAAGCGGACTTGCAATCCATCAGTGGGGGCTTGGGCTTGCGCACCGGCAACGGCAATGTTACTGACTTGTGGCTCGGAGCGAGAAGCGCCAAAATCAGAACACGGCGCTGAACCTTGCTGCAGCTCAACCGCAAAAGCAGACACACAGCGGACTTGCAATCCATCAGTGGGGACTTGGGCTTGCGCACCGGCAACGGCAATGTTGCTCACTGCTGAACACGGCGCTGAACCTTGCTGCGGCCCATCCACGTAAGCAGACACAAAGCGGACGTGCAGTCCATCAGTGCAAACTTGGGCTTGCGCGCCGGCAACGGCAGTGTTACTCACTTGTGGCTCGGTGCCAGAACCGCAAAAGTCACGCACAGCTGAACACGGCGCTGAACCGTGCTGCGGTCCATCCACGGACGCAGACACAAAGCGGACTTGCAATACATCGGTGCAAACTTGGGCTTGCGCACCAGCAACGGCAGTGCTGCTGACTTGTGGCTCGGTGCCAGAAGTGCAAAAGCCACGTGCAGGTGAACACGGCGCTGCACCGTGCTGCGGTCCATCCACACACGCAGACACGAACCGGACTTGCCATTCATCAATGGGGCTTTGGGCTTGCGCGCCGGCAGCGGCAGTATTGCTCACTTGTGGCTCGGAGCCAGACAGCGAGTCCATGGGCAAATTGCTGGTCATCCTTGTCATGCGACAATCCTCCATTGGGTCCTAACACCAGGACATCGCCTGGCTCCTCGACAAGCGATGCAAAAATGGAATGCTGAAATTGGCTTGCGCTGACAGGCTCACTGAACACACCTGTCTGATCTGACGAGTCAAAGGGCGGTGATTGAGCCAACGAGAAAGCTGGGTGTGAACGCAACAATGTGTCCGCACGCTGAATGAAAATCATGGCCACGCACATGAGCGCCTTTGCCTTCAACACTTGCCTTTCTGACTTGCAGGCTGCCTTCGCAGCGAGGCATGCTGCCAACAGAAGGCCAACGGCTTGTGCCAACAACACCTGAGGAAACAACACTATGCAACGGCACCAACTTTGAAAGAAAGTAACGAAAGGCACAGCAGAGTGTGGGCGGCCAGGGCCTTTGCGGGTATCAATGTTTGACTGCCGAGGCGGCGCAGAAGGGGGGCGAGAGTGTGGCAGGAAAGGCGGGCTCGGGGGAAGGTCGTCAGCCATCATCTGCAGGAAGAACATTGGGGCGGGCATGAGGGCAGGCATGAGGGCAGGCACGGCATATGGCGCCGGCCGCACGCTGTTCAGGCAGCGGCCAAGCTGAACGACACAGGCAACACTGACCGCAGCGCAAGCCAGCAATCTCAGCTTCGAGCGCCGTGCGCGTTTCCTTTCTGACTTGAAGGCTTCCTTCCCAGCAAGGGCTACTGCTAACAGCAGGCCAACAGCTTGCGCCAACAACAGCTGAGGAAACGGCAGGCCAACAGCTTGCGCCAACAACTGAGGAAACAACACTATGCAACGGCACCAACTCTGGAAGAAAGCGACAAAAGGCACATCAGAGTGTGGCAGGACAGCGCCTTTGCAGGTCTCATCGTTTGACTGCCGAGTGTGTGGCAGGAAAGGGGGGCTCAGGGGAATGTGGTCAGCCATCATCTGCGGGAAGAACATTGGGGCATCAGCGCGGGCACGGCGTATGGCACCGGCCGCGCACTGTTCAGGCAGCGGGCAAGCTGAGCGACACAGGCGACACTGATCGCAGCGCAGGCCAGCAAACTTAGCTTGGAGCGCCGTGCACGTGCGCCACTCAATGCCTCCAGGTGCGCCAGCGCGCGCGAGGGCAAAACACACATGACCAGCAGCCTGCCTTCAGCTCCACTTTGTCAGCGTTTCCCTCCAGAACATCATCCTGGGCAGCGCGTCAAAGGGCAAATGAACGGGCAGCTAAAAAAGCACCTGCCGTTGACACGTAAAACCCCAAAACCAGTGAAGCGTTGGGGAAAGAAACTAGCCCTTCGCAGCTTGCGCTCTCACTGCGAGCGCCTCCTCTGCAGCGCCGAGCTTTGCCTCTGCGTCGGTCGCCTCAGCACTCAGAACAGCGCGTTCAGCCGCAAAAGGGCGAGGCTTGGACCCAGGAAGTCAGACCCAGCTGATATGATTTTTGTATTTGCTGACTGCATGGCCCTCAACCCAAATATTGGATGTAATATCAGGTGGGTCCGACTTTCTGGGTAAAAAGTTCGTCTCAAGGACAATTGTCAGCTTTGGTCTGGGGCTACAGCGTCCTGAGCTCGAACCTGCACTCCGGGCGCTGCAGGCAAGTGGCAAAACGCAGGATACGGTGTGTTGGCAAGCTGCTCGCCACACAAAACATTGCCGCAACGCTAGGGCCTCCTCTTCAGTCCGCCCAAGATCCATCCTCCTTGGTAGGGTGACACGCGTGCGCACAGTCTTTCAGTCAATTTGGGCAACACTATATCGAGCGACGCCTGTCCTGCAGTGTTTCCAGCGGAGGGAGATCCTGGAGCGCAGGGCCAGCAATTCTACCTCAGCCCTGTTTCCCTTAGCAAGGCCTCCCAATCGTCCTGAGACTGCTCCTGAGCCCAGAGGACACGAACTCATGTTTGTTGAGTACCGGGGCTGCCTCTTGGCACAGAAACGCAATTTGGGGATGTGTCACACGTGGCCCCCTACAAGTGGACACAAGTGGCTAGCTTGCTTTGGGATTCCTGTTAGAAACACGGCTCCTACTTTTGTTTTGGCACACTTCCACATCACCCGACGCCAAGTGCCTCGTCACACATGTCGGCCCACGCCGAACGCTTTGGTGGCACCTCTGGCAATGCAAGTTTGCTCAGGACACGACGCTCAGCGGTGAGGGCAGGCCTCATTCTTGCACTCGCGCGAGGACATTGCCGGGAACGACCTCGGTGCAAAAGCAGGGAAGAGACCGCGAACAACTTTGCAGCGGCAGCAGGTGCGCAGCATCCAAGGTCTTGTCAGTGGAGCTGGGCCCGAAATTGCAAAGAAAAGGCTTGTTGCTTGACACGGCGAAGGCTGCAGAATCTCAGATGGCCTCTCCTAGCTCTTCCTTCAAAACTGCCATGAAATCCCCTAACCTATTGCTGGTGTTTGCGATGGAGGGGGGGAAGAAAAGCCAGTTCTACTGATTGCGTGGATCACACACAGGCGCCGTCCCATGTCCACGCTAAACCGACCACTAAGTTCGAATAATAGTGTCCTGGCCGCGTGGAGCGTTTAATGGCACCTCAGGCTTCTCCAGCCACAAGCCCAGGAGAACACGTTGCTCAAGGATTGCTCAGCTCTTTCCTCAGAAGCATGTTCAAAAGAGCGTGGCCGGGGAAAAGGCTGAGGACGCAGGATGGACGCGCGCAGAGGCGTGCGGATGGGTGGATGGGCCCGGGCCGTGCGGCCTGACGGCATGCTCCCTCCCGCCATAGGCCTTCACGGCTGACCGCGTTTAGAGTTCAACATGCCGGCGCCCAGCTCTGCCAAAGTGGTGAGCAGGGTCTGCTGCACCCCACCACCTGCGCCAACAAAGGACAATGATGTCAAAGGCTGGCCCGCAGAAGGGCAACACAGCGTGACATCCTCGAAATGCAAGGCGGCCCTATTGCCGCTGCCCGTCGTGATCACTCACAGAGGTACTAAGCCACAACCACACCCGGTGAATCTAAAGAAGGTGCGCTGTCCATCCACTACCTTCCACTCACCCTCGTGAAGTTAGGGTGTTGGCAGCAGCTCGCACCAACTTCTTTCGAGCCACCCTGCAACAGGGTCTAGGCTGGTAGGTAGGCCGACACCGCCTGTGTGTATGTATGTATGCATGTACGCATGCATGAATGTATGTTTGTTTGTTTGTTTGTTTGTTTGTTTGTTTGTTTGTTTGTATGAGTGTGTATGTATGTATGTATGTATGTATGTATGTATGTATGTATGTATGTATGTATGTATGTATGTATGTATGTATGTATGTATGTTTGTGTTGTTGTGTATGTATGTATGTATGTATGTATGATGTGTGTATGTAATGTATGTATGTATGTATGTATGTATGTATGTATGTATGTATGTATGTATGTATGTATGTATGTATGTATGTATGTATGTATGTATGTATGTATATGTATGTATGTATGTATGTATGTATGTATGTATGTATGTATGTATGTATGTATGTATGTATGTATGTATGTATGTATGTATGTATGTATATGTATGTATGTATGTATGTATGTATGTATGTATGTATGTATGTATGTATGTATGTATGTATGTATGTATGTATGTATGTATGTATGTATGTATGTATGTATGTATGTATGTATGTATGTGTGTGTGTGCATGCATGCATGCATGTATGTATGTGTGTGTGTGTGCCTGTTTGCGTGTGCATTTATGTGTGTATATGCATGTATGTACGTATGTACGTATGTATGCATGCATGTGTATGTAGTATGTAGTATCTAGTATGTGTGTGTGTATGTTGGTAGGTAGGTATGTACGCGTGCGCGCAGCCATGCTGATCGGACTCCGTGATTCCGTGATTCATCTCAACGCGACCCCCCCCCCCCCAAACTGTGCTGGATTGTTAAGTGGCTAACTGGCCCTCCCCCCGATTGCTAACTTGTTAACTTCCCCCCCCCCCACTGCTAGATTGTTCACTTGCTAACTGGCCCTCCCCCGTGGCTAACTGGCCCTCCCCCCGATTGCTAACTTGTTAACTTCCCCCCCCCCTGCTAGATTGTTAACTTGCTAACTGGCCCTCCCCCCCGATTGCTAACTTGTTAACTTGCTACCTGGCCTTCCCCCCGGAAGGAGTGCTGACTTGTCAACTTGCTGACTTCCGCCCCCCCTCGCCCCCTCCCCTCCGACTTTGCTAACTTGCTAACTGGCCCTTCCCTCTCTCAGGATTGCTAACTTGCTAACTTGCTAACAGACCCTCGCCCCCCCCCCCCCGAAGGATTGCTAACTTCTGAACTTGCTAACTGGCCCTCCCCCCCGAAGGATTGCTAACTTGTTAACTTGCTAACCCCCCCCCCCGACTTCACTAACTTGTTAACTTGTTAACTTGCTAACTGGCCCTCCCCCCCGAAGCATTGCTTCGCTAACTTGTTAACTTGCTAACCCCCCCCCCCCGCCACCGACTTCACTAACTTGTTAACTTGCTAACTGGCCCTCCCCCCTAACTTGTTAACTTGCTAACCCCCCCTCCCCCCCTCCGACTTTACTAACTTGTTAACTTGCTAACTGGCCCTCCCCCCCCCCCGAAGGATTGCTAACTTGTTAACTTGCTAACTGGCCACCCCCGGTTGGCCCTGGGGCCTACGTGTGTGTGCCTGTAAAACGGTTTAAATTTTGTTTGATCCCGATTTAATTTTTGTTTGATCCTGAATTAATTTTTTTTTGATGCGCATGCCGTCGCTGCCTTCGTCCTAGCCGTCGCCCCAGCGAGGCGATATGGACGGACACAGACATACATACATACTATACATATAGACTATTATATAGATATGCATGATATTACATCTGTGGGAGCGTATCTTTGTTCTGTATATGGAAATATATTCAAACAGCGGTGACTTCTCCCAGCACTTCAAGGACGTTGCAGCGTGAACCTCGTGCGACATGCACGCGAAACACCATGGGTCGTGGCTCCCTCACCCAAATCGCCTGGTTGACCTAGAGACAGCCAGCTGTTGACTCCCTCTAAAGGCTCAGTGACTCGAAGCAAATCGCGCTCGGCTAGATTAGGGGCTGACCAAAGGGACCCCCATCGTTTTGGCATTGTGCCTTTCAGGAGCGCTGCTGACCATGGAAGATATGTTTAAATTTTTGATACCAAGGCCATGGATGGGGCAAACAAGAATCTGTCCATGAATCAAAAACATGGCGTGCCTGCTCCAAGCCCAAGATCTCGCTGGAGATCAGCTTCCACTTGGCCTCGCAGATCGATCCCACCGCTCATCAAATCGCTCAACATTATAAGTAGCGCGTTGCGCGGGGATTGACAAAAGCCAACAAGCTGGGTCTCAAGAGATCCTCTAAACCAGTGGCCTATTGTGACGGGCCCCCTATCCGTGGGGGAGAAGGGGTATGGGTGGCTTTTGCTGGTGCCCTAGAAAGGGATTGTTGGTGTATTCATCGTCGCATAGGGCTGTAAAAGTAAACCATCAGTTGGTTGTGTATATTTGTGTTCATCAGTTTTTGGTATATATGCTGTTGTCCATCAAGTTTTGATGGTCCCCTATCGCTTTTGCTGATGCAGGTATCGGTATTTGATGGCCCCTATCGGGCTCGCGAAGCATTGTCGGGCATTCTGCTGAGACAAATACTTGAAGCCGTCACGCGGACAAACAGAGTTTGTGCGGAAAGCTATGTAGCCAATGCGGCAGCAAAACCGAGTTGCATGGGTGCTGTGCAAATCAAGGTGACACCAACGAGTTCCGACTCTTAAGTCTCTCTCAAAAAAGGAATCCATAAAGTGTCTCCAAACATTTCCCTTAGAAGTAAAACAACCAAAACTGCCAACTCCAAACCAAACCCACATCCCCTGCTCCCAACGACGAAAGCCAGCTTCCCTAAAACCCCCACGATCCTCATCAGCAGCGTACTGCTCTGGCGGTATCGCCTGAAGGGCACTTGGGGTGAAACATCCATGGCGATGTTTGCCTTTGGCCCTCGACAACAGGATGTGCGTCTGTCCTTGCTTTTCTGAAAGCAACCCCCTTTTTTGAGGTCTTTCAAGGGACACCAAAAGGAATACCACCATTTTGCGGATCCCCTAAAGAAAGACACCTCCCGTATACTCCTCCAAAAAGACACACTTGGGGGTGCCTCGGCCTTTTCACCGGACTTCACAGCCAGGACGCTTCTTTAACCGAATCGTCACCCAGGACCCTTCTGATAAAATCGTGGTTTTAGTGAAGCCCTTCAAAGAGTCCATAGAAAGTCTGATAGGTGTCCTTTTGGAAAAATAGATAGCACTGGCAAATGGAATAACACCCATCTAAACCAGTGCCTTCTATTTTGGACCAATTGTGCACAAAACGGGCCGATGTAGTGCCCAATCTGGAGACTGCGCGCCTTTTTGGCTAAACTGCAGCCGGAGACGGGGGAAGCCCCATGTGAACTTTACCCACTCAGTCACCCCCAAAAGATAGAATGAATTTCCTTGCAAGGGGCTTGCCACCCCTGATTTCTACCTCCGTTGTCCCGAAGTTCATATTCGTTTCTGTGAGAAGGTGGCACTCACAACCTCTGCGATCAATGCAGTAATGGCCAGGGGAACATTAAGGATCCGTCTTTCCGTGTGGGACACGCTTTTCCATGAAGTAGCTTACAGTATATCGGTGTTTCTCAAAATACGGATTCCTAAAATGGATGGTTGTCCTTTGGGTTTCTCTGGTTTTTGTGATTGATATTTAGTGAGCCCCCGTCCCGCCCAAGTTGAGCACAAACGACTGGACTGTTCAACCGGGGCCTCATATGCTCTTCTCAGTTGATCGTCGAAGGTCCGAATTCTGCCATCATATTATGACAACTCCTTTTTTGTACTTCTGCGTCTTCAGGCTCCGGCTTTGAAGATGTTCAGTGTTTCTTCGCCTTTGACGGTCTCCTCGAGCAAGTCCACCTGACACAAGAAGACGAGAAGAATGCTGCATCTGCACGAAACTCGATTTTCGGCCAATCTGAATCAAGGATGCCTAACCACCTGCGTCCTGTGCTCATTTCGTTTTGACCCCGGCATAGGCTCGCTACAGCTAACGGCCTCGTGCGTAATCTGATCCTCATCGTCAACCAGGTCAAGCTCCTCGAGAACCTGAAGTGTGATACCCTCCTGTCCACGAACTTGGAACACAGAGGGCCCCTTTCAAAGGAAAGTAGTCTTCCAAACCCCATCAGTCAGGTTCCACGACTGATGAAGATGGGAGGGTATATACCTGCAATGAAACCAAGCAGCCATAGGATGGTCGCTGAACTTCTTCCTTCGCGTCTCGAAGAGCCCTTCGATGACGTACTGCACCCTCCTTCCAGCAAAAAACAACTCGAAGATCTGACTCTTGCATCGCTTGTGTCTCCGTTTGTATCTAGGTGTCTTCTTGTGGGTACGCCTGTTTTTTGCTTTTAAGGGAAACTCAAATGGAAACCCGAAGCCATACTTATGGGTCATCTACAAACGTGGCGCTCCAAACGTGAATCTGACACTTGGGCCCGCGCTTGTCAATCTCACCCTCGTGCAGAATCGTGCGGAACCTTGCCGGAGCCCAGAATCGTGTCTGGCTGGAACAGCTGAAGAGGTGTGGACAATGTGTTGACGACTTCGCAGGTGACTTTCAACAAAGGGGCACTCATGTTGCACTCATTAAAATGCGGATGATACTTGAAGAGACTCTTGGGTGTAAAATGCGAGGATCATCAAAGTATTCCTATTCCGCTCGAAGCTGACCACCATCCAAGAGAGCCCAGCACACGTGCAAAGCTGCGAAAGGCTTGGCCCATGTTCCAGCGACATCAAACTACTCTCTTGAGATGTTCTATCGGGGCTTCCCAGCTCCAACTAAGAAACCAAAACCGAAAAGATGGGCTACCCCGCCCAAAAAAAAAAGAAGGAGGTGCTTTCCTTTGGTGCTCGTTTAAGAACCCGGAAAAAGTCGGGGGGGGTCCCTCCACCACAACCCAGCCCCCCAAAGGGGATTCGATTTTCCTCATCCTTTTCCCCGAGGCCCCCGCCGCTCGAAGATGGCCTGGCACCCGGACTTCGAGAGATCCTCCAGCGCCTGGCCCACTTCCTGGCGGACGGATCGAGGCCGAAAAACGCCGCGACGGGTCCCAGGAAAATTCGTCCATGGGCGCTTGGACAGGCCAAAACCACCCAAAAACAACACACGGGTGGTCCACCCCAAAATTGGTCCATTTGTACCCAAAATGGCTCACACAACAGCGCTGCAGGTACAAATGGAGCCTTGGAGGGTGCTGGTGAATACCATAAGGAATCCACAGGAACTGTTCTTCAAATGCCCTGCTAAAACTGAAAAACTGGAAACCCAACCACCGAGCCAACAAAAACACCTAAAGAGCTAAGGTGATGGCTGGGAGCCACAAGCGCCTAGGTAACCCAAACAACCCCAAAAATACATGAATATAATACCAAGAAGCCCAACGGGAAACCAGAAGGAAACCAGATGAACTGTTGCTTGATTCAAACCCGAATACGCGTACCCACACTTAAAAAAGTGGCTGGATACCCATTCACCTGCAGGTAAGCCAGAAAACCCGAAGCCCTTGAAACCGATGGCCATTGGGGTGCAGCACCTGCTCTTTTGTATGGCCTGGGAAATGTCCGCCTTGCCGGAAACTTTCCACTGGGCCCGTGACCAAAACGGCAGCAACATTGAGTTCATCAGCTGTGTCGCTGACCGAGACTCTGAAAAGCATCCCTCGCAAAAACAAAGGGAGTTTGAAGCCTCGTAGTGTCTTGAGCACAGGTACACAACAGGAGGGCTGTGGTGGATGTAAGCCACGGTCAATGTCATAATGTTCATTCTTCAACTTGTCGTGACATTGGACTTTGGCGAGTAATCGGCCGCTTGCAATTTGGTGAGTATAACGTACAGCTTTCATGCCATCCCGTTCACTATACAAGTACAAATGGTGAATGTTGGATCCCGGGCCGAAACGCCCTGTGGGAACCAGAGTTGGGAGCAGAATCACACTAAATGTCAATCCGCCCAACCAAACTTCAGTGCAATTCCTTTATCCAAATGTCAAAGGAACAATCGCGTGCCCCCCACTATGTGCCCCTAAATCACTGACCATTCACTTCCCGTGCTTGATGACGACAGCATGGCTCACCGTCACTTTATGTAGGCCCATCTGGACACAGTCCTATCATCCATTGCTGCCAATAGCTGTAAAGCACTCTCTTTGAGCGTGCGCTGATGCTCCAGCCACGAACCCGGAATGTGTCAGAGTAAAAGAAGTCCGCTTGCAAGGCAGAAGGCTTGGTTTCAATCGACTGTTACCAGCCGCAGACGTGATTGCCAACACTCTCTGGATTCCCAGCGAGGCCACTGAACTCCACATCTCTCAAAGATGATCTCGCCAACTGACCAAACCAAAACTGGCACAAAGCACGGGGCTATGAAACACTCAGACCCGGGAGGCGAGACGGTTCACGAGGCGCTCAACCAGAGCAATTCCTTGACATGCTCTAGTCTTTGGCCAATTTGTTTACATTCCTCGCAAGCTGAAGCCTAAATGACACGAAGGCAATATAGTTTATCGTCTGTTGCCATCACTGGTGGCTGCCAAGCAGATTGGAGCTAGCGCAGCTCGGCAGCGTTGATCTCCGTGCCATCACCAGTGCAACAAGAAACACCATCATTTTCAGCGCCCAGAGGCTCGCAATTGATTTAGGGCCCTCAAACAGCCAGGTTTTGAGACCCCCAAACACTTTCGGGGTGTCCGATGGAGGGTCGGGGCTTCCGTGGAAAGCCCCAGGAGCCTTTGGGTGGTCTCACTGACAGTTGCGAGCAGTGTTGCGCACGGATTTAGTCGCAATGCTGCTGCCTAAGTTCTACACAAACTGGAAACAAGCGAAGCTAAGCAAACGATGCTGTGGGTCAAGCACCGCGCTGTCACTCGACACTAGTGACACAAAAATGCGCGCAACAATCGTGGACCAAACACCCACCTGTCCAAAGACACAAAACTCTCCTTCCGCTGTTCCTTGCCTTTTCTCTTCTTCTTTTCGGAGGGTATCCTTCTTTAGTCCCCCGCTGCAGTTTCGTTTGGAACAAGCCCCCAACTCAACCCCCCGTCCTGGAGGAAGCTGACGCAAACCTCGATAGAGTCCTCCACGGAAAAAAGTCAGACGGCCCTGAGTGGCCACTCAGCCCTGCGTGACCCACGACAAGACTTTCTCACTTCATGTCAGGGGTTCGCTTGGCCACTCACAGCCTTGTTTGGGTCACTTCCCAACTGTTCTTTTAGCAGAAAACACGTTGGGGTGCCTTTCTGTGATCACAAAGTGCTTCATTCTCACGGTGACTCTTAGCTTTGTCACCAAAAACCGGGGAGGGGGTTCCATAACTTGGCGAGAACAGCAAGAATACCAGCACTCCCATAGGCGTCCTTTTGGAAAAATAGATGGGTTCCCCTGGTAAATGGAAACAAAACAAACACAAACAAAAAACATCTAAACCAGCGCCTTCGATTCTTGGCCACACTAACCTACAAAGGGACACCTATAGAAGGCGACCTTCCCCGAACCCCCGGCGGCCGCTTACTCGTGTCGTCCTCCGTCACGCGCTCCAGCAACAAGGTGGCCACATGCAACGCCAGCAGCTCCGAGCAGATCTGAGCAGAAAACGAGCAGAACCCTTCCACACAACGCGTCGATCTGACGTCCGGGGAAAACGGCCCCAAGCTTCGGCGTCTTTTGGTTTGGGTCGTGTTATGTTTGAGTCAGTTCTTTTGTGTGTTTAGTTTCTGTTGCATTT
Source organism: Effrenium voratum (assembly GCA_963377175.1). Classification (NCBI taxonomy): domain Eukaryota; class Dinophyceae; order Suessiales; family Symbiodiniaceae; genus Effrenium; species Effrenium voratum. The sequence goes on along the minus strand of CAUJNA010000416.1, from coordinate 222,440 downwards.
GTTTGTTTTGCCGGTTAAACGGAAAATGGATAACAATGGCCAGTGTGTCAAACAAAAGGAGCAGTTCCCCCCGATCAAAAACAAACACACACACACACACAAAAGTTAAAGGAGGGGTTTCTTTTGCTTCCGGAATGGGTGTCTGTTTGAGTTGGTACTCTTTTGCGGGAAAATGCAGAAGAAGCTTGGTTCATGGTTGTGTTTGTCTTGCTTGTATTGTTGATGTCCGAAATGACCTTGCGCTGATTTCCCTCTCCCCTTTTTTTTTGGCGGGGGGCTGAGTTGGTACTCTTTTTGGAGAAGGGACACAAACCATCCATGTTTGTGTGCTTGTTTTCGGAGGCAATTTTGACTCATACCCAAATGACGAAACAGAACCGAGAGACCACAACGAAAGCCAAGAGGACATTGGAACTTTGGGGTTGGTCTTCCCCTGGTTCCACGTGAGGGTCTTCCTGGGTGCTCTTGGTCCTTGCTGCACGGCAGAGAATGGAAAGAGAGAGGGATATCCTCTGTTTGCCCGTGGGCAAGCTGAGTAAGGAAGCCCACTTCGGAAACCTAGGCTCCTTCCCCCCGAAAGGTGCTGACCTTGGGGCATCTGATCCAAGGCTTCGGAGAACCGTTTTGGGGCCCTAACGTCCCCTCGAAAGGGATCAGAAAGCTTGTTTTGGGTGTCCTTGACCTCCATGTGCCATCAAAAGTCCCAAAATGTGTCCGAAGTCATGGCTTAGGAGCCCTTACTTGGGTGGTCGGCCCACTTACTAACTTGGCCGAACATCCAAGTGCCATTGTCGACATTCCACAAGGCTCCATCGCGCATCTGGGCGAAGTTGCCCTGCGCTCAGTCCCCGCCTTCTGGTTCACTAAGTGAACCATGAACTTGATTGCAGCGGTTGTGACGATCTTGTCATTCCTGGCGCCAACTATAGAGCTTCTCAAAATAGCCCCCCGCCTTTCTGGCTGGTATTTGAAGCGATAAACACATAGCAACTCATCACTTTTGGGCTCCAAACAAACCCATTCTCGCCATTCCCGCCCCCCCCCCCCTGCCACGCCCAAGGCCCCCAGTCTGGTCGCAAGCCCTGCCTCTTGTAGTCGCGACGGAACTGCAAAATCACTCGCCGAATGAGCAGATCGCCAACCTCCGGCCTGCGCAGCCGCGACCAAGGCTGATGGTCACTTGTGTGTCGCTTGGGGTGGTTTCCTTGCGGCGTCTTTCCAAAAAAACGCCAGAGCTGTGCTAAAATGATGGGCACCTAAAAAATTGGCATGGGAGGGAATGTGCATCACACTCCATGGCTTTAATGATAGGAATTAATACTGCAATACCACTTGATTTGCCATTATTTCCAGTGATGGAGGTTGCTAGTCTATCCACCAAGGAGGTCGCGGTGCTGACTGCGAGTGGTGCAATTCAATCTCTGCAAGAAATCTAAAAAGTAACGGGGGGAGGCGGCAACCCCCCCATGATGTTTGAAGAAGAGCTTATTCAAACAGGGTGGTGGTGATGCTGATGATGCGGGAAGCCAAATCCAAAAACCAATGAAAGGGTGCAAAAGCCAAAAAGCCTGGAGAGGAACTGGGAAAGCAGAGGATGCGGAAAGCCAAAGCCGCCAAAAGCCGCATAAACCAGCGAAAAGCCGCAAAAGCCAAAACGCCACCGGCCGAAGAGGAAAAGCCAAAGGGAAAACCGCTGCGCCATTTTGGGCTTCCCCCTACTGTGAACTACTTAAGAGACCCTGGTTTCTGATCATTCCCCTGTAAGTACCAACAAATCATGGTTTCAACCATGGTATCATTTCGTGGTGCGAAATGGATTTTGCAACCATCCACAACATTTTAAGACACACTCTACGTAGGCGTCCCGAGCGTTTTTTCTTCTTCCGACGCCCTTGGGGCCCTAGCAGCTTGGAGTTGATCACTGCCAGAAGCGCTGCAAAGACCTGAGTTGACGGTGCCTCTGAATCCATGGGTGTTCATAGCTGTCCTGTGGGGGAAATAGATGGCTCTGGTAGATGAGTAAACTGGTAAACCAGGAATCACCATCTATTATTTTGCCAAAACAACCAAAAAGGACACCTATGTGGGTGTTGCTCAACCCCGGCGCAGACACGGTGTTTGTGTCCGTTGATCTCTGAAAAAGAAAGTGAGCGGTGGCCAAAATCAGAAGGAGAAAAGGTCATACTGTGGGTGGACCAGTTGGGATGGACGAAACACTGTCAAAGCTGGGATAAACCACTGACCATCTGGTGCAGGAATTTGTCCATCCACAGTATGGGACGGGTATCCGCGCAAGTCGATGATTGAGGTGTCTAAGAACATTGCGAAGGCATTTTCGAGGGTTCTGATCTATGCACCAACTCCTGGTGGGTGTAGCCATCGTCTGCGAATTCTGCTTTCCAAGGCTTGAGAGGGATCGGTCCCCGGGGTTGAGCGCGGCCATAACTTAATCCCCCCCTCAAAAAAAAACACCAAGAAGAAGAAATGGCGGATCGCAACCCAGAAATAATAGGCGGCTCCAATGTATGGCCGTCTGGATTTGGGGCCAAAGTCTTTGGGCAGTTGTGGTGCCAATGGAACATCCCCCGAATCTGCGATACCAGAGTTGGAGATTGTCCAAAACTCAATGGGGGGAACCCAAATCTTAAAGGACCTGATCCAACCAGTGATGCCAAAGTGGTCGGTTCTCATCCCTGCTTTATCATTTGGAGGGAAACCGCTTGGCTCACAGAAAGCAGCAACATCTTTAGCTTAACCCCAGGGGTGGTTGATTGCTCCAAATGTAGTTTGAGGTTGGGCTCGGTCTTTTTTTTGAGGGAAGCTAAAGGAAAGTCAACCCCCCAAATGTCACCAGAAATTGTTCAAATGGTGGTTTCCTTTCAATACCTCTGGCAACTGGAGGCACTGGGTATGTCTCAAAGAACCCAGCCCTTTGCCTTTCATTTAGGGTTTAATTCCCCATTCTTTTCCACCGTCGTTCTGTTCAAAAACCAGCTGTTTCCCAGGGTTTTTGATGGTTTCCTGAAAAGAAGGATCCCTGGAAAGAATGGGGAAGCTTCCCCTAGACTAATTCCCCTTTAAACCGACCCACCAAAAACAGTACCTGGATGGCCACTTGCGAATCGCTATGTGCCCAGCAACTGTGACTGAATTTCAGGGCAACGCGTCCTTTTCGAAACTTGGGGATCCAGGCACTTCCAGCAAGTTGGCAAGCACGGGGTGATGTGGGTGGCTCAATTTCTTTTTTCGAGTTACCCCTTTTGAGGCTGGTTTCTATTGGAAAACCTGGGCGATCCAGGTACCCTCAAAATGGGCGATGGCACCAATCCCACTGAGACCAAGCGCATGGGTGAAGCCGGGCGAGGCCATCTGCGCTCTGATCAGCGCACCTCAGTGACCCAAACGCAACCGCGGAGCCCGGGTTTCATTTGGGCTTGGGTCAAAATACCAGAACCCTCAAAATTGTTGGGTTCCTTTTGGTTTTGCTTTGAAGCCACGCAAAACGAAGGTGCCCTACCCGCTAATTTTTCGGCCGCTCCGAAGACTCAATCCCAGGAATCGGCTCCGCTTCCTCAGGAAATCAACCACCGGGTATCTGGGTGTACCTTGATCAAATCGAGAAATGGAACCCTTCACACATCTCCGAGAGGCTTTGCGAGCCACCCTTGGGTTCTGAAAAAGGGAACCACACTCAGGTCAGCGCCCAGAGACACTACGAACATTGCAAAGAAGCTTCTGTAGATATAGGCTTTATTACCCCCACAATTTAACCAGGCACTACTCCCTCAACGTGGAAGCTCCCAAAAGGCCGCGAATCGAAGCCACTCAGCTCGGGACGCACGAGCAGGCCGCGGCCTCGCACCAGGTTCTCCTGGAACAGCTCCTGCATTCGAATGCCAAGGGCAAAAATCGGAGAGAAGTGGCTCCAAAATGGCTTGTTTACCCAAAATCGAATGTCTTGTGTGCTTTTGGCGTGTCTATCACTTTGGTTCAAAGGAAATCCAAAGGAAAATCACAAATTGTGGGGTCCCCCCAATTGACGCATACGAACCAGCCAATCTGTCCATTTCGAGGTACCTGAATCAGCATGGGAACTCCCAACTCATCCAGGTGGTTGTCTTTTTTCGGCGCCCTCAAAATGGTGGCGTTCCTTTTGGTTTCCCCTTAAACCACAAAAAGGGGTCTCAACACAAAGACACCCAGGTGAAATCTGGAAACCTGTGGGCATTCCCACCCTTTGGCTGATTTGCTTCGGGGGAATATCTTCCAACGGAAGAAGAAGCTCATCCCTTTGGCCCCCCCTTGTGAAACCATGGTCATATTGAACCCGGAATCAACTCAGATCAGGTCTCAAAATCGGGGACCCATGACACTGGGCTCTATATTGACTGCCACCCAGTCCTCCACTATGTTCTTGATATTGCCAACCTCGGATCAAGAGAGTTCGGTCCGACCCAGAGCAACCTGGCTTCTCGACATCAATCAATGCCGAACCTGGCAGAAAATTGGGCTTAGCACCCGATGTGCAATCTGCGCGCATACAGTCTGCCATCCTCCCCGAACGCAGAGCTTCAAGACAAACGTGGTGAGACACACACACACACACACACACACACACACACACACACACACACACACACACACACACACACACACACACACACACACACACACACACACGCGCGCGCGCGCGCGCGCCGCATGCTACCCAAGGCGCGTTGACTTTGTTCACCAAGCCGTTGATACTTTTTCTGAGGGCCTGAGGAGACAGCTTCCATTTGGCAAACAATACTGTGTCTCTCGCTTGGAACTTGGGGCGTGCGTGCAACGTGCCTCCCAGGTTTGCCTCTGGTACTCCGCGCTGGTCTTATCCTCGATCTCCTTCTGCATTCGCGCCAGCCTGAGACCAATGTTTTCATGCGATCGGGCTTGGCCCCAAGGAACTCCAAACACTCACCACCCATTTGAGGGGAGAGACACACCCCATTTGTTTGCTCAAAACATGTGAAGCCCTTTTCCAGCCGTGTCAAGCCAAGATTCTTGAAGGGAGGAACATATACCTGGGCGAGTGAGCTCGAGCATCATCGCGGACTGATCATGACAGACTTCAAGCTTGGCGATAGAAACTTCATGACTCGCCTCATTGCAGCAAAGCGACACCACCGCTTCTGCCCAAGTTCTCCAAGTCCGCAATTTTCCGCTTCCTTAAAGTGGCTCTGTTGATGGTCAACCGCTGTCCACTCAAGCTAATCTTAGGCGTTGGTTGAAAACGTAGACTCTTGGCTTCCAACACGCACACATCCAATCAACACAAATCGGGAACCCTGGAGGCATGCACACTCATCGAGGCACTTGTAGCTTTCAATGTCTTCTTCTTGCTTTGCCTGACCAAGAGCGCACTGCACTTTCCTCTTGCCACCGTTCATTTCATGTTGGAGTGCAGGCATGTCAAAACCATCCGGGAACTGGAGGAATGTCATCCGCGATTCCGGGCACTATGCAGTTCTGTTGGGGTATATATAACACGTGGATGGGGGCTAACCAACGCAGTAGTGAGAGAACAAATCTTGCCTTTGGGGGGCAAGAGTTCTTCTGCAAACCCCTGCCGCAGTTCGGGCAACGCTGGCCTCCTTGCTTGCCATGGCAGGCAACGATTCTCTTCTATGCACGTGAAAGTTTCCCGTCTCAGCGCATAGGCGATCCAATGCGGGGTGATGTTGTCTTCATAGCTTGGAGGCAAACTGCTTTGCTTGGGTATCATGGTGCAAGTACATTGGTTTCTAGTGTATCTTGAAACCAACCATAGTGACAGCCATGTGCTTCTACGCTGCGGACGGCGAAGCTTCTCCTCATACCCACTCATACCGCCCACATATCTGCAAGTTCTGTCAGGACTGAAGCAACGGCCTGCCAGGAATGTTGAAATTTCAAAATGCCGCGAGTCAAACGAGGCGCATGGGGTCTGTGCAAGGCCTTCGGCATTCGCACATCTATCTGTGAAACCAGGCTGCCATCGCACCCAAAACGTGTGAACGATGCACGCATTCAAAATATGCTCTTTGGCATCGGGGTGTGGGTCTCAAAACAGGGGCGACCCCCCAAAATGTGTGGCTTGCTTCAAAAAACCACCCAAAGGAAGGTGCCCTGCAAAACGACACACCCATGTTCTGAGGATCAGGTCCTACGTTCGGCATACCTCACCAGGGCTCCGTCTCCAGGAGGCACTTCCTGCAGAGCACTTGCACACCCCTCCCTCCAATCGGGTGTCTTTGTGTCAGGGTCCCCGATGCTGGTTTAGAGGGACACAAAAGGAACCCCTATTTTGAGACAAACCCATATTTAGCTAAAGCCAGAAGGGGAGCCATGGTTATGGCCCTGGTGCTCAATAGCCCCAAGTCACTAGGCTATGGCTCCCTTGTTCCCGCGAATCCTGGCTTTGTCTCAAGCTTTGGGGACTTCCAACAAGTTTGGAGCCATCCTTTTTCTGACCCCTTCCATCCTTCTTGTTTGACTCTTTGACCCCCTGGCTCCTTCGACCCTTGCGGCTTCCCTTTACGGAAATCCCAGCCCAAGGCCGTCCCCGCCTTTGCGGCCCTCCCAGCTTGGCGCGGCGTCGCAGGCGCGCCTTCGAGACTTCTGAGGCTCGGTGCTCTGGAACGAGACTTTCGGGTGGTGGCAAGGAACCCAGTTGCTCCATTCCGCTGGTGCCCAGACAGCCTGGAAAAATTGACAGAACCCAGTTGCTTCGGTTTTTTGTAGGAAGCCAGTTGGAGGGCTTTTCCGGTCAGTCCATTTCTCACGGACTTCCGAGTGATACCATCTTTGGGACTACCGTGGTACAAAAGCTTGGTACCAGTTTTCAGGCTGGTTTAAAGGGAAAACAACACGCCAACCAGCATTTTGGGGTCCGGATATGGCCAGACTTAGACCCTTGCAACAGTTCTCACTTTTTGCTAGCTGAAAGGGAACATGAAGGAAAGCCAGAATGGCAAAAGAGCGAGGGCTGGGTGACCCGTTGAATGGGTTCCAACAAACGGGTTCCGACATCGGAGGTGGGCCAAGTGAATGAGGGCCCCCGGTTTGGCTGGCCGAGAGAGCAACTACGCGAAAGACACCCAGTTCGTTTGGGGTATTTTGAGATAAAGCCATACCCGCGAGCGCCTGAAAGACAAGCAACATGTGGTTTCGACATTGTTGAGGTTACGTAGACCTTGCGCAAGGTGAGCACAATCCACTTCGCACCACTGGGACTTCAGCCTTTCAGCAATTCTTATTCCGGTGCCAAAGCCCTCAACTGGGCTAGGACCTCCGAACCACCTAAAAATGGGCGGGTCAAGATGGGGGGTAGCCCAAACTGGTGGATTCCCCGTCTTTAACCGCCCCTTAAATTACCAACCCAACCCCCCTGACCCCCCAATGTTGACATCTCTCGGACTCGATCCGGGCACCCCAGGCCTCCTGTTGCCGGTTCTGCTTTCGCAGCGTGGAAGGGGAGGAGTCGATCTTCTGGCCGGCGGATCCAATTCGAGCGGATGAGCAGCGAAAAATTCGCGAGACCGCCCCCCGGCGTCTCGCGCTTCCGCAACTCCGAGGCCCTGGCCGAGGCGTCCTTCACGTCTCCAAAGGTTTCGAAGGGCAGCAGAGGCCGATGTTGTTTGTCGAAGGGCCGCCTGGGGGGTTGCGGGGGGGCGTTGCGGGGGGGGGGGGGGGTTGGGGCCGATTGGAGGAGGGACCTATGGACCTTTTGTTTCCAAGGGCCATTGTTTAAACAACAGGGGTGGGCAAAAGCCCATACATTGCTTTCAGGCCGATTCAAGCCTTGTTTGATTTCCTGGAAACACAGCGCCTGCCAAAACTTTTTTGGACAAGCCCCCCCCCTCCCCCCCCTCGCCATTTTTGCCGCGCCTGTATCGCGCTGGTGGGGTCCAGTAGTCGTGCCAGGCCACAACCTCCCCAGTGAGCAGATCGTGCATCGAGCCGCCAGGGCTGTGGCGCTGCGGCAGCGTCATGGGAGTCCCTCCTTCCGTGGAGAGCTGCTTCGGGAAGAGTTTGCTGCAAGGAGCCGTCGAGGGCTTCTTGTCCAGCGCCTGACCCATCAGTGACGTTCGAAGCCGCCACAAAATTGGGGACTTGGACCCCCAAATGGCGGGTGTTTTCTGGCGGCTTCCCGCTAAAGCCCGAATCCCAATGGGAGACACGCCTGGATACCTCACTGCCCGCTTCGGCCTCCAGGTGGTTTCGGAAGGTGCGGCCGTGGGCCTCCCAGAAGCGGCGCAGCTCCGGCATCGACTGCTGCCGCGAGAAGTACTCGCCTCGCAAGCCGCGAGCCGCGAGCCGCGAGCCGCCAACGCGCGTGGCGCCAGACGCATTGAGACAAGGATCCCGGGCGAAAGCCAAAGTCCTTTCCGCGACAAGTTCCCCAAAAGCAACATATATATATATATATATTGCCAGCAATGATAGATGCCCTTGACAAAACTATACATGGGAGAAAACAAATCGTATGTCTAAGCAAAAGGAAGTAGAACTTAAACACTGTTGGTGAAACAAGCAAAGCTTAAAGGAGGCTTAGAAACTTGGTTTGGGATCAGCTTGGAGGGATATCCCGCTGGCTTCTGGCCCCAAACCACTACCGCCAGGGATTAATGGGATATAGATCATATAGCTGCTCATCAAGATCCTGGGGGCGGTTTCCAAGTCACGCAGCCCCGCCGGGCGTGAGTCGTTCACGTGGCCCGGGTTCACCTAGGCGACGGGCGAAAGTTTTGGTGGGGGATGCCTCGACCCATGGCTCGGGTGGTTTTCAACATCACCTCTTTGGCCTCCCTCAGCAGAGGATAGCAGAGGTGATGTTTCTAGGCGAATATTTGGCACCCTGAGCATTTTTATCACATGTGTAAGGATACCCCTTTCACCTTGTTTTTAGCGCAAAGGGGTCCCCTGTTTTGACACATGCCCATTCTGTGCATGGAAGATAAACCCCTTACAACTGGCGCAGGATTCTGTCCGTTCGCAACCCATCCAGAAAGTGGCACAAGGCTGGATTTGAATCAGCATGTGACAGTAGTTCGACCCTCTGGTGGACATCATTTACATGCCGAGGGTCATGGAAACTCATTGCCACGCCGATGTCAATTGTGGATACTACTGGCCCTGCATCAAACTTACCACTGGCTGATAAAGGCAAGTACCCGTTTCCGGCTTTGAAACCCCCCAGGAACAGTTCAAGCAGTGACCCCGGTACGGCTGCCTGGTCCGAAAAGCGCTTCCCTGCAACGTCAAAGGGGCCTTAATTTTCGTCGAGGCGCGGAGATGTTGAAGCGCTGATTCCACTTGGGAAATTCCGTGCCGGAGAGGTCCACCGAGAATGAGCCAGGGCTGCTGGGGCTCGGTGCAGTCTTGGGCCTGAGCGCTCAACTTGGAACTTCCTGGGTTTGGAGGCATGGGACTCTTTCATTTTAGGGAACCCCCGTTTTGGTTGGTTCTAAGAAGAAACCAACGGGGAAAATCGTCAATTTGAGGCCCCCCCGAAAAAAGACACGCCCTTTTGCAAAGAGGTTGACTACCATCGGTTGGAAGCTCCTCGATCCCTTGCCGAAGGCTCCAAGCTTGGGTGCAGAGTCTGCAGATCCAACTCGGAAGGTCCAAGTGTCCCACCCATTTTGAGGGAATCCAAGCCCGCAAGGGTAGACAGATACCCCAGGGTTGAACCATCAACAGAATGATTGACCCAAGTTCGAAGATGGACATCTTAGGTGAACGATACCAGTAGCGATTATATGGGTGTGACCTTCTTCTTGAGGGGAATCCCCAAAAAGGGTGGTTTTCCTTTCGTGTCCCTTTCAAGGCACCAAAAAAAATCGGGGGGGGGGGGGGGGGGGCCACAAAAGGCACGGCCAGAACCGGTGGTCTGGGAACCGAGTGGCGTCTTGGGCGCAGCGCTGTGCGCTTGACACTCCGGCGCCTGTTGCCGGATGGCCGGCTCCTCGAAAGAAGGTGATCACCTTTTGGGGCCAAGAACAGGAACCGAAAAGGTGAAAAGGTGAGAGAGGAGACTGAAGAGGCAACAGAAAGAGGAAAAGAGGAAGGTGAAAAGGACAGACAGAGGAAGCCAAAAGGTGAGAAGGGCGGAGTTGGCCCGGTTTTGGGGCAAGTGAGCCAATCTGTGATACTAAAATGGGTGTGTGTTGTTCTCAAACTCTTTGGGGGTGGCACGGATGTGTCCCCAACCCAAATGGGGGCCTTCTTTGGGAGCACCTCACAAATGGCGGTTCTCCTTTTGGGTTCCCTTTAAACCCACACACAGCAGGATCGCCAGTTGCTGGTTTTTCCCAGCTGAGACTGAAGCGTCTGGAACAAAACAGCAACCTTTGCGATCCAGGACACCCTAATGGGTGCTTCTGCAAACAGGACTGGGTTCTTAAAACAGTTCTTGTCCTTTTCGATTCCCTTGTTCGAAAAGGAGGTCTACCAATTTGAGAAACACTCTGGAGGATCCTACCTGGATATGCGTCAAAATCGAGGGACTGTGGCTTCCTTTTGGCTTCCCGTACCGGCACAGGGCGCCAACTCAAAAGGGCGTGTCCTTTTCTTCAGGGGCCCAAAAGTGTTTCGTGTCCTGTTGGATTCCCTTTTAAACCAACCAAAAAGGGCACCCTCAACAAAGACACACACACACACACCATGACGAGTTCGAATCGGGTTGTGGCTCACAGAATCTGGCAACCCGTCACTCCGCATGCACGTTTCCCATGTCCTCGCTGGTCTGCAGCCAACGGATGTAGCTACGCTGGTCCACGTACTCGGTGGGATTCTCCCCGTTCGGCGACACCAGGCGGTCCCATTCCCGTTCCTTGCTGGGGCTCTGCTGAAACACTCGTTTTTCACAACCGTGTTCCAACAAGCCTGCTTTAGCAACCAAGTTTAAAGCTTGAACAAAGGTGAGCTGCAATTGTGTTGACGTATTACAATCATGTTGACGTCTTAGACAACCCTGGTTCAGCAACCCGCACTGCCCGTTCATATCCAAAACCAAGGAAATCCCCGGTTCAGGCTGCATTTCTTTGGAGCGGCTGTCCGAAACGCATTGTGGACTTCCCACTGAGCACCAGCCAGGTGTTTGGCCAAAACAGGTTCTTGTGGGGTTCATTCCTGAGAACCCGTGTCCAACCAAATTGCAAAGCGGTTGGTCCAACTGACTGGTTGGCCATGTTCCTCGTTTTTTGCGGTTTCACTCCCTTCACCGCTTCACCCAACCCTTTTGTGAAAAGTTGCTCCAAGGGAAGGCCAAGAACACCCCAAGAGAATTCAAACAGAAACAGAAAAAAAAACAGAAGCTTTCGCAAGACCCTACTCAACCCCTCTCTCAATTTGTAGGTTCATTCCCCAAATTTCCCCCAAAGCCTGGATCCCTGGGCACCCGGGTGCTTGGACATTTCATGCTTTGGTCAGGTTCATTCCCACCCGATAGTCTGTTGACGGGAATTGGAGGATTCATTCCCAAAAGATCGCAGGAAATGAACCAAGGAATAGTTCCATTCCATTCAGCACTCATGTCTGCCAATTCAGGCTTTATTCCCTGAGCAACAACATAAGATCCGGTGAACACCAACAAGCTAGACCCAACCCACCCGCTTGTTCCCCCCAGCTCCTTTCCCGGTCACCGGCTCCCCTCCCCCGAGCCGTGCGACTCCCCTCCCCCGTCGTCCGAGTCCTTTTCGAGGCTCGAATTCCTGGAAGGTGGGGCTGCGGCCCAGCAGGAAGCGGAACAGCTCCCGGAACTCCTCGCGGCCCACGCAGCGGTTGTTGTCCAAGTCGAACAAGGCAAACCTCCGGCCGGAACCGAGTCCATCGAGCCACGGTTCAAACTTCCTGGGACTAAAATGGTCCAGAAGACCAGGAAAAGAAAGAAGAAGGCAGAGATCCGAAGCTATGGTTGGGATTGTCCCTTTCTAACCTTCATCTGCCGGGTTTTGATGGTGGCTCAATCGGGGCGGGGGCGTTGGGCGGAGGGGGGCGGTGGACATTTGAGGATTCATGTCCACCGTTTGCGAGGTGGGGCTGCCAAGCCTGCTTTAGGGGCACCCGATCTTGATTCCCTGCAAACTACCCAACTTCTTTGTGGATTTCTGGCTAGGCGAAAAGGCCATGGACCAAACCCAAGCCAAAAAACTAATCCAACTTGCCCTATTCCAAAAATTGTCTAGGAAAATGATATGGGTGGCTCGTCACTCTCAAGGTCGGAGCCTCCACATCATGCTGGCTTTCCTTTTGGTGTCCTCTAAAAAACACGAGAAAGGTTCCAAGAAAAACACCTCTGCGCTCCTTTTAGCACCACCTCTTTAAAATCGGCGACATCAACGGGCAACTCGGAGAAGCGAAGCAAAACCTGGACTAGGAGCACCAGGTTCGCGGAGTACCGCGCGAAGCGCGGCTCCCTGAGGCACCGCATGAGGCTCCGGAACCTCAGCTGGAATGGCCATGGGGCCATGAAACTGGGGCCATGAGTTTTTGTTTTTTTACTGGTCAAAAGAAACCTCGGCTGAAAGGGCAAGAGAAGAAATGGCCGATCGTCTTCTGGGGCCACGAATGGGAGCCAAGGAGGGGAAGCCCAGGTGAAAATGGAAAAGGTCGCTGAGAAACTCCTTCCAGGAGAGCTTCGCGTCCTTGTTGTTGTCCGCCTTACGAAGGCAAAGCTCGATGGCTCCGTCCACGTTCACCATGGTCCTGCACAAAGAAACTCGAGCATTCCTCAGGCGGTAGGGGGGTGACATGTGTGCGTGTATCAACAAGCACCAGGGCTTCAGATCCCCAGTTTCAACCAAATCCACCAACTAGGGCTGATGACCTGATCTATCGCCAAACAAATTCGGGCTGCGAGCTCGGAGACCTTGCGATCGGAAAACGTTCAGAAGCTGAACGGGGTCTGAGCTGATGGCTCTGGCTGGAAGCCCTGAAGCTATCTCCAAGTCCAAACAAACTCAGGCCCTACTTTGCCGCAACCACAAAAAAAAAGGCACACAGGACAGGGATGGCGCCATCTCTTGTCATTCAGGAAAATGCCCGTCGCTCGCATGGGAACCAACTTTTTCCACAAGGGTGGGAAGGGTGGGAACTCACTGCCAAGTTGCAGATAACTTCTCAGGCGGCAACCGAAACCCCTGATAGGCTAGGCGTCCCCTTTTGAGGTGTATCACTCCAGCACCCACCCACCCACCCACCCACCCCCACACCCACCCGCCCACCGAATAGCACGGCTTCTACTTGGACATTTACACAGCGGGAGTCTCCGGTCCTGGTATAGCTGGCCCCCCCGGTGCTGCCGGTGGACGGCGCCACAGCCGCGCGGATCACGTTGTGGAACTCCTCCGGAGCACACAAAGACCCCAGGAAACGGAGACACAAATTGCCCATCCTGCCGGCATCCTCCCCCCCGAAAAAAGAAAAAAGAAAAACTGCTTTTCAACCATGTCCAAAATCCCAGGCACTGCCCAGAAAGCAGCGGTTGAGATGGTTGCTTGAGAGGGGAGTGCTGGTGGTGGTTGGCTTTGTCAGTCGACGGTCGACGTTGTCTCGCTTGAAACCAATCCACGGGATTCCACGTAGCAAGGCTTGGGTAAGAACCAGACACCGGACTCCATCCAGAGGTGTTGTCCTCTCGATGTGGGGAGTGGCTTCTCTGTTTGTCCACTTACAATGGCGCCAAACAAAGACATGCCTATGCCAACGGTTCACCTTGAAGGGTAATGCTGCAACATTTTCCACCAGCGGCTGGAAAGTGAAAGAGACCTTTTGAAGCAAATCCTCTTTCACAAGGTACATCCATAAACCACCTGCTTTACAAGGAATCGGATCCTCTACATCAGCTGGTATTTGGGTGATTTGTTCACTGGAGTCATTCCCGTCACCAGACCACAGGCTAGGTCTTGTTCAAAAAACAAATAAAAATATGTTCTCAAAGACGAATGGTCTTTTCATAGACCACGGTGGATCAACCTGTCCAACGCATCTGGCTGCTTGGAATAGACGACCCCGCCCCCGGGCCTTTTCACTATTTCAAAGGGAGACCAAAAGGAAACCAACCACCTTTACGAGAAACACCCATCTCAGGGTTCCCAATATTTCGAAGCCCTTAAACTATCACCCCTACCAAGGCCAACTAACCCTTGGGTCAAAGAGGTGATGCTAAAGACCAAAGATAGACAAACCAAACCTCACCCTTCGGCAAATTCTCCTCGCAGTCCAACTCCTTCCGCGTCACGAAGCCATTTTTGTCCCGGTCGAGGCGACGCCAGAGCCGTGCCGCCCATTGGTCCTGAGGCGAATCGCAGCCCTTGGGCTGCGGTTCTTCTTCCCGCGGCCAGGTGGCCATGGGTCAAAATCCCGGTTAGCCCCAGTGAACGTCCCAATCCCCAGTAGAACAGACTAAAATGGGTGGTGAATTCACCTACCCCAAAATGGTACCATTGGTTTTGACCCACAGCCAGGTTGAGCTCTGACGACAGGCACGGTAACCGCGGGTTACACCAGAGCGGTCGAACAATTACACTGACTGGCTTCCCGACATGGAAACAGCGAGTCCTCCGGTTAGGAAATGGAGGGCTATGTTGTTCACACATTGAGTGATCTGTGCTTGACCTACGATAGGCACAGTTAGAAAACCATGGGCTTAAACACCCTTTGTTTAGACAACCTCCTTCTTCCCCCCCCTCTGGTCGCTCAATGACTTCAGGGTGGGGTTTCTTCTCTCCTGACTGACAGGCGGGTTCGCTTTTGCCTGGGGTGAGAAACCTAGGGAAGCTTCTCCACATGTCTTGCGAGGTTGGCATTGAGAAACCACGAGGTGATTCTTGGTGAACAATAAACACGTGCCACCGTGTGGGTAATTACTTGGGATGCATTTCGGCCGGGCCCAACCCACCCCGTCCGCCGGCTCGCCGCTCGGCTCCGGAAGCGCCCTGCTGCGGCTGCGGCCCTCGGACAAGCGCCGCTCCGAGTGGCGGAAGGTGTCCAACTCTACGGCGTCCATCCCATCCGCTCGCCGGAGACGGGGGGAGACGGGAGAGGGGAGAGGGCTGGGGATGAACAAACCCGAGCTTGACACATGAAAACCCACCAAACTGTTTAAACCACCTTTTGCTGACGCGGGTCAGGATGGGAATTCGGGGGGATGGGGGCTGGGGATGTGGAGGCTGCGTATGGCTGCGTGATGTGCTGAGTTCGGGGCTCCGTGTTGAGCTCAAAACTGAACAACTGTATTCTGCCCAGTTCCTGTGGCAGCGGTCCAATAACCTGCCAGACGCAAACCAAGGCTCGATCTGCATTGGGTGAGACTCTACAGCCTTGACAGAAACGGCGCAGGGTCAACGACTCCAGAAACTCCACGGTCTGAACTGAGTAGATTGGCCAAAAAGGTCTGAACTTGTTTACTTCTGAAGTGGACTGCCCGAACAGCATAAAGTGCAGGAACGCGGGAAGTGAGGAAATGCACGAAGAGCAGTCTCCAAGCTCCATTTTCCAAGCGAAGGCTGTGGCCAGCAAATCGTTGCTGGATGACTGCAGGTCCCGTAGCAAATCCTCGCAGGCATGCAACAACTACTGTGGATGGGCCAAATCTCAAAAAAGCGCGGCTGAAACACACCAAGCCCTATGAATGCTGGGGGAAAAATGTGCTCAGCTAAAATGACCTACTAACTGGTGCAGGATGGATCCGCGGCTTCTGAGGCCTTTTGCCTCCGGGTCCTGCAGAGCCATGCCTGGGGATCCACATGGGTCGCAGCAAGCTGAGCAGGCGCCACGAGTCTTCAGCTCATGGTGTGGTTTGGGGAGCCCCGATTCGTTTTGCTTCAAATAGAAGACAAAAGAAAGCTATGTATATATATATATATGTATATATATATATATATATATGTGTCTGCCATGAAAGGCTCCCGACTTTTGAGACAAACTCCGGCGACTTTTGAGACTTTCTCCGCGGTTTGCTCGGGCCGCCCAGCTGCGCTGTTCCAGCGAGCAGCCGCTTCGCTGACTCTGGCTGGGGCTAAGGTATTCTCCAGAGATAGCTTCACAACGCGGAAGGGCCCTGTGGATGGACAAAATCCGCTTCACACCAGCCGCTTCACACCAGCTGGTAGGTGGTTTCTCCCAGTCATGGGGTTTCATCCACAACTGTCGCGTGGATTTGTCATCACGTGTGGGTTCGGGCCCTCTAATTTGAGGGCGTTTCGGCTTGACTCCTGGCTTCGGCGGCTAGTTCTGCATGTGGATGTCCGGATCCCATCCTGATTTGCCCGGACCCGGAAATATAAAAGGTGATCACCTTTTGAGGCTCAGGTCCACTCACCTGGAACCCAAAGGATAAATAGTCCAAAGGACCCAGCCAGGTTCCATGGCGGGAGGGTAAAAAGCCAAAGGGTCGATTCGGGGGTGTCTTTTTTGCCGCACCCTTAGGGTTGCCTAGGGGATCTTGCTTAGGAAACCATTTGTGAGAAATTGTCCCCCCCCAAAAAAGAAAAGAAACATCAACACACTCATGTTGAAAGCACCATCGGGTTGGCTCCGGGGATTGGTTTTCGTCTGGGTCAAGAGGGTCGAGCCCCCGTTTCTTGAGGGTTCCGAGCGTCTGAAGCCGAGGCCGCCGGCCACGAAGACGCCCTGACCTCTGTCCGCCTTCTCCAGCAGCTGCTGGGTGGCCACAGCCGGCAGACCGAACGGCGGCAGGAACTCCCGCGGCGACTTCACCGTGGTCCTGGCAGAAATCAACGCGGGTGACACAGCCCATGAAAACACGGGGACGCCAGGGGTAACCGAGGGTAGGGGAAACCAGGAGAGGTGAAGACAGGTGGGAAACCACGTTTGAAAGGGTCTTGTTGGGCCCTGTTCTTCAGCTGACACGTGCCACGGTCAGCATGACCAAGAGGACATGGGACATTGAGTGGGTGTGGCGAATGAATGAGCCCCATTTTGTTCAGTTGGTTTTGGTGAGTGTGCCTGTCAAACCCCTTACCGCAGATGCTAAATATGGCTCTGTCTCAAAAAAAAAGGGGAACCCCAAAATCATTGGTTGTCCTTTTGGTTTTCCTTTAAAACGGCCCAAGAAAGGGACGCCCATATATTGACTCCTGTGAAGTATGCGTAGGCCCTGCTTCCTCTGGTCCAAGTGAGCTTCCGGCGCCGCGCGGTGCGCAATCGCCAAGTTGTCAATGAAGATGCAGTCGCCCTCGTGGTAGGGGTAGCTGATGCCGTAGCCTCTGGTTCAAAATGGGCGCGGATTCACAAAAGGGGGGTTGCTCAAAATGGGTTCACACGGAGGTTCGCCCAGGTCTGACCTATCGCCATTTACAGGGGATTCGCTAAACGGGGGTTGCCGAAGCAGCGGATTCAATCGGATCTTCGGATCAGAAGATCTAGAAAGCCAAGAAACCAACAGGTCCAATCCCAAGGCAGGGATTCAGGATGGGGTCTGTCTTTGTGGGTGCCCCCTTTAGGTGGCTTTTTTTAAAGGGAACCAAGAGCAACACCACCAGAAGGTCCCCTAACACCAGGCAGACCAACCTTCCTCTGAAGCCAAGCAGCCCTTCTCAGAGCCGGCATTCAGAAGGGCGTTGTAGCTGCGGAACACGTCCAGCAGCTCCTGCTCCTCCAAAAGTCGGAAGCCTTCGCCAGACTTCTCCAGGATGCCACCGGTCATGCCCAGGTGCAAATACACCGAGCGCCTTCCAGAGATGGGGTGATCATGGACCATGGGATGCAACACCCCGCTGGTGGCATTGACGGACACCAGCCGCGACCAGTACTCTTGCTTCTCCTTGGGCAGTGAGTCAAAGGCTGCACCTTGGTGGACGAATTGGGTGTCGCCCCCATGCTCCGGCACTCGGATGATGTGGTACCCGACATGGGAGAACACGGCGACTTCAAAGGACCCGTCATTGTGCCACTGGGGCCCCACCCCTGTGATGCCCACCGAGGGGTCGTTGCTCAAGCGGAAGATGTGGCGGTTGGGAGCCTTGGGATATGGGAAAATCATGTCTTGTGATACCAAAGTGGACCATCCTTGTGACTGTGTCACATTGCAGCTCTCAGCCCCTCACAGAAAACGCGCCACGAAAACCCATTTTTTCGGGGGGTGTCCTCCTTCAGGGGACCCCGACATGATTTATGTTGTCCTTTTGGTTTTCCCTTAAAGCCACCGACAAAATCCCACAATCTCACGCCTTGGGATGAACTCCGTGGGTGCTGTGCATCTCACGTGCGCCCCAGAGCTTGCTAGCGTGCACTTGCTCGTCCCCACTCAGCACGCCCTGGTCCCCAAAGACCAGGAAGCCCCGGTTTGCCATCTCCTGGTGGAATTCCCGGCTCTCTTGCTGGTTGGTTTAAAGGTATTTGCCTCTTCTTTTCGGGAAAAACACAAGTTGGATATGAAAAGCAGGAGTGGATCGCATCTTGCGATTCTCCCTTTCCTGCTCCAAAATGTTCAGCACCTCCTCCGGCGGCGTTGTCCGGAGATCCAGGCCAGTGACTCTGGCGCCCAGCGGTTCGATGGGCGCGATGCTAATCCCGTGCTTCGCCAGCGCGGACGCCGCTGCCACCGCGGGCACCAGGCCGGGCGTTCCATTTGTCGCGCACGCCATGGCCGACGCACCGCGCGAGCTTTGCCGCGGTGTCGGCGTTCGGCTGCGAGAGAGGGCGACAGCGCAGGCCGAGGTTCCGGAGAAACCGAAGCTCCGGAGGAGCCGAGGTCGGCGCGAGCTGACCTTCACAGACCACCCAAGTTCCAAGCGGGCCCCTCGCGTCCACATGCAAGGGCTTGCCATGAAACTTCGAGCAGCAACAGCTTGAAATACGAGCAAACCCCCACTTACTCAAATACAAGCCAAAATCCCCAGGACACCTTATTATTTTGCCTTTATTCTAATTTGCCAAAAGTGTGCTGTCATGTTGGCCTTGCTCGTATTAGTGCTTTAGTGCAAGTTCGCGGTCACAATTCACCCTGTTCTGGCGCTTGCTCTCTGCCTGTCTGTTGTGCAAACTATGAAATGTGTTTGATGTGTTGAACTCAGAACGGCGACTTAAACGCTTGGTCGTTGGCTGGCATCTCGAATCTTGGTGAACATGTCTCCAGTATCCCAAACTTTGAAGTCAGCTTCCCTATTTGCCCTTGCCTTGGGCTTGCGTGCTGTGCTTGCAGAGTTCTGCATGTGCGGCTCATTTGGCCAATAACCCTTGAACCTGTGCCTACAGCCTTCCCGTTCAGGCCAAAGATCTGGGTCATGTCAACACTTACAGGAAGCTCGCGGAACTGAATCGAATCGGCTGGCGCGAATCGAGCCGAACCGGAACCGGCGCGAACCGGCCGCGCGATTCCTGGATACGAATCGACACCAAGTACGCCAACCCGGCAAAACGAAACGAAACGAATCGGCTAATTGGCGGTTTCCGAACCGAATGGAATCGAAACGGGCCGGTTCGAGGGCAGAGCTGGCAAAGAGAACAGGCAAACAAGCCGGGATGCGGCTGGAGGAAGGAAGTCTAAGAGATTGCATGGGTAGACAGGTTAAGGTCCAAAGGTTGAAAGGTAAAAGGTTTGTCCAGAAAACCTCTCAAGGTTGCACCCCGAAGGTTGGAGCTAGGCACAGAGCTTAGAGCCCAAAGGTTGGAGGCCAGAGCTTGGAGCACAAAGGTTGGAGCCCAGAGCTTGGAGCTCAAAGGTTGGAGGCCAGAGCTTGGAGCTCAAAGGCCAGAGCTTGGAGCTCAAAGGTTGGAGCCCAGAGCTTGGAGCCCAAAAGTTGGAGCCCAGAGCTTGGAGCCCAAAGGTTGGAGCCCAGAGCTTGGAGCTCAAAGGATGGAGGCCAGAGCTTGGAGCTCAAAGGTTGGAGCCCAGAGCTTGGAGCTCAAAGGTCGGAGGCCAGAGTCCAAAGGTTGGAGGGAGCCCAAAGGTTGGAGCTAGAGCTTGGAGCCCAGAGCTTGGAGCTCAAAGGTTGGAGTTGGAGCCCAAAGGTTGCAGGCCAGAGCTTGGAGCACAACAGTTAGAGGGGCCTTTGAGACAAGCATATGACTACTGGCAGGATCAACCAGGATTTGCCAGTGGGCGCAGGAAAGCTTTGGCAAAGGGATAAGGCTGGAAGGGCGGCCCTGGAAAGGTTGGAACATGTGGAGTGGGCCCCCAAAAGGTTGGAGGAGATGGTCTAAGAGAAGACTGGAAGGGCGGCCCTGGAAAGGTTGGAACATGTGGAGCGGCCCCCCCAAAAAGGTTGGACAGGCGGCCTGCTGCCTGGTTGAAGGATGAAGGGCGGCTCAGTGAAGGCTGGAAGGGCGGCCCCCAAAGGTTGGAGGAGAAGCCCCCACAAAGGTGGCGGCCTGCAAGGTTGGAAGACGGAGGCGGTTGAAGGGCGGCCCTGGAAAGGTTGGAGCATGCCCCCACAAAGGTTGGACGGGCGGCCTGCTGCCGTTGGAGGGACAAAGGTTGGAAGACGGAGGTGTGGAGTGGCCTTTCACAAAGGCTCGGCCTGTTGGAAGACGGAGGCGCTCAGAGAAGGCTGGAAAGGCGGCCCTGAAAGCTTAGAACATGTGGAGTGGTCCGCAGAGGGATGGAAGACGGAGGCGGCCCCAACGGGCGGCCTGCCTGGTTGGAGGGACAAAGGTTGGACGGGCGGCCTGCTGCCTGGTTGGACGAAGGTTGGAAGACCGGCTCAGTCAAGGCTGGAAGGGCGGGGCTGAACATGCGGAGAAAGGTTGGAGGAGAAGCCCTGACAGGTTGGACGGGCGGCCTGCCTGGTTGGAGGGACAAAGGTTGGAAGACGGAGGCGGCTCAGCGAAGGCTGGAAGGGCGGGCCCCCGAAGGTTGGAGGAGAAGCCCCCACAAAGGTGGCCGCAAGGGCGGCCCTGGAGTGGCCCCCCAAAGGTTTGATTGAGGAGAAGCCCCCACAAAGGTGGCGGCCCGCAAGGTTGGAAGACGGAGGCTCAGGCGGCCCTGGAAGGTTGGAACATGTGGAGTGGCCCTTCAAAGGTTGGAGGAGAAGCCCCCATACACGGGCGGCCCACCCGCCCGCCGAGAATGGTTGGAGGGACAAAGGTTGGAACACGGAGGCGGCTCAGTGAAGGCTGGAAGGGCGGCCCTGGAAAGGTTGTGTGGAGAGGTGGCCTGCCCCCACAAAGGTTGGACGGGCGGCCCGCCCACCCCTGAATGGTTGGAGGGACGAAGGTTGAAAACCAGATCCACAGAGCAGCAGATCCATTTCAAGAACATGCGTTTGCTTTTCCGAAACTTTTCCCTTGTCGGGTTTCTTGCTTGGGTCTCACCATCGGTTGTGGAAACTCTAGTTTATTTTCTGTCTTCT
Source organism: Effrenium voratum (assembly GCA_963377175.1). NCBI lineage: Eukaryota > Dinophyceae > Suessiales > Symbiodiniaceae > Effrenium > Effrenium voratum. The sequence goes on along the minus strand of CAUJNA010000416.1, from coordinate 201,105 downwards.
GTTTTTTGCCCCCCAAAAAGCGTTTTGGGGTCGAGGGAAAAAAGCTTGTCCTGCTGAGGTCTCACCGTCCTCACTCCCTGTAGAAACATGCGTTTGTTTTCTGTCCTCTTTTTCGTTGAAACCCTAAAAAAGGGGATCCCGTAAAACACCTGTCCCGCTGAGGTCTCACCATCCTCAACTCCTTGTAGAGACAGGCCAGGCCTTTCCCCCCCCCTTTCGAAAAAATAGCGTTCAAAGAATCCAGTACGTAGACGCATTCAGTTGTTCTCCGTTTAGATGAGATGCAAACAAGGGTTCCAGTACGGGGCCGCGACAGAAAGGCTTCCATGTCGGGACCATTCATGAGCTCCGCATTAGAACGCTCCAAGTAGGGATCATGAAGATAGACTTCTTGACACAAGCTGTTTTAGGAGGGCCCCTAAACTCCCAATGGTTGGAGGGACGACGGGCTCAGTGAAGGCTGGAAGGGCGGCCCTGGAAAGGTTGGAAGAGGCGGCGGAGAGGGCGCACCCAAAGATTGGAGGAGGCGACCAGCGGCCCCCAAAGCCCCATCGAAACGAATTGAAACGAACCGGGCCTTGGCAAGGAACCGGCTGCGAAACGAAACGGCCGAATCGTACGGCGATTCAGGGCTATCGAATCGAACACACCGAAACGGACGTGCGCGCGAAACGGAACGAACCCAAACGAATCGTGAGAACCCTGCACTTAGATATCAAAGTCAGAAATTGGTTGGGTTCTTTCCCTTTCACTGCGGTAAAAGCATGGGGCAGCAGCAAATGTGCATCTGAGCTGCTAGAGCGCCCTTCTGTAGCACGTACTGCTACCGCCCGCACCTGACAATCTGAACAGCGCGCCTTTGTCTTGTTCCATTCCCCAGGACAACACTTCTCCAGAAAAAGAGAACGTGTGTGTGTGTGTGTGTCCCACGGAGTGCCCAGGGGGTTTTCCTTTTGACGCCTTGGGATGCCGAAACGTGCTTCAGTCCATTGTAAGACACACCGGTATGAACCCTGGTAGGCACCCCCAGTTGGAATTCACTGCTGGCTTGAGGGAAACCAGCTGTGGTTTGGGAATGGTTTTTGGCAAGCTTTGGCCTCTCATGGCTGCGTCTGTTGGAGGGTACCCCTTGTTCGGGCTTAAAGGGAATACCAACGGACCACCGTTGCGCCAATTCGGAACTCATCCAAAAACGACGAGCCCTGCGGCTCGATCTCTCCTTCCCCAGCCTCGGGGTCGAGAATCTGGGTGCCTGCAAGCTCCAGCCAGCGGACGACGCACAAGGCCTGGAGATCGATCGCGAGAAGCGATGCATTTCGGAAAACCCAGAGCATCACGGGGGAAGAAGAAGAAGAAAAACGCCTTTAAAAAGTCCGATTTTGCCCGCAACAATGTGAACTCAGTCCTAGGCAGAACGGTCGCGCCTCCTGCCACTTGCCTGCTTGCTTGCAGGATCTGGTGGCTGCACTGCTGGTGGCCTGAGACTCGACACTCGACTCGAAATCGGATCGAGCCGCCTGCTTGAAGGCGGGGCCGATTCCAAGTCGATGCGGCTCGTCCTGCAAATCGCGTGGGGAAAAAAAGGCCAACTGGTAGGGAGGAAGACAGGTGAGATGAGTTTTGCTGTACTCTGGTTGGACTCACTGAACTGTTGCGTCAACCAACCCAAACCATGGGGCCCCATCTTCAGAGCTCAGGTCTCAAGGGCCTAGGACCAACCTCGAAAAAGAAGTCCACCAGACCAGAAAAAGGCCAGCACCCAGGGGGAAAGACATAGCTTGCGGAAAAGAATGGGAAGTCACCTTCCCAGAAAGCCCACCGTGGCTTTGGGAAAAGCCAAACACATCCACAAGGAGCGCCGTGGCACAGCAGCGCTCCTCATCCGCACCACCAGGTCTATACACTGCTCCCAGCAGCCGCCCACCGACAGGCTAGAGCAAGCCGCGTTGCTTCCCACCTGCCAAAGAAAATGAGGGAAAAAGCCTGTACTGTAACCGAGGAGCTAAACTGGTTTGTGCTTTTTGTGGGTACCTTCTTTGGCTGTTTTTTCATGGCAACCAAAAGGATGACCAACATTTTGGGGGTCCAAATCCTGAACAAAGCATAAGGAACATGGATGTTACCGATTGGGGAGCTGGGGTTGAGCCTGGCAAGTGTGGACCCAGTCGTTCGCAAACAATCGTGGGGGCAGGGTCCAAATGGACAAAACTGTTGCTGGTGGCGAATCCCATGATTTCATTCAAATCGGGTCTCATCCAGCCCGATTCAGGTGTGAAGTGGATTTGTCCATCAGTACCATGGTCTCAAGTAGATTTGCAGGGAAGGGAGAGGCAGAAACAAAACACCTTGTTTCTCAAGATCAAGAACAAACTTATTAGGCATCAAAAAGAGCACCATGATTCATGCTTAATAAGTTGTCTTTGACACCTATCCCTGCCGGGAATCCATTGTCCAACTTCAGGGACCCATTCTGACTTGAATCAGGGGGGTCCAAGGCGCCAAAAAGAAACTGGCTCCTTGAATTGGCCTGGTGATGATCAACGCAGTTGACCCATGGGTTCCAACAAAGGCTCGCGAGAAAGATGAGAAAACGCGGGTGATGTTCCAAACCACCCAAAGGTCAGAAGACCTTAGGGCACCCCTTCCTTTAACCCTTATAGTTGGTGTTTTGGATCCACTGGCTGAGGCTTCTCTGCGTGTCTTTGGAGCTGGTACCCCCCCCCACCCGTTTTGCGGCCAACAGAGAACCCAAGGGAAAAAAGAAAACATTTCGCCCCCCCCCCCAAAAAAAAAAAAATATGGCAAACCCAAACAGAAACGTGGTTCCCCGTTTGAACCCCCAAAAAAAAACACGAGAAAGCGCGAGCCTTAGTCAACCCCTTCCCTGACAAAAATTCGCGCCCGTGAGGAGGATACGATGGATCTCAGGCCCCGGCCCCATCCAGCTTCAGCCGCAGATCCCTCGGTGCCCGTGACATGACCTGCTGAATGTCCACCGATGTCCAGTAGCGAAATCGACTCCCCTTTTGAGACCAACAAGAAACCATTGAACCATGTGTTGGTGTCTTGTTGGGAAATATGCAGGTGCTTTTTCTTTTTATTGTTGTTATTGTTTTCGGTTTTTCATGGGAAAGCACATGGCATATAGTGGCATATTCAAATATAACGTTCCAAGCAAATGAACGTTCGCATGGGAAGTAAGCCTATGGTGCTATCCCCGTCGGCCCCGGAGCCTGAAGGTGAGCAGCTAAATGGGTCCGTCGTTTTGTGGGAACCCCCCAAGATCCCGTGGTTTCCCGTGGTTTCCCCGTAGAAACCACCCGAAGAAAAAAAAAGTACCACAATAAAAGACAGTCTCTCCGGACTCTGAGGTTTCCTGGGCGCCAGTGCTCTGATTTTGCCAGATATACTTGAACTAAAGTCCCCTTTTGTGATGGATTCAACAGGAAAGCAAAAGGAAACACCAACCCGAATCCCTGATTGTGGGTGTGAAACACCCAAATGAGCAGCGCCCAAATCCCATTGACTTTTGGTACTAACACCCATGCCCGCAAATGGACCATAGATAGCGGACATGTTGACCAAAACTCAAATGAATCAAGGGAGGGTTCTCCAAATATGGCACTCTTGGATGGAAACCAACCACCCACACGGGGCCAACCTTGGTTGCGGAAAATCCGCCGATCTCTGATACCAAGCTCGGCCATCTTTGTGACTCTGTCATTTGAAGGAGGGAATTTCCTTAGTATCACAAACAGCAGCCGAAAACTGCTTTTGCTAGCACCATGGGCTGATTCATTTGACTCATTTTGAGAAACGCATCAAGTCAGCACCACTTTGCACAACCCACACCCATCAGACACCTCATCATCTCCAGCAGAAGCGCCGACGCAGGCCAGCCATCCTGTCCAAACATGTCCGGCTCCTCTCTTTTCGCTTGGGTGTTGCAAGGGAAGGCTTCTTTTTTCGCTGACACCACACCAATTTGCACGCGGCTCCATATCCGACACACCACACCAAATCGCCCCTTAAGCCCCCCAAGGCATCCTTGCGGCAGGCCGCCAGAGCAGTGTTGTAGCCCACAGCATCTGCCGAGCGCCTCGAGATCGGTCTCGTGCCGTTCATATTCACAAATCTGCAAAAACCCTCGTGGCAACGTGGCCCTTTGGGAAATCCACCATGTTCCTCTTTCATGTCCCTCTTCAACAGCTTTCTGGGTGGACTTATTTGGAGGTTTGATTAACTCCAACACAAAGCAAGGGGAGCCGTAGGGAGTCGTAGGAAGGTGTTAATGGTCCTAAACCGTCACCAATAGTCACCTGATTCAGCTGCAATAGCTCTCTGCCAGGGCTCCAAATCAGATGAGCGTGTCTCAAAGATTTCGGACCCTTGGTACACGAATCGATTCCTTTGAGAAACCCCCGTTTTTGGGTGTCCCTTAAAGTAGGGGCACCCCCAAATTGCTGGGTCTCCTGTTGGTCTCTCTTTGAAACCAGCCAAAAAAGGGGGTTCCCACAAAAACGAGGATGAGGCACCCGTACATGATTGAAGGGTGTGGCTTTGGGCCCCCGATGCTCGGCCGCTTGCCATAGGGCGCCAAGCGCCAATTCCCACCTCACATCGCCATCCGTGGGCGATATTTCACCCCACCACCGCCCCAAACCTCCCCCAACCCGGCCTGAAAATCGTGGCATGTCCATTATTTGGAAAATCATATACTGCCATCCCTCCTCACCTTTGACCAGTGTCATTTTCTTCGGCGGTCATTTTGATCAGTCTCAACAACTGCGTTTCAACCGTCCAAGCTCCAGGCTTCTCCCCCCACTGGTAGACTGCTGACATAGCATTGGCTGCGCGGGCCTCAGTGGAGTGAGGGCGTCCGAGCGGTGCAGCGCCCAGCACGGCGGGGGTCACTTCTGGGCTTCCTGCTTGCCGACTGCCCTTCTGAGAAGACACCTTAGCACGTCAGCTCAAGCGCCAAAATTTCAACCTGCCAGATTGCAGCGACCCGGGCTCTCTAACATCACCCCAAGAGGACACGAATCTAAAAGTGGGTCAAAAAATGATGCTTGAAACCAGCAACTTGGGGAACATAGGAAAAAAGGAGACCCTGCATCACTGCATCCGCCGCTCTGCTTTTACCCGGTGAGGTACTGCACTACTCCTCGGCATCCACTTTGTGCCTCTGTGAAACTGATTCCAGACAGGCCATGCCAACCTGCGGGGAGAGAAGGAAAAAAGCACAAAAAACAGGGGAGAAAAGAAAGAAGGAGAAAAACAAAAAAAACGCCATCCGCAAATATGGGCGTGAATTTTCGTTGGCCCCTCAGGTGGACATCATTTAGGTGGGGAGTTGTGTCCACCGTTGAGGAAACTTCCCCATTCATTTCACAATAGCTCCACTTGCTCGCTGAGTTCACATCGCTTTTTCGAACCCTTCCGCTCCTGCTCCATGCTGCCAGAAGCGTCCACTTCTTGCACCAGGTTCTGCTTGCTGAAGAACTGCCGCAGCATCGAGCTGTCCTAGACACCAGAATGAAGTGTCCCTTGACCATCATACGGGTGACCTCAAAAAACACACACACACACACACACACACACACACACACACACACACACACACACACACACACACACACACACACACACACACACACACACACACACACACGCACATGTGTGCCATAGTCAAATCTCCTTGAGGTCATGGTGTTGCTGCTGCTCCCTTGCTGGGAACCTTTCTGTGGGTGTCTAAACCTCAATTAAGAGCCCTACCAACCAGAAGTAGCGGGGTCTTTTGACCATCGCACACGTACAGGCTCGACTTCAGGCCAGCAACTTTCTGGTAGCGCTGGAGCTGCTCTTTCATCCGCTGCTCCTCTCATCCGGAGCTTCGCACGCGAGGGCAAAGCATGTACTCCGAGTGCATTTGTCTCTTTGAGGGTGCCCAATTTGGGGTTGTTGCGATTGGAGCCAAAGGAAAACCACCTCTCCTATGCTGCAACAAGCCCTAACACAATTCTCGCTACTTCTTGCGCCGGGTCCTCATGGGGCGGCCGCACCAAAGGATCACCCGTGAAGTCATCCTTGCCCTGGTCCAGTGGAGGTCGGTGGATGTCGTGGTAGAGACGGCCTAGCAGCCAAAAGCCGAGGGTCAGAAAAAAAAAAAGTTACCCTTGGATCACCCTACCAAAAGGGACTCACTTCAAGTCGACACAAGAGGTGACGTTCAAAAAAGCCCTCCAAAGGGAGAACTACAAGGAACCCTGGAAAGCTAAAACCCAGCAAGCCCTGGCCGGCCTGAGGCTTCATGAACGAGCCGCCCCTGGCATCTCTCCATGAGGACATCCTGGAAATGCTTCAAACACGTGAGTGCGAAGTGTGTACTCAGTTGCCCAAAGGACCCAGGAATCAATGGCCAGCCTTTTGTATGACTAAAATGGACAAGAAATATAGCGACCCCTTGGTGGACATCAGGATCTGGCGGGGATTCATATCCAACCACTCCTTCAGTTGGACAAAATCCACAAAACGCACCAGTTGGGACGGATGAAACCGACTGAAACCTGGAATCAACCACGCGAAGCGAACCTGCCTGGATTTCGTGTGACATTGCAACCATCCACACTTTTGAAGCCATGATCAAGATGATTTCCACTCACAAACCGCCAGGAGAAAAAGGCATTGCCGTCTGTGATTCTATAGTGCACACAATATCCCATGAACCCTCCCCCTCCCCCTGTGGGTTGCTTTGGGGGGCAGAAACCATGGACATGCTGAAAGCGCCTCGGGTGCCTCTAGGAAGATCGCGGCATCCAACGTCTTGTTCTGCTTGGCCAGCTCTTCCTGAAGCCTCGACGCCTAGGTCGCATGCATATGGCATCCTCCGGGCCGCTCAAAAAAACAACCCACATGCGAGGGGATCCTTCTCGCCTTTGGCTTTGGAAACCAAAAGGGACACCTCTAGTCCAGTTCTGGGATCCCCTGTTGACACAAACCCATACAGTGCGTGTTGCGGATTTTCTCCGTCCAGGTCTTTTAGGATTTGGACACCCAAAATGCCGCAACGGTGTTCCTTAGGCTTCTGCTTCCCTTACAAACCCACAAAAAAAGATTGGTGCCAACTCCGGTTCTCCTTAAAAACCCAGTAAACAAACTTGGTGCCAACTCCGGCTTCCTGTAAAAATAATCCACCAAAAACAGGTTGCTTGGCAGCTCCAACACATACGCCCCCCTCCCCCCCGTGGTGTGGTGTTCCAAGGGCCCAGGCCTGGGGCAAGGTCCTGGGGAAGCCATCCAGCACGAAGCCTCTGCGACACTCCGGGCGCTCCAGGAGCGCAGCCAGGCTCGCCCTCCAGTCCCATCGAGTCGAGTCCCCGAGTCGGATCTGTGTCAACCTGAAACCATTTGGGTGGCTCTCGTCTTTTGAGACGGTACAAATGTAACCAGTGGGGTTACGCTGGTTTTAGTCTTTGGTTCCATTTGCCAAGGTGCCATTGTGGTACATGTTTTTGACCCTACAACTACCAATTTTCCGGCACTAAAACCATTTTGGAACCTGAAACCATCAGCTGCCCCCCCCCAATAGGTCCAAGGCACCTGAAACAACCAGTTGTACATGGTGGTTTCCCAAGCTCCATGTTTCCATCAAGGTCCAATTCTTCCTGGATTAGAGAACCCATTGGTCATCAATTTATCACCCGTCTTTTTGTTTGTTTGTCGTTGTTGCTTTCTCTTTCTGTTTTGTTTCTATTTCTTTTGGGGGGGGGGAATCATCAAAGGTCATCAGACCTGCTGTGGACAAAACGCACAAGTTATGCACGAAACCAGATTTGAATACTGGGATACGCCGCCGAAAGTGGTGCAGGAGTTTGTCCATCAACGCTAGGTGGCACTGGCGAACGATTAGAATCAAGCTGACACCAGTGCCATTCAACCAAAGTGACCTGAGGACACCTGTGCCCCAAGTCTAATCCCAGGATTTGTTGAACCTGGGTTAATTCCTGTAAGATATGTGCTCATACCTCCCTCTGGGTGCAGACCAAGCGTCAGAGCTCGCTCGTCCAGAGATCCCGTGCCCTCCGAGCCTCGGGCGCCATCGAGGAGTGCCATGCTCCAGGCCCTTGACCTTTGAAAAGGATCGACCTTTCGTAGGGTGAATCCGGAAAATCCAACTTTTTGGTTGAAAGATGCCAACTGCCCTGGAGAAACCGGAAAATCAAAAAGTGTTTGTTCAAACGGTCTCTGCGGTTAGCCCCCTCCGGGGTCAGCAGCCCAGAAAATATTCCGCCGAGATGCCCAGCAGCTCCCGCCCGGAGATGCGGCAAATGCCAAAGGCCCGCCGCAGGGCATCCGATTGGGTATGCTTTCCTGGGCTCCGCACATCCGGCGCTGACCAAAAAAAGATTCTAAAAGGACCAGTGGCGCTTGAAGCGGCTTTTTTGGCCAAGTGTCCCACGCAGGGCGGGCCAAACACCGCCAAGTTGGCAGGTTTTCGGCTCAGCAGGTGGTGCCTGACGTTGGGAAGCACCCCCCAACCCCCCAACCCGCCAACCTTCCACCCCCCAACCCCCCAACCCAAACCTTGACACGCCTACCAAAGGGGGGGGGGAGTGGGTTGGTCCGGTCACAAGGCCTGCGCTTCAGCTCAGTGATGAGCTCCGCAGTGGGGACCGTCTCCAAGTCCTCTGGCGACACTCGGCCTGAGGTCGCTGGCGGGGTTCAATTCGGACCATGGCTGTGGGTCAAAAATACTGTGGATGGACGAAATCCATTTCGCACCGCCTAAGAAACCCTGGAATGATGATTCCCCCCTGTAAATACCAACAAACGATGGTTTCCCATGGTTTCAAAGTGGTGCGAAATGGATTTCGTCCATCCACAGTAGGTACCCATACCCACATCGACATAACGAAGAAGGATCTCAGCATGTTAGCATGAAAAGCCAGAAACAGACTCATTTGGCTGATTGTCAAAACCGTCTTGGGATCCCATTTTGGTTGGTGAATTCACCACCCAGTTTGGAACCAATTTCAATGGTTGGATTGGGATGTTCACTGGGGGCTAACCGGGCTTTTGACCCATGGCCATTTACCAAAGGAAGAAGTTCCACGTGGAGGGGATCCCAAGAATTCTGTCTTCCTTTGGGGTCCCTTTAAACAAACCCAACAAAAGGGTACCCTCTCACACACACAAAAAAACAAACAAACAAACAAACAAACGAAACCAAACCAAAACAAACCAAACCAAACATCCTACTTGCGCAAACCGAGCCTGCCATTGAACCGACTCCCAGCACTCCATGAGCCGAGCTGGAGCCGAAAGCGATCTGCCTGCGGCAGACATGAGGATGCACTGAACACTGCGCACAGAAGCATTAACCCTGCCACAGACCCTGGCAATAGCAACTGTCCAGCAAACTTTGGCAGTTCTTGTTGCCAGTCAGATGAGTGATGGACGATATTTCTAACTTGTGATTGAAAATGGACGAACAATAGAAACCCTATTGCCTTATTGGTTATTGCAACTTACTGGGTTTTGTGCTTGAAACCTCTGGGCCTCTTGCAGTATGTGGGGACTCCAGAGTATCGCAGAAAGCAGCGCGCTCCAAAGCACCAAAATGGGGGGAAGCTCAGTACCGGGCCCCTCCAAACAACGAGGCTGCTCAACGTCCATAGGCTCGGACCGGGCTGCCGATCGCCCGCTCCCAGCGCCGGTTTCGGCCCTGCGCAAGCATCACCGCCTCACGGATCCATGGCGCCCTACGCGAATAGTGTGTCCCGACATAGGAATCCGTCCATGTCCCAACATTGCCTTTTTTGGATTCCCTAAAAACAGGCCCGAACTCACGTCCTGAGCGGGTTTGCCGCAAAAAGTCCAAGTTGCTTGTTTACCACTACAGCTGTCTTTCCAAACAAAAATAAGTCCAGGAACTCAAGGAGTGAGCAGAAGGGGCCTAAGGGTGTGCGCGTGTGTGTGTGTGTGTGTGTGGGTGGGTGTGGGTGTGGGTGTGGGTGTGGGTGTGTGTGTGTGTGGGTGTGTGTGTGTGTGGGTGTGGGTGTGGGTGTGGGTGTGTGTGTGTGTGGGCGTGGGCGTGGGTGTGGGTGTGGGTGTGGGTGTGGGTGTGAGTGTGCGTGTGCGTGTGCGTGTGCGTGTGGGTGTGGGTGTGGGTGTGGGTGTGCGTGTGCGTGCGCGTGCGCGTGCGCGTGCGCGTGGGCGTGGGCGTGGGCGTGCGCGTGCGCGTGCGCGTGCGCGTGCGCGTGGGCGTGGGCGTGGGCGTGGGCGTGGGAGTGGGAGTGCGTGCGCGTGTGCGCGTGCGCGTGCGCGTGGTGTGTGCGTGTGCGCGTGTGCGCGTGTGTGCGTGTGCGTGTGCGTGTGCGTGTGCGTGTGCGTGTGCGTGTGGGTGTGGGTGTGGGTGTGGGTGTGGGTGTGGGAGTGGGAGTGGGAGTGGGTGTGGGTGTGGGTGTGGGTGTGGGTGTGGGTGTGGGTGTGGGTGTGGGTGTGGGTGTGGGTGTGGGTGTGGGTGTGGGGGTGGGTGGGTGTGGGTGTGGGAGTGGGAGTGGGAGTGGGAGTGGGAGTGGGAGTGGGAGTGGGAGTGGGAGTGGGAGTGGGAGTGGGAGTGGGAGTGGGAGTGGGTGGGTGGGTGGGTGGGTGGGTGGGTGTGTGTGTGTGTGTGTGTTCTTGTTTGAGGCTCGGAACCCTGCCTGCACGGAATGAGGGAACCCTTGCATCCAAGCTACCAAAACCGGAAACACGTGGGGGTGTCATTTTTTGAGTACCCTTGGGGTCATGCTAAAGGAAAACCACAGTCCAAAAGGGAACCATCTCATAAGTGACTGGTGGACAGTGACGTCCACGATTCCGAGTCCCTTTTCAAAATTGCCCAGATTGCCCCCTTTCACCCCGCACGAAACTCACAACAAAAGTCGGGGAACCGTCCCTTTTGGCCCAAATGAGCTTCGGGATTCTCACAGTTGCGATCTGACTCTGGGTGTGCCAGGCTGGGTCTACCAGGCTGCCAGAACCTGACTTGTGAAAGTCAAGTTGGTAAATCGATCGCTTTTTTTGATGCCCTCTACGAGCCGCGCCTAGGAAACTTGAAGGTCTGAAATGGACCTACCACGTTAGACCTTTCCGGCAAACAGCGGAAAATACTATGTCAGACTGTCAGACCCCTAGTAAGTCAACGGTGTCGGTTTTGGGGTGTCCCCCTCATTTAGGACTGATTGATCTGGGTATGAATTGCAATTTCCTAAAACAAAGGCACGCTATCTGAATAGTAATATGAGTTTCAATTGGAAAATGCCTAAACTGGTGCACATCAGACATGCATGCTTGGATTTATGAGCCCCTAAACCTGTTTCAGGCAACCCACTAAAGTTCTGCCGAGGCCTTCCAATCAAGGTTCCATATTTTGGGTGATACCTCAAGGAAGACTTACACCCAGGGATTCCGATTTTGTTTTGAGAAAATTCAGCCCCCCTGTGTGGGGGGTCCCCTAAAGGCCCACCCAAATCGGATTCGGCCAAAAGGCCTCCCAGCACACGTAGTCAGGTTCGAAGCTCCAGCCCCTTCCGCGCTGCAGAAGGTCCTGCGAGCGAAGCCAACGACCGGAGCCGACAACCGGCAAAGAAATGCCCTCGTTGTGTCAAAACCCTGGTGTCCTTTTGGTTTCGCTCGAAAAACAATTGGTACCCTCGAAAACACAGGCCACACACGTGTACCTCAATTGGCGCGTTTTGAGATACCGAACCTTCCAATGGAGGTCCCGAACCTCTCCAATGGAGGGTCTTTTCTGATGCTCAAATACATGTTCGAACACCTTGACCAATGACACTCTTTGGATTCAATGGTTGTATTCGGGTGTCTTACGGACCCCCAAAAATGGTGTTTCTTCCTTTTGGTGTCCTTCAAAACCAGCCAAGAAGGGGTTCCCTCAAATTCAACACCCTCCCATTCGATTTTCACCGGCTGGCAAAGGCTGACCAAATCCCCGGGCCCGTTACGGACCCTGGAGGGGCCCTTGAAAACAACTCAGTTCGAGGGCCAGAAGTGTCCAGTTTCTGGTTGACCTCGGTCCGAATTGAAGAAACCGAAGGCTAAGTTCCGAGTTTGGAAACTCAAGAGGTAAGCATTACCTGGTTGCGGAACCGCAACACTCGTGGCTGTTTGGAGTCTGAATCAGCATGTTGCTCCGTGGATTTTTCTGACCGCCTGATCCCTTCGGGACCGCAAGAAAGGCCCTGCCTTTGGTAGGGCCTTGCAAATGGATGTACAACGGCGATGCCTTGAACCAGCATAAAAAAAAAAAAAAAAAAACAGCCACAGGGAGGAGCGCGAGGCATGATTTCAACTTCATCTTTCTACCATCAGCATCCCAAGCACAGCATAGAGCAGGTAGCCAACTAAGGGCGGCGCGTCTGAGGCCACCCCACCGGGCTGAGTTGTGCCTCCCTCGCCGGGCTGAGTTGTCACTACCCCATCGGGCTGAGGGGTCGTGACCCCACCGGGCTGAGTTGTGGTTCCGGCAACGAGGCAGCTGGTATTGATCTGCGGCGGCACGACTGGGCAAGCTCGTTCAGCCAAGGAGCAGCTTCCAACTGCCAAGGCGCCGCAACGACATGGGAAAGCTTCTGGGGAGTAGCTGTGGTTGCCAATCAAGTACACCCCGCAATCCGCCTGGTTCTCTGCACAAACCTTGAAGCCTCCACCCATGGATGCGCAGGGATCCAGCATGTAGTACTCAAAGCCCCACTGGCAGCTCTCCGCCACCATGAACGCCTTGCTCGGAAAATCCCCGGCAGTGGCCAAATAGGTGGCCAGCGACTCCTTCAGCGCAGCAGAAAACTCTTCCTCCCGGCAGCTCGTGGCCTTGTGAGGCACATCCAAGGTGCTGCTGTCCAGGGCAAAGGTGTCGTTGACCTTGCAGCTCCACAACGTGCCCTCCACCTGTGTTGCGGTGCAAAGCTGCTCGGGTCTTCGCTCGCACGACGTGAAGGCCTCCGAGATCTTGCGCTGCGTCTCCGCCACCAGCGGCAGGAAGTGCTGGGTCGCGAGGCAGCTGGACCACGAGGCGTCCTCCGGGGAATGCGCCAGGACCAATACCAGGTCTTCGTGCGGCAAAACCTCCAAGGACGCGGCCAAGCACCCGAAGTGACCGGCCGCACGTTGTCCGTTCACCAAGTAAGTGTTGAAGGTCCTGCCCACTCCTTGCTCCACGCCATGTTTTTGGATGGGTGACAACAAATCAACGAAGTCCTGGTGCTTCAGCAAGGTTTTGGCGATCGCATCAGGATGGTTGTTGTAGCCATCCACCAGCCATTGCCCATACAATCCTACGTCACTCAAGGTGGCCCACAATCCACCGGCGGGATTCGCATCCACAACTTCGGCACTTGACATTCCCAGGGGGTCAAAAATCAAAGTTTTGGCCAGCGTTCCAAAATCCAAACCACTGATGAGCTCCTCGATGAGGGCCAAGATCAGAACCCCATCATGATGAACGTAGGTTAGTTGAGTATTCAGCTCAGGAATGCAATTGCTCAAAGGCGGATGGTGCAGGCTATTGTTGACCAAAACCGCACGAGACGCAGGATGCCCACCCAGTTGACCTTGTTGCCAGCTCTCAGCAAGAAGCTCTTGAGACATAGGGGCACCCTCAGCTATCAAACAGGCGGTGTGTGATGCTACATCCAGGAGCGATGCATTTTCGTATGCCGTGCCGACCGCCAAGGGCAGCCACTGATGCAACTTGTCGTCCCAAGAGATCTGCGGCAAACTTTGGTTGGCCATGAGCATCTGCATCACCACCCCAACCAAGGTCTTGGTCACGGAGGCGTAGCCCCATCTCAGCACCGGGGGATTCACAGCCGCTGTCTTGGTGGATGCACCGCTGCGTTGATATGCACCAGTGGCCACCTGACTCAGTCAAAGCTGGTATCAAAAGTCTGCCCCAAACCTATGTCAAGAATTTGAAGGGCGGCCGCACCCTTTCATGGTTGGGACTCCCCTACTATTTTTCATCTACCGGGTGTTCATTGTTGCCGGACCTGAGTCACAATCACAAACTGCTATTAAAGCGGATCCAAAACAGTCTAAAGAATTCAAAGGGCGGATATCTGCACCTATTTGTGGGGCATGTGTCAAAATAGAGCAGAATTGTTCCTGTGGATGTTCCTTTAAACCACCCCAAAGATGGTACTCTCAAAAAGCACGATACGCGTACACACACACACACACTTGTGCCTGCGCCATTTCCCCGCAGCGGTTGCGAACCAATGCTCCGGCAACATCCATAGGTGGTGACAAAGATGCGCCCTCTGCCAGTGCATTCTGCAGCAGTGAGGTGAGACCATCGGCACCGAAACCCGACATCTTTGAGCCTTGAGCTGACTGAGGCAAATGAGTCTGTTTGAAAGGTGCATGCTGCATGTGGGTGTGGTTTGGAGTTGGTACCCTTTTGGGGGCGGGTTGGAGTTTTCATCTTTTTGGGGAAGGGTTTGCTGGTTCTCAGCAGGGAATGAGGGAATGAACCCCAGAAACCATCCAACTGGTGGTTTCCTTTCCGGGAATCCTCAAACGCTTCATTGCCAACGCCCGAAGAAGGTCATCCCTACCTATTGCAACAAGGTTAAGGAAACTCCAAACCGAACCACCTCCGGGGGGCCGAGACCTGTACATCGGTCCTGAGACTTCTCCCAATCGGCGAGGGACTTCAAACCCGCCCCCAGCGTCAGCATCTCGGAGCGGCTGTCGTCCGGTTGGTGTGTTGTCTTTTGGGGTTCCCTTTTTGGGGTTGGCTAAAATCCAAAAGGACACCTTTGCCATTTTGAGGGTCCCAATTTGAAGCACCCTTAGGCCAAGAGGATCTTGGTGCTACAAAAGGGCACACTGGGTCCACCAGATGAGTCTTCTTTAGGTGACCCTTTTCCGGGTGAGCATTGGAGAAAAGGGCAACACAACACCCCGAACTACAAGTAAGAATGAGTAAAACACACCCATGCGGATTTCTCAGGACCCCTTGGGAATGTTTTTTGTATTTCTTCGGCCGATTCCGCCAATACCGCCGATGAGTGCAAGGCATTGGGCTCAAGCTGATGTTCTTGCGCGGCTCCGAGCAAACTGAGTGCCTCGGATTGGACGGATTCAACGTCCCAAAGGAAAGAAGAAGAATACCTGGAGGCCCAATTGATACAGAAATTTGTGCGCGAATGTTTTTTGCAGAAAAAATGCCCGAACTCCGAAAATGCAATTGAGCACTTTTTTCTGTGTCAATTGGGCCTCCAGGTAGAGCAGCACTAAATTCCCTTTGAATTAAACAGAAGCTCAATGGAAGTCCAAGGAGCGGAGCACTTGCCCTTTGGTCGGAGTCGGGAGGTTGACCAATCAAATTGGGAAGGCTGTGGAAGGCTCAAGTGGCAAAACGCGATCTGGACGCCGATCGATCGATTCATCGCCTGGTCCCAGGGGTCCAAGACATCCACCAGGGAAGAGAAGATCATCAAATTCAGGGAGAAGCCCTCCTGGCCGATGGATTCTGGGTGCCTTGCTCAAGTCTGCGTAAGACATATGTTCAGACATAGATTCCCTTTGCAACCAACAGGAGAACATCAAACGGTTTCAAACGTGTTCATTTCTGCAAATGGAAGGATCCGTGGGCAACATGCGGCTGAAGGGTTGTCTCAAAGGGATCAACAGACCCCTACAAATGGAAGAGGGCGCGAACGTGTCCATTGGATTCCCTTGAAAGCCATCCTGTTTGGAGCCACCCCCAGGAGAGGCTGTTGGTGAAAAATACAATGGTCCAAATCCAGACTTCTATGAGTGTAAAGAGGGTGGATGGCTACAAAATCAACCAAATCCAGGCAGGTGGATTTGGGTGGTTCATTCCATTCATCCAGCCCAACTGCTAGAATGTTTGTCCACCAGGCAGGAAGGAGGCATTCGAGCCGGCAACAAAACGGGACCTGGAGAGGTCGCAAGCCTAATCCGCCGATCCACAAAGGGGTTCACAATGTTGACCAAAAAAGAACACTCCCAATGGAGCACCTGCCGCATCTCCTCGGTCAGATGCAGCGAGCTTTGCCAGCCCTCCTGTCGCCGAGCAAGCCAAAACCAAACCTGCGCCTAAAGGAAAAGCAACTCATGGCTCCATAAGTTCAAAAGCTTCACATCAACACCTCCCACCAAGAGTGCCCAAAAAACAACTTCCCGAATTTGGGGGCCGGGGGTGTCCTTCTGTCAATCTGCAAAATTGAGAAACGGCACCTCCGACAGAGCGGCTCCAAAAGAGCTGACACCTGGGAGTTCAGTCACAGACATGAAGGCGAGCGCTGGAGTTGGGTCGACGTGGGCCCGTTTTGCTTTCACTGGGCTGGTTGACTTCAGCTCGTTCTGTACTTTCGGACATGTGTCAATCAAGGCAATATCAAGATCGACACCTGTCAGTAGCCGACATGAACCTCAGTCCGGCCCTATCAGTTTTCGGCAAGGGTGCAACCAACATGACATGCAGAAGCCACCAACATGCCAAGGCATGACTGTATGAACAAAATGCTTTCCTCAAAGGGCAGTGGGACATTTGGGTGGGCATGTCCTCCGCAAACTAACATGTGCCACCAACTTTGTCAGTTGCTCACAAGTCCAAATTGCGGATGAACCCAGGCACGGTGCAAAGTAAAGCAGTGTCACATTGTCCGCGACGACGCATGTTGTAACATCACTCGGTGGAAGGCGTTGGATGCAAAACGCGTTCAACGTTCGGAGGCCGCAAAAGCGGAATCAATTGCCCCCAAATATTGCAAACCGCCTGAAATTACCACTATGACTCTCGGGCCCATTGAAAATTCACCGGCAACGAGCGCCCGAGTTTTGGCCTTACCAGCCAGGACCCAGGCTTCGATCCAATCGCCATGAGCGCATGGTCCGCAAAAGCTGCTGCGCCTGCACGCAACGCAGCTCACCAGATCCACTCGAACACCACAAGAAGTTTGACTTTGTTTGGAGCGGGGGGGGTGGAAACTTTGCTCGGGATTTTCATGGTTTGAACCTTTGACAAAAGGGGGCGGGCGCGAGGGCGTGGCTTTTCGGGATTTGCTCCCGGTTGGATTTCCCCGATCCCAGGCGTTCTAACCCGCCTGGTGTCCTTTTGGTGGGCGGATCTTCTTTTTGGCTGGATATGTCGTGTCTTTGAAAGGACATTTCGGGTGAGAGCCCGGCACATGCGTTTGCATGCAAAAAACTGCCAGAATGGAGAAAACACCTCCGGCATTTTTCCCCACTCCAATAGCCACTTTGTTCAGCGTCTTTTTGGGACCTGGCTTTCCAGGCTCAGGGCAACTACCTCCTTGTTCGTTATACAAAGCGGGCACTTGGAGTGGGGGGTAGCACTCCTTCTTTGAAAACATACCCTCAACCCAGAAATCGGTGCCCTTTCAGGTTACCCCAAAGACAGCCCTTTCTTGGGCACCAAAGCTCCAACTCTCCTGCAAATAGGTTGCATTTTAGGAAGCTCTCTCGAAGAAATTTGCCTCTGATTCGCGCCGTTGCAGCTCTACCTTGAGCTCCATTGTGAGCTACCAACTCCTGTCTTCGGTTCAACCCAAAGTAATCGGGAACGAGCTAGGTTGTGTCAACAAAGACATTTGCGCGCTCCAAGGCTCAGCAGACGAACGCTGATAAAACTGCCTGCTTGCTTGACTTCAAGAATTGGGCCCACGAGCTGAAGCCGCGGCAGTGGCCCGGCCACTTGCAGGAGCCTCAAACTTGGGTCACACCGGGCTGTCACAGCCGTCTTGGCCCGGCCGCGTGCCACGAGAGCAAAACTGTGGCGCCCTTGGGCTGTCACGGCCTCACGGCTGTCCCCCTCAGGCTTCGGACTGTCACAGCTCTGTCACAGCTGTCTGTCACGGGCTCTGTGCGGGCGGCCTGGCGGTCGGATGTCACTTAGAATCTAACCCCAATCCTGTCGGGTGGGGGAAAAATGCACGGAGAATCACAAAGGACCCTCCGCTTAAGGCTCAGAACCTCAGCTGGAAGATGTGGGACTTTGAGGCTACCAAGATTCTTAGGGTGGTACTAGGAGCTCACGGGCTCTGTGCGGGCGGCCTGGCGGTCGGATGTCACTTAGAATCTAACCCCAATCCTGTCGGGTGGGGGAAAAATGCACGGAGAATCACAAAGGACCCTCCGCTTAAGGCTCAGAACCTCAGCTGGAAGATGTGGGACTTTGAGGCTACCAAGATTCTTAGGGTGGTACTAGGAGCTGCCCAACCAATGGCTCCAACGGGTATGAATTATAATTGGGAACCCGGTGGCCAACATTTGGGGACTGATTGTCAACCTCCCACTTATCAGGGGTGAGGGATCAAAAAAAACTTTTTAGGCATCAAAAGAAACTTATTTCTAAAGATCAAAAAAAACTTCTTAGGCATCAAAAAAAAAACGTATGCTCATTGACTTACTATTGAAAATGAAAAATCAGAGGATCAAAAAAGAACTTTATAGACATCAAAAAAACTTATTCATTTCAGGAAGCACTTTCGCAAGGTCAGGTACAGATTTCGTGGCACGCGCGGCACTTTCGCAAGGTAGGCGCAATGCTTTCGCAGGTCAGGTACAGATTTCGCGGCAGGCGCAGCGCTTTCGCAAGGCGCGGTGCAGATTTCGCGGCAGGCGCAGCACTTTCGCAAGGTCAGGCACGGATTTCGTGGCAGGCGCAATACTTTCGGAAGGTCAGCCAGATTTCGCAGCAGGCGCAGCACTTTTGCAAGGTCAGGGACAGATTCGCGGCAGATGCAGGACTTTCGCAAGGTGCGGTCCACATTTCGCGGCAGGCGCAGCACTTTCGCAAGAGGTGCCAATTTCGCAGCAGGCGCAGCACTTTCGCAAGGTACGGTGCAGAGTTTGACGCAGGCGCAGCATTAAATCAGCGGGGGGGTTGGGGGGGGCGGCAGCCCCGCAGGGGCAGCACTTTTGCAAGAGGTACCAATTTCGCGGCAGGCGCAGAACTTTCGCAATACGGTGCAGAGTTTGACGCAGGCGCAGCATTAAATCAGCGGGGGGGTTGGGGGGGGCGGCAGCCCCCCCCCATGATGTTCGAAGAAGTGATGATTCAACAAAGGGTGGTGATGATCGAAGAAGTGATGATTCAGCAAAGGGTGCGGTAATCTAATCAGCGGGGGAGTTGGGGGGGGCGGCAGCCCCCCCCATGATGCTCGAAGAAGTGATGATTCAGCAAAGGGTGCGTTAATCACTGTTAACCTTCTACAACTCAGCGGGGTGGGTGAGGAAGGTCAGGTACAGATTTCGCAGCAGGCGCAGCACTTTAGCAAGGTCAGGTACAGATTCGGCGGTCCGCAGGCGCAGCACTTTCGCAAGAGGTACCAATTTCGTGGCAGGCGCAGCACTTTCGCAATACGGTGCAGAGTTTGACGCAGGCGCAGCATTAAATCAGCGGGGGGGTTGGGGGGGCGGAGCCCCCCCATGATGTTCGAGGAAGTGAAGATTTAACAAGGGGTGCGCAAAGCTCTGTAAGCATTCTACAAATCAGCAGGGGGGTTGGGGGGGCGGCAGCCCCCCCCATGATGCTCGAAGAAGCGATGATTCAACAAAGGGTGGTGATGATCGAAGAAGTGATGATTCAGCGAAGGGTGCTGTAATCTCTGCAAACATTCTGAAAATCAGCGGGGGGGTTGGGGGGGGGGTGTGCTCGAAGAAGTGATGATTCAGCAAAGGGGTGCGTTAATCCACTGTCAACCTTCTTCAAATCAGCGGGGTGGGTGAGGAAGGTCAGGTACAGATTCAGATTTCGCAGCAGGCGCAGCACTTTAGCAAGGTCAGGTACAGATTCGCAGCAGGCGCAGCACTTTAGCAAGGTCAGGTACAGATTTGGCGGTCCGCAGGCGCAGCACTTTCGCAAGAGGTACCAATTTTGTGGCAGGCGCAGCACTTTCGCAATACGGTGCAGAGTTTGAGGGAGGCGCAGCTTGGGGGGGGCGGCAGCCCCCCCCCATGATGCTCGAAGAAGTGATGATTCAACAAAGGGTGGTGATGATCGAAGAAGTGATGATTCAGCGAAGGGTGCGGTAATCTCTGCAAACATTCTGAAAATCAGCGGGGGGGTTGGGGGGGGGGGCAGCCCCCCATGATGCTCGAAGAAGTGATGATTCAGCAAAGGGTGCGTTAATCACTGTCAACCTTCTACAAATCAGCGGGGTGGTTGGGGGGTCCTTCCTTCCTTCCTTCCTTCCTTCCTTCCTTCCTTCCTTCCTTCCTTCCTTCTTCCTTCCTTCCTTCCTTCCTTCCTTCCTTCCTTCCTTCCCCCCATAGGAATGAGCATAAGCTTTTTTTGATGCCTAATAAGTTTTTTTGATGCCTAATAAGTTTTTTGTTGATGCCTAATAAGTTCTTTTGATGCCTATCCCACTTATCAGGGGCTCCAACTGTTGAATGCCATGGCTGACCAAAACGTGTGGAGAAGTCAAAACATAAATCATCGAAACTCGGTCTTGGCATGGGCCCAAACCAGCCGAGCCTTCGCCCAACGGGTGCCGGTCATGAGGGTGTTGAAGCTGATGGTGTTGGGCCAAGATGACTCCTGATGGCCAACCGAAATGGACTAAACCTACCTTCCGACTTTGAACATTCGCATGCTCAAAAAAACAACTCCGTCTCTTTTTTTGGTGGCAAAAACGAAAACCCCAGACGGTCCACGATGGCCCGACCCAGCCCCTCTCCTTGAGGCTCAGCATCGCTGCAGCTTCTCGCCACTGCGCTGCCTGACTCATGGCCTCAGCCGCGCTCAACGGAAATCGGAAAGCCGTCCTCACAGGAACAGACTGGGCTCTGTGGCGGGTGGTTGATGGTTTTGTTTCATGATTGTGTCTATGAAACGGCAACCCACTTTGAAGCGATGCTTTCAAGATACGCCAGGCCCAACCTTAAGTGCCGCACATGCAGCAGGGAGTTCCGAAAAGGACTGCTCAATCGGACGGACCTGCTGCGGACACACGGGTGTATATGAACGACGAAAAAGGAGTGTCCAACTTCAAACACACGGGTATCCTGCGACAAAAAACGAAATATTGCCAAACAATGGGCGTGCTTCCTGGTTGACCTCCCTTTTGAAACAAACCAAAAAAGCGCGACATGCCAGCCTCTGGCCTGCATCCTTGAGAAGCCGCAGCGCCCAAAGCCATTCACCTGACTCGGCGTCTGGCTCAAGAAACTGATCCCAGAGTTCAGCCCCGGGTCAAAACAGACCCAAACTTTAGAAACTCCCTTTCATACGTTAAGACCTAACCCGTTTATGTTCCTTTCTCTCTGTGAGCCAAGGCGAGTGGTCCCAGACTGAGAAGCCTGCGCACGCAGGGCACTAAGGTCCCGTAGGTGACCACAGTGGGCCTCACACAAACGAGTGCCCGGCCCCCCGGTTTTTCCGAAGCTCGGAGGTCCCTGCTGCAAGCCTTCGCATCTCAGGTCCTCCAACAGCTTCACGGCCTGCGAGGTCGAAGCAAAGGCAATGCGAGGTCCATAACGCGAGGCCTTCAGTCCCTGCTTGCCATCGTTGCAGGCTGAAATGGCCTGGCAACTGGCTGCCCATCAAAACTCCCGTCTTGGTCGTAATTAATTAATGCCAGGCGCACAAAGTTCCAAACCACCACATCCGCTTGCAAGGTGGGCCGCCTCAGATTTGTACCAAAAAGCCACACAGCGCCCGCCTTTCAAACACGCCAAGCGGTTTTCCGCATTGCATTCGCGCGAGCGAGTGGCAGGGTGTCCATCAGCTGCAAGGCATGGTTCCACCGAGAAGCCTGGTCCAATGCGGCGCGAAGTGGGCAGAAGGGGAGGCATCGGTGGGAAAAATTGAAATAAGACCACTTGTACATCGAAAACCCGGACAAAAGTCATGTTTTTGCAAGAGATTACGTTTTTGTTGTTTTTTGATGCGCAAAGCCTCTGTGCGAGCGATACCCCGGTCCTTCCGGCAGGAGCCAAGTCCAGCCTGCCGACCAGGTCGAGCAAAAGGGGAGCCTTTTCCCTGTAGCCATCAGCTTCCATTGCAGTTTCGGGACCATGTAGCCTCGCAAGCCGCCAATCCAAAGTACCAAAAACCCTGGCTCACATTCCTGAAAAAAGAGCACCCCACTTGCACCCCTGCCATCTGTAAGCTCGATCCAAGCTCTTGGCGCTGAGGGTGACAGCGTCAGAGTCCACAGCATTGGAACGCGCCTCCTAGGCCAGGCCAGGAGGCTCTCCAAGTCGTGTTTGGGTTGTTGGCTGCTCAGCCCATAGCCGCCCACAGGACAAAACGATTTGCTGACAGAGCTAGCGTGACAAATCATTACTGTTGACGGACGAAATCCTGCACCGCTTTTGTCATGGGGAAAAAACCCCCGCGCTCCCCATTTAACACCTATTATAACGGCCCTTGTTCGCAAACATTTTGGAATGGCCAAATTCCTGCACCACCTTTTGCGAATGCCAACAACATTGAAAAGGGGGAGCGGGGCACGCCGCCCGTTCAGTGGCAGAATGGAGTTGGCAGAGGCGATGCAGGATTTTGCCCGTCAACCATATCAGTTTGTAATGTTTCTGGCAATCCAACCTTGAAATTTGATGATGTCCCTGTCAATATAAACATTTTTATATGTAAGCATTATTAGCTAATTGAGAAATGAATCTATAAATATACATTCTATGATTAAAAATTAAAAGTTAATTGATGAAATGAAGCATTGGAAAATTAAACGTTATCAGCCTTACAAGAAAACACTAAAAATACCTGATGTCATGAAACAAACTGCCAAGGTGCTCCAAAGCAACTGACCCGCCAAGGGAATGACCTTTTACATTTTTAGTAGTGGGATTGTTTTTAATGACTTCTTCCGCATCTTGATATCTTTCACTGTATTTTGTGAGTCCAAAAGGTATTTTAGTAATCCCAAATATCACGCAACCCATTTTCCAAATGATCCACTTATATGCAGTTTATTTCCGCTTGCCTTTAAACCATTAGTAGCATCATATTCTCGTTGTAATCCCTGAGCATCACTTAAATTATTTCAGGGTTGTAGCGTCAGAGCATCCAAAACGTATGGCTGGACGCTGTTCCAGGTGCTCCTTGCCTTGTGCCAGGTCATCCAAGCTGGCGGCAAGGGCATCTCTCGTGTCCGCACCTGCCTGTCCAGCTCAGCGTCGCGTAAGAGCTTTTCTAAGTGCGACCGGCTCCTGAAAAAACTCGCACGTGCACCCCCTTCCATTCTGCGACTCTAGCTCCCCCTGCTCTTCCTCCTCGTCTATGTCAAGGGCAGAGGAGACTGTGCTGCGGAGCGCCGTTTGCACACTGTCGCTCATCTGCAGCACTGGTGGCGGGCACTTGGTTGTGCCATGAGCGGCAGCCTGTGCAAAGCGGCCCAGAAGTCTGCACCGGCCATCTCCAGCCCACACAGCACGTCCCTGCTTGCTCTGGTCAGGCCGATCGCAAGCTTGCCCCTGTCCAGCAACGACCCTCGGCAGACATTCTGGGGGAATGAAGAGTATGCTGCGCTTCGTCTCCGAGCCCTTCGCCTACCTGTGGGTCTGCACAGTGACGCGATCGCCAAACCCAAGCTGGTCCACAAAGCGCCGGAGCAGTTTCCGGAGCGCAGCATACCATACGAGGATGAGGACGTCGCTGAAGTCGAGGAAGCAAAAGCGGACGAGGTTGGCTAAGGCGGCAAAGCCTTCAGGGCTGTAAACGGCCCAAACACCGCCACCTTCTTGCGACTGCCAGCGCAGGTCTGAGGCAGCTGCCAGTCTCCGCGGACATGTTCTTGTATGGCTCGATGGTGCGTCCCAGGATGTTGACCAACTCCTGGCTGAGGCGATGTGTAGTCTGCAGTTGCAGTGCAGTTCCCAGTCTTCTGGATGAAGCCTGGGGCCGGTGTGGGAAGCCCGCTATCATCGCCCCACTCGCGCAGACCAGACACCCGATCAAAGGGCCACATGTCCTGGGCTGGGTCGTGCATAAGGAGGGCAATCCACAACCAGTAGCTGTGTCTGCTCTGCCTTGAAGATCCTTGAAGCGCTGGTCGGCTCACCTGCTAAAAACTTGGTCAATGAGGCGTGGGTGCGCACCACGGTCTTGGTGGGGCCAAGGCTGGCACCAGCTGTTGTCTGGCGGTAGATGGTGGGAGGTCAAAGCAGCTTTGGCTTGGTCAAATGGTGCGCGCCAAGTCATGTAGGAAAGCTGCGTTTCAAGGGCCACCAGGCGTTGCACTTCGTCGGGTCGAGCCCGGTGTAGAGCGTCCAGCAGTTGGTCGTAGATAAGGTCTTCGCCGTCGGCGCTCTGCCCGCACACCAGGACGCCAGCTGGGTCTACCGCTTGCAGCGGAGTCCCGCAAGGCCCGGGCTGGCGCAGCGTAGACGTAGACTGCATCTGCGCCCTCGGCTCCCGTGGGCCGCTGCAAGAAGACGGGACGCGGTGTCGGCTAGCACGGGGCGCCCTCTGGGCAGCCCTTCCTGCGCAAGCTTCAAGTCATGCCAGACGCTATCATGTGCACCACCTAACTTGAAAACCTTTGCGCCTGGCACGCAAGCCCTCAAAAGCCAAACCAAGCAAGACTCTTCTCAAGACCCGGTGAAGACGTGTCGCCCTCTGGGGGCTGTCCGGCTCTGCGACGCCAGAACTTTCCAAGTCCATCTACTAATGGCAAAGCTGCCAAAGACAACCAGGACTGCGGGCCCGGAGGTGAAGCTCACTGCTGGCCTGCTAGGGTGCCAGCACGGGTGACACGCTGTGTTACGCTGACAGCAACGCAATCTTCCCCCCCCCAGTTTGCCTTCAAGCCCTGCCGTCTAGCCAGGCCTCAGCGTGAACTTGGCGTTGTCTGCCGACCGCGAGGGAAGATCGTCCTCGTGTCGACCAAGGTACTTGGGGTGGACCTGAAACTTGTCCAGCGGGCAAACCCAGACCATGTGGTCTTTGAACGCAGAAGCCCTTTCCTCATCTAGTGGGCGAAAGGCTCTTGCAACTTTGGAGCTTTGCATGAACACCAGAAGGGATGCCTGCGCAGGTCCAGTCAGCAAGGTGTGCTTCAGCCGCTCTCGCATAGACCGGCCAACGGCAAAGAATGCCACCGGTGGTGTAGGTGGCACAAAATCAAAATCACTGCGCAAGGTTTTAGCCCACCCCCCTTGAAATATATCTCCAAACAAGGCGCCTCACTTGCAGGAGCTCCACGAGAGACAAAGCTGGGGAAGTCGTCCGACCACACTACGGGTTCTGAACGTTCTGGAGAAATGCCACAGGTGTGAAGGGGGAGCGGCGCAGTGTCTGAGGGTACGTCTAAAGACAACCTCAGACTTTGCCTGCTTCACCACTGCCCGCGTGCGCTGACGAAACCGCTGGCTAGTCCTTGCCTCGCCGCAGCCTCCTGCAGCACTTCCATTGGTAAGTCTCGGAGGTGTGCGTATTCCACGCAAACAACCGGCTGGGCAGACGGTCTGGCACCAAGCGGCATCCCTTCTCTCCACTCTGCCGGAAATTTAGGGCTGGTTGTACAACTGTGACAAGTTCAGCGCAAGCGCCGTGGCACCCCTTTGCGCAGCAGGCCCTCTGGGCACTGCGTGGCTCTAGAGCAGGCTTGAAGCTCGTTTTTTGCACTACTTGGTTGTTCGCACACGCGTGGTCCGTCACTTGAGCAAAGACTGCAGGCAGGATGCTGCGCTACGCCGAAGAGACAACGCTAAGGCAACCGCAAACAGGCACTGGGCCAAGTGACTTGGAGCACACACCTGACGGACCGCTGTGCCTTCAGAAGTAGCCGGCGGCGCCGGCATGCTGGAGGTTGACCTACGCTGCAGCTGGCGCAGGCTAAGGTTTGGCACGCCAGCCCTGACTTCAAACTCGGCCCTAAAGGGTCGCCCAATGACAGCCCACGGCCCACAGCCTTCTACAGCACTTACTTGCTAGACAAAAAGGAAACGAGCAAACATCATCCACTGGAAAACTGACTAGCCTCAAGACGAGCTGTCTTGACTGCGCCTTTGATCTCTCTGCTGCCGGACTCCAGCAAGCAAACCTCATCACGGACAGTTGTGCTGAACTTCTTGACGTCTAGAATGAGCCTCAG
This sequence comes from Effrenium voratum, assembly GCA_963377175.1. Classification (NCBI taxonomy): domain Eukaryota; class Dinophyceae; order Suessiales; family Symbiodiniaceae; genus Effrenium; species Effrenium voratum. Next base: position 174,991 of record CAUJNA010000416.1, on the reverse strand, counting down.
CCATGGCTGGCGCAGTGTCAATGCAGCATCGCCACTGTCGCAACCTAAAGGGTCCAAATACGCAATTGTTTCTTAATTGCATGGAAGGATCGTCCGCTACAGGTGGCTGAAAAAGCCAGCAGCGGCAACAGCGCAAGGCGTTGGCAAGCAAAAGCACCTGGCCGGCTCCCCGGCCAAGAACAGGCAGGTGAAAGGCGTGCTACTCCCAGGACAGGTCTGAAGCAGGCCTGAAAGCGCCCTGAAGCGGTGCCCAAGAAGCGTCCAAACGTTAGCACGCAAAATGTGAACCGAGATCCCCACGCAGCGCACCGTGCGCTGCTGCTGCAGCTGCTCAGGCTTGGCCGGAAAGGCAAAGATTACAGAAAAGGAAGGCAAAGGCTGCAAAGGGTGCCGAAAAGGGTCGCCAAATGACAGCCCACAGCCTTCTACAACACGTTACTTGCTAGACAAAAAGGAAACGAAGGAAGCCTGACACGAACCAATAGGAAGGATGGCTTTCAATTTTGCGAAATGCCGCTTCCTGCATAGAGAAACGAACGTACGACCGTCATGAGCGAATCGGGACCACCCTTTCAAATCAAACTCGGAAATCGCAACTTCTCAGTGCAAGCAAAGCGCACGTCCGCAGATCCAGCTCGAAAGTCAGAACTTGCCAAAGCTGCACGTTCTCGTTCTCTGCGGCTGCAGGTGTTGCCGTACTACCCGCAGCACGTGCGGTTCGCCCAGCTTGCCTTTGTTGCACTTTCTCATGTAAGTAGTTTGGCGTTTAACTTGCCCTCAAACCCTCACTTTAGGTTCAGGTTTTGGGTTTCTCTTGCCTTCGTTTAAGGCTCAGGGAAAGGGACTTCCGCTTAAAATTTAGGGTTCGGTTTTAGGTTTAATTGGTCTCAAACTAACCATTTAGGGTTTAGTTTTGGGGCTTCGGCCTGAGACTAGGGTGGTCCCAAAAAAATGCACGTAGCGTCCCATCGAAAAGCCGCACCCGGCGCAGTTGCGCGCATTGGCGAAGGCTTGCCAATGTTCTAAGCGCAGACCGTTCGATATCAGGCGCGGGTGCTAAAACAGTGGCAAGCGCGAGGGAATCTGAGCGTGTGAGGCCTCCGCAAAAAGTTTGCAGGCAAACCACAAGTGCTGGCCGGACATAGCCGCCTATTCGCAGCAGGCCCTCTTGGCACTGCGTGGGCAGACTGACGAAGAACACAAGCCCAATGAAGGAATTGTCGGCACAGCAGGCCCTCGCGGGTTTGCTCGGGTTTGCGCGGGTTTCGCGGCCGGCGCAGCACTTTTTCAAAGTCAGGTACAGATTTCGTGGCAGACGCAGCACTTTCGCAAGGTCCGCTATAGATTTCGTGGCCGGCGCAGCACTTTCCCAAGGTCAGGTACAGATTTCGTGGCAGGCGCAAGACTTTCGCAAGGTCAGCTATAGATTTCGTGGCCGGCGCAGCACTTTCCCAAGGTCAGGTACAGATTTCGTGGCAGGCGCAAGACTTTCGCAAGGTCAGGTACAGATTTTGTGGCAGGCGCAGCACTTTCCCAAGGTCAGGTACAGATTTCGTGGCAGGCGCAAGACTTTCGCAAGGTCAGCTATAGATTTCGTGGCCGGCGCAGCACTTTCCCAAGGTCAGGTACAGATTTCGTGGCAGGCGCAAGACTTTCGCAAGGTCAGGTACAGATTTTGTGGCAGGCGCAGCACTTTCCCAAGGTCAGGTACAGATTTCGTGGCAGGCGCAAGACTTTCGCAAGGTCAGCTATAGATTTCGTGGCCGGCGCAGCACTTTCCCAAGGTCAGGTACAGATTTCGTGGCAGGCGCAAGACTTTCGCAAGGTCAGGTACAGATTTTGTGGCAGGCGCAGCACTTTTGCAAGGTCAGGCACAGATTTCATGGCAGCCGCTGCACTTTCGCAAGGTCGCAGCACTTTCGCAAGTGCCCACCGGCGCGAACCGGCGCCAACCGGCGCGAACCGGCGCCAACCGGTGCGAACCGGTGCGAACCGGTGCGATTCGGTGCGAACCGCTGCGCATGGAATTGCGGACGCGTCTACCACCGCAATGTAATATTATATCAATTATATCCTATAAATATGGTAAGTCTGGATATATGAAAATAAAGCACAATCATAATGAAGCATTGAAGAGAATACAACAACGATATAGAATTAACAGAACTGAAACAAAAAGGAAGACAAAGCACTGGACTATTGTAGCCAGTGGTGATAAAATAAAGAGACAAGAATTGAGTATTGCATTTCAAGAAATATACCTTTAAACATGTTAGATGGCATTGTAGGCGATGACGGTTATGAAGCAACGATAATAGTTGTGGTAATTTTATTTGTAAGTTTTCATCAGTTCAATTATTATGCAAACGATGAATTTTACACGTTTAGTTTTTATTTGCGTAGTGATGAGGTTGTAGATAATGTAACCATAGATAATATAGATGATGTAATGAGAGCGGCGCATCAAAACTTATACAGTTGTATGGATGATGAAAGAAGTATAATGAATTTTGAAGGAGTAAAAAACATAAGGCTTAAACTAATTATTGATGAACCTGAGTAATTGAAATAACCCATAAACCTTACAATATAATTAAACTTTAAGAATTATGTTTTGTAGGGGGTGTTTTGGTGTTGTTGATAGGTTGCTTTGTATTTTGTTTGTTTGTTTATGTTAGGGTTGTTGGTTTGGGTGTTGTTTGTCCTGTTTTTAGTTTCAAGGAATATTGATTTAGTTTCAATGAACATTGATTATTGGAATTTCGTTAAACCTATTCAAAGGATTAAGGACATTATAATGTAAGGATTATGGCAGAAAAATGTGTACTTTGATTAATGGTGTAAAATATGAAGGAGTTTTAGAAGATGGCTCATTCAAGACGCCTGAAAAGCATTGTAGAAATTGTGGTAAAATGAAAACTTATGATGAATTTGATGAAGGTAAAGAACTATGTAAAATATGTTTAGAAAATAAGCATAAAGAAAACAGAAATAAACATAAAGAAACAAATAATGATAAACAAAGAGCAACATTTAAAGAAGATGAACAATATAGAAATAAAACACTTGAAATAAATAGAAAATGGAACAGATTGAAATTAATTGTGATATTTGTGATTGTTATATGTCTCAATGATCGAAAAAAGCGACATATTAAAACAAATAAGACTAATAGACATTTAGAAATGAATAAGGTTGATTAATCTTGATTTTTTAAGTCATGTTTGTCAATGGCATTTAAATCAAAATTGTGAAGATGGTTTAAATAGCGAACATTCGATAAAGTTAAGACATATTTTTCCCAAAAACAATGAACTTATAAAATTCAAAGAATTGAAAACATGACTTAATATATAAAATGAAAAACGTTAATAAATACATAAAATGAATGGTGTTAAAAAGAAATTAGATAATGAATAAGGTTATAAACTCATAACCTTATTTACTTTTTATTGTTGTTTTTATTTGCAGGTTGTTACACACATTATTTTACTGCGCTGAATATATGTTTCTCTATTTCCCCCCCCCCCCCAGTCCCCCCCCCAAAACAAATGTTGTCCAATCATGGGAGTGGACAATTTGGAGCCTTCCCACTCTTTCGTCGTCTCCATGATTGTGATTAGGGTGGGCTCCAACCCCCCCCCGACGGGAACTCGAGGCAGTCGTGTGGTTTTGAGCACGTCCTGAAGAACCTCCAATACATCTTCCCAGTGACCTGGGAGGCGAATGTCCGAAAGAAAAAAATCAAAGAATTTTCAACACTCTGGATCCTGCCTTCGCACACGGTGATCACGGTGTTGTAGGACACCACATCTGCTTGCACCCGGCCCTGCCAAAAAAGGTCGCGCAAGACTCAAATCAGACACTTAATCTTTACGGCGCAGCTCACCTGACCCCTGAACAGGCTTGGAAGAACAGGTCTTCTGTGAGCAAGTGCCTTGCAAAGCTCTGACTTTTTGCTCTCTCGACACGACGCTCTTCGAAATATACAAGCAGGAGTGGTAGAATATCCCACCAGCCATGTTGGCCCAAGTCCCGCGCCCAGTTTTCTGTAAACCCAGCGCAGTGCCCGCCTGGCACTACACAGGGATTTGTGGATGTCTTTTTCACAGTTGGCGCCAAAATATCTTTGGTTGCGAAAGGCAAACTGAAAGGAGACACGCTGGGGCTGCTCATGTTGAGACATACCCAAATCGCTTCATGCGTGGCCAGCCAAGCCATGAGCACGTCGGCTTGCAAAGCGCTGCTTCGATGCATGGATGTACGGTTTTCGATCCTGCCCCGAGCCACGCAGCGCTGGCGCTGGAGTGGTCGAAGCTGCGACGGGCCACTTCGGCCCGACAGAGGCCTCTGCTTTGTGACACGCTATGCGCAAACCTTGAATGGCACTTTGAGACTCCAGTAACAACTCAACAGCACAAGCAAGCCCTGAGCACGTCGGCTCGAAAAGTGGCGGTTCCCAGGCAAGCCACACAGCGCTGGCGCTGGGGTGGTCGTCGGGCCACTTTGGCTGCGCGTACGCTGCGACAGAGGCTTCTGCTTTGCGACATGCTATGCGCAAACCTCAGAACGACTGCGGCAACCATTCAGCAGCACAAGCAAGACCTGAGCGCGTCGGCTCGTAAAGCAGCGCTTCCCAGGAAAGCCACAAAGCGCTGGTGCTGGAGTAGTCGTTGCTGCCACGACGGGCCACGTCGGCTCTGCGCCCCAGAGAGAGACAGCAGGAACCATTCAACAGCACAAGCAAGCTCTGAGCAAGCAGGAATGGCAGGATGTCCCACCAGCCATGTTGTTTTCTGCAAACCCAGCGCAGTTCCCGCCTGGCACTACACAGGGATTAGTGGATGTCTTTGTCACAGTTGGCGCCAAAATATATTTGGTTGCGAAAGGCAAACTGAAAGGAAACACGTTGGGGCTGCTCATGTTAAGACATACCCAAATCGCTTCATGCGTGGCCAGCCAAGCCATGAGCACGTCGGCTCGCAAAGCGCTGCTTCGATGGATGGATGTACGGTTTTCGATCCTGCCCCGAGCCACGCAGCGCCTGCAACGGGCCACTTCGGCTCTGCGTTCCAAACAGAATGCTGCGACAAAGACCTCTACTTTGTGACACGCTATGCGCAAACCTTGAATGTCACGTTGGGACTCCGGCAACGATTCACAGCTCGAAAAGTGGCGCTTCCCAGGCAAGTCACACAGCACTGGCGCTGGAGTTGTCGAAGCTGCCACGACGAGCCAAGTTGCCTCTGCGTTCCAGAGAGAACGCTGCGACAGAGGCCTCTGCTTTGTGACAACACCTCGGAAGGCACTTTGAGACTCCAGCAACACTTCAACAGCACAAGCAAGCCCTGAGCAAGTCGGCTCGAAAAGTTGCTGTTCCAGGCAAGCCACACTGCGCTAGCGCTGGAATCGTCGGGCCACTTCGGCTCTGCGGTTCAGAGAGAATGCTGCGACGGAGGCCTCTTCTTTCCGACATGCTATGTGCAAACCTCAGAAGCACTCCGGCAACAATTCAACAGCACAAGCAAGCCCTGACTGCTTTGCGACATGCTATGCGCAAACCAAGGCACTTTGGGACGCCGCATCGGCTCGAAAAGTGGCGCTTTCCAGGCAAGACACACAGCGCTGGCGCTGGAGTGGTCGAAGCTGCTGCAAGGGGATGATTATGATGATGATGATGATGATGATGAATCATCACTGCGTCACTTGCGCTTCACTTGCGCTTCACTTGCGCAGCCCCGTGTTTGAATTGCGCGGCCGCTCCTGCAACACTTTCCTGCCTTTCAAATTACAAGCGGCGGTGCAGCTGATTTGATAGGTCCAAAACAACTGGGATCATGACTTAAATTGACACATACAACGGGTTTGTTTTTCCGGCTCAGATGTTACCCGGCGTAATTTGCTATCCAAACAGCTTCCACCCACGTCTTTGCATGTAAGATTGGATTTCATATGCCTACAAGTCGTTTATTTGCAGGTAGCTTCTCTCGTCATATTGCTGAATAAAAATAGGACACGCCAGATTCTTTCCAAGGTTTCCGAACAACGGACACGCCCAAGCGTTGGAAACCAAGATTTAGCCTTGAACGAAAATTGAGCCATGCTTCATGCCCTGATCTTGCACGGCGATGGTTCCGATCTGAACCTGTTTGTCGATCAGGGCGGGTGGCAGTTTGAAAGGGCCTCTTTCCAAGTGGGAATGGGAAGCAAACAGCACTACAGTTCCAGCGCTGGCACATGTGACGCATGTTACATTCAAGGCACCAAAGAAGTCCGCTGACCAGCAGAATGATGGTGCTGCTTAACGGAGTGGAAGAACTGTGGACGCTCCGGGGAAGTGGGGAAACTTTGCAAGGGTTTGTGCAAACACCATCCTGTCCAATAAGGTCGGGCAAGCACACGACAAGAGAGGACCCCGACGCCATGGCGGTCGTCATGGCATGCTGGACTGGGCCTTTTCCTGACCTCTCGCAACGATTGCATTGCCCCAAGGATTGCTCGCCTGAGTGACGCGTTTTGGTGGCACCGGCCCCTGAACTCAAGCGCGCTGGCATGCGTTTGCTCAGGGATGCTCCACACGTTGGCGAAACCGGCCATGCGCGAAACTGAACCAGGCGTTTTCTGGTGGCGAAACAAGCAGGCAAGTCTCTGCCACGCACAGGGCAGGCGCAGAAGGTTCTGCCTGCGTCCTCCGATGCCATGCCAGCAAGGCACAGGCCGCTGGCGTCGGCACGCAAGTCCACTGGCACATGCCCCTGCCAGTCGAAAGCCTGTGCTTCAGACCAGCTCTCTTCGTAGGCGTCTTGTCCCAACATCTGAGCAAACGGACAAGCATGCCACCGGGCAAGATGTAACGCGGCAGCACATGGGAAACCAGTCCAGCCCAGACTAGCCAGAAACGTCGAGATGGCAATTCTAAGCAGACAGCAAACACGTGTCGAGACAAAGGCCATGGACAAGTCAATTCAACAAGCGCTGCTTCCCCGGCTGAGGCGATGGCGGATGCCCAACTCAGCTTTGGCACCTAGGGCCAACCAGGCAGTGGCAGTGGAATAGTCATGTGACATATGTGTCTCATGGGCTGTCCAAGCGCCGCTCGCCGGGCAACTGACACAGCGCGCTTGGCTGTGCAATTTCGAGGGCAACACTTTGCTCTTTGGCCTCTGCACGCAAAGTGAAGCCAAAGCTCAGATGGCATGCGAATCATTCTGGCAGCGGCCGCCGTGCCATACTTGCGTTGCGCAACTTACATCTACATCGGCCTACTTCTGCTCCTGGAGGCCGGTTGGTGATCCAAAAGTTGGGGATGCGGCCCAAGCACAGTGAAACAGCAGCCCAAAATGCGTCTGACGGGCATCCTGCCGTCTAGCTTGCAGGGCCCGAAGATCTGGAACGGCAAGCGCCATAAGTGTCTCCATGGCGATGATGAACTTCTTCACTCATTCGCTAAAAGCCACGAAAGCTCCAAAGTAGTTGCGCACCTTCATCGTGGCTGAGGTGAGATCACTGGGTGGGCTCGCTATGCTTAGCGCGGAAACATCCTCTTGGGCAAAACTTGCACAAGGGCCCTCAACTCGCGCGCTCTTCCACCTCAACGAGCACAGCAGGCCCGCGGTTCGGCGAGCCGAGCAGGTGTGCGTGCAATAAGCAAAAGACTCAACCTTGGAAGAATTCCCAAGCATGGCCGAGAAGGCTTTAGACTTGCGCTCCGCCCCCTTCATGCTATCAAGATAATCCGCCCCAGCGGGCGACCCTTGAGGCACTTTCAACCTTCGGGCTCTGATATTTAAGATGTAACAGCCTTGATTGAAATGCCCCTTGCCACTGGCACAGAGGTGAAAGGAGCTAAAGTGAGCCATCCTGTCCCATTCCTTGCTGCACTTGGAGTTGTGTAAGTCAATGCAACAGGCGCTGCTTGCCGGGCTCTCCCCGGCTGAGGCGATGGCGGATGCCCAACTCAGCTTTGGCACCTAGGGCCAACCAGGCAGTGGCAGTGGAATAGTCATGTGACATGTGTGTCTCATGGGCTGTCCAAGCGCCGCTCGCCGGGCAACTGACACAGCGTGCTTGGCTGTGCAATTTCGAGGGCAACACTTTGCTCCTTGGCCTCGGCACGCAAAGTGAAGCCAAAGCTCAGATGGCATGCGAATCATTCTGGCAACGGCCGCCATGCCATACTTGCGTTGCGCAACTTACATCTACATCGGCCTACTTCTGCTGCTGGAGGCCGGTTGGTGATCCAAGAGTTGGGGATGGGGCCCAAGCACAGTGAAACAGCAGCCCAAAATGCGTCTGACGGGCATCCTGCCGTCTAGCTTGCAGGGCCCGAAGATCTGGAACGGCAAGCGCCATGGGTGTCTCAATGGCGATGCACGCCTCTGATGCGTATGAACTTCTTCACTCATTCGCTAAAAGCCACGAAAGCTCCAAAGTAGTTGCGCACCTTCATCGTGGCTGAGGTGAGATCACTGGGTGGGCTCGCTATGCTTAGCGCGGAAACATCCTCTTGGGCAAAACTTGCACAAGGGCCCTCAACTCGCGCGCTCTTCCACCTCAACGAGCGCAGCAGGCCTGCGGTTCGGCGAACTGAGCAGGTGTGCGTGCAATAAGCAAAAGACTCAACCTTGGAAGAATTCCCAAGCATGTCCGTGAAGGCTTTAGACTTGCGCTCCGGTCCCCTTCATGCTGGCACGCTATCAAGATAATCCGCCCCAGCGGGCGACCCTTGAGGCACTTTCAACCTTCGGGCTCTGATATCTAAGATGTAACAGCCTTGATTGAAATGCCCCTTGCCACTGGCACAGAGGTGAAAGGAGCTGAAGTGAGGTAAGGTAAGGTAAGGCAAGGTGGCCCAAAGACAACTGAGTCCTCCCCCAATGAGCTATCCTGTCCCATTCCCTGCTGTGCTTGGAGTTGTGTTGTAGCTATGGCAGGTCACGCAGTTTACCTACGTCAGCTTCTTTGGTTTTGCTATTGGTAGCGTTCTGTAGCTCCCTCTAGCTTCCAACAGATTTCCCGTTGGAATTGGTTGGCTCCCGAAAGTTATCCCTTGCACACAAAGCAGGCGGTTTTTTCACGCTGGCATGTTCTGACTTGCCATGCAATGCAGAGACTGCCTTGATTGAAATACCCCTGGCTATTGGACAGAAGGAGCCAAAGTGAGCAATCCTGTCCCATTCCTTGCTTTGCTTGGAGTTGTGTTGTAGCTATGGCAGGTCACGCAGTTTACCTACATCAGCTTCTTTGGTGTTGCTATTGGTAGCTTTCTGTAGCTCCCTCTAGCTTCCAACCGATTTCCCGTTGGAATTGGTTGGCTCCCGAAAGTTGGCCCACAGAAAGCAGGCGATGTTTTACACGCCATGTTCTGGCTTGCCATGTGCGGAGACAGCGGCTGCTCGCTCCTCAGCACAAGGTCAGCGGCCAGCGCCAAGTCCTATGCCAGAATGTTAGCCACATTCAGCCGCTCGGCGACGATGTAACTGGTCAGAACTACTCTGTTGCGGTTGCAAACTCCATGCGTCGGTTGCGGGTGTCATGACCGCTCACCTGTGACATGGGCGTTTGGACGGCCATGTCAGCGTAGACGCGTGCTTGCGGTGACCAAACCGCCTCAACTATTGCCTCCAAGCCAATGGCAGCGGGCGTAGCATGCTGAATATGTTGTCCTTGAACTTCCCATCAAAAATCGTTTTGAGAACGGGCTCGAAATGTTCAGCCACTTGGCGCCCCCAAACAGGGCACCCTCAGAAACAGGCTCTCCCGGGCAATGTATCCTCTGAGGCTCAACCAGGACCCCGATTCCCACTGTTCCAACCCAAACCTGTTTCTCTTGGTTGGCACGCCTCTGGCAGGACGCCCGAGACTGCCCCGCGGGAGACTGCTCGTGATGCGTGCGTAAGTTCAGGCTGTGGTCTTTTGCTTCACTTCAGTGAGGGAAAAGGCACTGCCCGGTTTCCCTTGCAAGGCGACCAGACCAAAAAATGATCTTCCAGGGCACCTTCAGGCGCCGCAGCTGGCGCAAAGCCTCCAGCCATCCCCCCGACTGCTTGCAGCGCTGCAGGCGCTGATTGCATAACTCGGTGGACAGCCTGGCGGGTTCGATTCGGCCGCCTTCTGCCAGATTGCCGACGTCAGAATGGACATGAACCTTGACACCCAAGGGCTAATTCAACCAAAAAAGACTAGATCTTCCTGGAAGACTGGTTGACGGCTTCGTTGGCTATAGGTTCTAATTCCCGGACGCCTACACATTTGCACCGGTGGTGCTCCGACCCAACCAAAAGGAGATTTTATAGTGGACCAACAGGCGTTTAACCTAAAGCAGAGATACCTGGAACAGCAAAACTGTTTCGGGGTTGCAGCGCCACTGTTTTTTCCCGTTTCAAGGCAGAGCCCCGAAGGCCCCTCAAACCTCGCCTGGCCAAAGGTCACAAGACAAACAGGCGCCCAAGACATGGGTTCTCCATCTGATTTCTTCGCAAACTCAGAGTTTGTTCGCCCAAATTCCCACAATAGGTCTTCAGACCCCCCGCACTGCAGCCTCGGGAACTTGGAGCGGGTGGCCGAGCATTGCATCCGCGTTGCTGGATTTGATTGAGTTCCCAGAAATCTGTGTCTTTTCTCAAGGGTGGGTGTTCTGTTGGCGCCCTTAAAACCACCAAAAAGCCACCTCTGGGATGCCACATGATTGTACTTTGGTGCCAGCAATCAACGGTCCCTGAAGAATAACCAAAAGACCCGACGCTACTTGCAAAGGCTCTTCTGTGCGGTTTGCTCCTGACACCCAGAACAGGGGACAGTTGAGGCCGGGCTTTCGGGGTAGGCCAAGGCATGTCATCCACGATGCGCTCTTGTTGAATGTGTGCATATGCGCTATCGAAGTTCTACACATTATCTTATATGTGAGCTGCCAACTCATCCTTCACACCAGGCATCTGGATCCAAACAAACCCTCTGCGAAGAGAAATGTCACTTCTCGCCAGAGCAGGAAGCACAGCAAATCGCCCATTTCAGACAGGAGCCTTTTACCATCCGCATTTGCACATTTTAGGTTTGCATTTCGCCCGAATACCGGCCCCTAGGGAAAGAACACAAACAACTTATTTCAAACCAGGATCGATATCTGGAACTACCCTGTTGGCAATTTCCCCCGGGTTGCCGGGCGAAAGCCCTAAGATAATCGGGGGGTGAGACTGAACGGTTTCCCGGAACTAAGCAGCTTGGAGGCTGCTCAGCTCGATGTTCTGCGGCTCACGGGAAGATTATGACCTACAGCTGTGGGTCAACTGGACCTGGTTTCAAGCGGTGCAGGAAAATCAAACCACAAAAGAAACCGCAGGCTTCATCCTTTCCATTTTCCAAGGAAACCCAGTTGGGCGTTGTTTGACCCACCCACATAGGTTTATGTTCAAAGGAATCCTGACATTTCGAGAGCCGAGAACTAACACTGGGAAAACCACCCAGGATAAAACCTAGTAGTGGGAATCAATCATCCTGGGATAGCTATACAAACTCTTTCCCAAGGCCGAATGGTTCGAGAACTCATGGGCAGCACAAACCAAAAAATGCCCCGAAAACACAGCAGGATCACCCCCAAAAATGTCACCGACCGACAGTGGTGTTCCGGGCTCTCTTTGCATCATCTGATTCCTCTGCGAATTGTTTCGAAATAGGGAAACACTGCAAAATCGAGTGGCTCCATTGAGTTTTCCCGTTAACAATCGAAGGAGGGCTTAGCCTCAAAGCAAATTTGGTTCAGCACACTCAACAAGTTGTGAGAAAACCCACCCCCCAAAAAAAAATGTTTCTTCGAACGATCTGGAAGCTAGGCGGCGGTGTACAGTTTATGGTATCAAGGAGAGCACAAAGCACTTTCGGCGGAAGCTCACAGGGCTGCGTGGACAACATGAAGGCAAATCTTACATTACGCACCTTACCTCTTCTCGAGATATTCTGGCTACGAGGCGGTGCGTAGTATTTGCGGTAAATACGACGCAAAGTGCTCCCGGACAAACTCGGGGGCCTCATTTTGTGCGAGCCTGCGCAGTCGAAACGCACTTCGACATCACACAACATCACGATTTTGCGGTAGACGCAAAGTGCTCCCGGACAAACTCGGCGGCCTGATTTTGTGCGAGCCTGCGCAGTCGAAACGCACTTCGACATCACACAACATCACGATTTTGCGGTAGACGCAAAGTGCTCCCGGACAAACTCGGCGGCCTGATTTTGTGCGAGCCTGCGCAGTCGAAACGCACTTCGACATCACACAACATCACGATTTTGCGGTAGACGCAAAGTGCTCCCGGACAAACTCGGCGGCCTGATTTTGCGCGAGCCTGCGCAATCGAAACGCCAACATCACATTTTCGCGATAAGTACCAACAGGCCTTTACTCCTACCGTAAGAACCCCTCAGTGGACACATTGCTTCGGGAATGAGCGTGTCTCCATGATTGTGGTTAGGGAGGGTTCCAATGCCGTTTTCGCTGGAAGCAATTGTATAATTTTGAGCACGTGCTGAAGAACTTCCAACACATCTTCCCAGTGACCTGAGAGGCGACTGTCCGAAAAGATGGTCAAAGCACCTGGGTCCTGCCTTCGCACACAGTCATCACAGCGTTGTAGGGCACCACGTCTGCTTACACCCGGCCCTGCCAAAAAAGGTCGTGCAAGACTCATATCAGACACTTCATCTTTACAGCGCAGCTCAATTGACCCCTGAACAGGTTCCGAAGAACAAGTCTTCTGTGAGCAAGTGCCTTGCAAAGCCCTGACTTTTTGCTCTCTCGACACGACGCTCTTCGAAATATACAAGAAGGAATGGCAGGATGTCCCACCAGCCATGTTGACCCCAGTCCTGTGTCCAGTTCTCTGTAAACCCAGCACAGCGCCCGCCTTGCACTAGACAGGGATTAGTGGATGATTTTTTCACATGGCCGCCAAATATCTTTGGTTGCGAAAGGCAAACTGAAAGGAAACCAACTACGTTGGGGCCCCTCGTGTTGAGACATACCCAAATCGCTTCATGCGTGGCCAGCCAAGCCATGAGCACGTCGGCTTGCAAAGCGCTGCTTCGATGCATGGATGTACGGTTTTCGACCCTGCCCCGAGCCACGCAGCGCTGGCGCTGTGGTCGAAGCTGCCACGGCGGTCCAAGTCGGCTCTGCGCTCCACAGAGAACGCTGCAAAGGAGGCCTCTGCTGTCCAACATGCTATGCGCAAACCTCAGAAGCACTCCGGCAACAATTCAACAGCACAAGCAGGCCCTGACTGCTTTGCGACATGCTACGCGCAAATGAGGGCACTTTGGGCGCCGCACAAGCAAGCCCTGAGCGCGTCGGATCGAAAAGTGGCGCTTCCCAGGCAAGCCACACAGCGCTGGCGCTGGAGTGGTCGAAGCTGCCACGAAGGTCCAAGTCGGCTCTGCGCTCCACAGAGAACGCTGCGAAGGAGGCCTCTGCTTTCCGACATGCTACGCGCAAACCTCAGCAGGATTCCGGCAACAAGAGTGGTCGAAGCTGCTGCAACGAGCCACGTCGGCTCTGAACGATTGGACGGAGGCCTCTGCTTTGAGAAGTGCTCTCCGCAAGCCTCGGAAGGCGCTTTGGGACTCTGGCGACAATTCAACAGGCTCCCAAGGCGCTGCAAGTAGAGGCTCCCAGGCCTTGTCGCAAGCAAAGAAGGAAGGCTGTAGAACAGGATTCAACGCGGCATCATCTGAACCATCCAGTGCATGCCACGTGTCCAAAACCATCTGGCTGCGGCTGCAGGGAGATTGTCCAAGCAAGCTGACGCGTCGCAGTTTGGTCCATCGGGCAGCTGGCCCAGAAACAAGCCATGTTCCAACAGACATTGTAGGCCACAACTTCCATTGCCACTGCCATTGCCACTGCAATTGGCCAAACAAAAGGATGGAAGGTGACTGTGATGAAACCGAGGCAGTGCTGACATGTGACGGGCCAGAGAGAAGCAAGCCTGAGCCCAGCCATGACGCAGGCAGTCCGCAGATGGCAAGCCCAGAACCGCTGGTGAAGAAGGCCGGCAAGTAATGGGTGTCTTTGCGACATGTTTTGAGTAAATCTTGGAAGGCAACTTCACTGGACGTGGGCAACAATTCAGCAGGCCCCCTCCCGCATAGCTTCGTCGCAAGTGGAGCCCGGACCTTGTTGCATGTGGCAGCATGCAACGTGGCGTCTGAATCTGAACCAAGTGTTGTCCTGAACGGCCTTAAATGAAGAGGGTGAAGGAATATGTTTACTAGGTCTAACCCCCTCACCAAGGTGATAGCGAGGAAAGGGAAATGATGGGTGAGATCTGACCCATCACGTTCCCCCACACACGCTGCTGTCGGAAAGGGATACCGGAGCGAGTGAAGGCCATCTGCCCAACCTTGCGGACTTCGTCCGGCAGTTTGAAAGGCCTTGTGCCACACGCAGCGGGCACCTGTCTCACTCTGAACCCAGTTCGCACGAGGTATCGCCCTCATGCGAAGATTGCCAAGGCCTTGCGCGAAGCCAACCGCCGCTTGCCAAGCTTCGCAAATTTCAATGAAAAGAGTACTGATCTCATGAGCTTGTGTCTGCTCTCAAAATGGGTGGTTTCCCATTGTCGGAGTTAAAACAAAGACGCACCCACATGATGTCATCAGTTTGGCAGGCGCTGTGGATGCACGAAATCCACACACACCAGTTGGGATGGATGAGGCCTGGATGGAACCCCTTGAATGCTGGACAAGCGCAGAAATCCACCTACCAACTGGGCCGCGGTGCGGTCAACAAAGCGCACGATTTCTTGCCAAAGCGCATGGAATTCTTGCCAAAGCGCACGGTGTTCTTGCCAAAGCGCACGTGTTTGGCATCGTTTTCTGCAAACGGCGTCGTTTTGCTAAAACGATGGACACTGTTGGAGTCATAATGTGCTTGCAGGGCCCAAAGTCTCAATGGCGATGCACGCCACTGATGCGTATGAACTTCTTCACTCATTCGCTTAAAAGCCACGCAAGCTCCAAAGAAGTTGCGCGCCTTCATCGTGGCTGAGGTGAGATCACTGGGTGTGGGCTCGCTATGCTTAGCGCGGAAACATCCTCTTGTGCGTAAAATAAGCAAAAGACTCGGCCTTGGAAAAACTCCCAAGCATGTCCGAGAAGGCTTTAGACTTGCGCTCCGGCCCCCTTCATGCTGGCACGCTATCAAGATAATCCGCCCCAGCAAGCGACCCTTGGTTGAAAGTGCCTTCGGACTCTGATATCTAAGATGTAACAGCCTTGAATGAAATGCCCCTGACCATTGGAAAAAGCTTTCTGTAGCTGCCTCAAGCTTCCAACCAACGGGAAAAGTTGGCCCTTGCACAGAAAGCAGGCGGTGTTTTCACGCTTGCATGTTCTGACTTGCCACGCAATGCAGAGACAGCCTTGATTGCAAATGACTCTGGCCATTGGAACAGAAGGAGCTAAAGCGAGCAAAGTTGGCCCTTGCGCAGAAGGTGGTGTTTTCACGCTTCCATGGTCTGACTTGCCACGCAATGCAGAGACAGCCTTGATTGCAAATGACTCTGACCATTGGAACAGAAGGAGCTAAAGTGAGCTATCCTGTCCCATTCCTTGCTTTGCTTGGCTGCTGAGGCGATGGCGGATGCCCAACACAGCTTTGGCACCTACGGCCAACCAGTCTCATGGGTTGTCAAAACGCCACTCGCCGGGCAACTGACACAGCGTGCTTGGCTGTGCAATGTCCCTTGGCCTCTGCACGCAAAGTGAAGCCAACGCTCAGATGGCATGCGAATCATTTTGGCAACGGCCGCCGCGCAATACTTGCGTTGCGCAACTTACTTTACATCGGCCTACTTCTGCTGCTGGAGGCCGGTTGGTGATCCAAAAGTTGGGGATGGGGCCCAAGCACAGTGAAACAGCAGCCCAAAATGCGTCTGCCGGGCATCCTGCCGTCTAGCTTGCAGGGCCCGAAGATCTGGAACGGCAAGCGCCATAAGTGTCTCAATGGCGATGCACGCCTCTGATGTGTATGAACTTCTTCACTCATTCGCTAAAAGCCACGAAAGCTCCAAAGTAGTTGCGCACCTTCATGGTGGCTGAGGTGAGATCACCGGGTGGGCTCGCTCTGCTTAGCGCGGAAACATCCTCTTGGGCAAAACTTGCACAAGGGCCCTCAACTCGCGCGCTCTTCAACCTCAACGAGCACAGCAGGCCTGCGGTTCGGCGAGCTGAGCAGGTGTGCGTACAATAAGCAAAAGACTCGACCTTGGAAGAATTCCCAAGCATGTCCGTGAAGGCTTTAGACTTGCGCTCCGGTCCCCTTCATGCTGGCACGCTATCAAGATAATCCGCCCCAGGGCGACCCTTGAGGCACTTTCAACCTTCGGGCTCTGATATCTAAGATGTAACAGCCTTGATTGAAATGCCCCTTGCCACTGGCACAGAGGTGAAAGCAGCTGAAGTGAGGTAAGGTAAGGTAAGGCAAGGTGGCCCAAAGACAACTGAGTCCTCCCCCAATGAGCTATCCTGTCCCATTCCCTGCTTTGCTTGGAGTTGTGTTGTAGCTATGGCAGGTCACGCAGTTTACCTACGTCAGCTTCTTTGGTTTTGCTAGTGGTACCTTTCTGTAGCTTCCTCTAGCTTCCAACAGATTTCCCGTTGGAATTGGTTGGCTCCCGAAAGTTATCCCTTGCACACAAAGCAGGCGGTGTTTTCACGCTGGCATGTTCTGACTTGCCATGCAATGCAGAGACTGCCTTGATTGAAATACCCCTGGCTATTGGACAGAAGGAGCCAAAGTGAGCAATCCTGTCCCATTCCTTGCTTTGCTTGGAGTTGTGTTGTAGCTATGGCAGGTCACACAGTTTACCTACGTCAGCTTCTTTGGTGTTGCTATTGGTAGCTTTCTGTAGCTCCCTCTAGCTTCCAACCGATTTCCCGTTGGAATTGGTTGGCTCCCGAAAGTTGGCCCACAGAAAGAAGGCGACGCTTTACACGCCATGTTCTGACTTGCCATGTGCGGAGACAGCGGCTGCTCGCTCCTCAGCACAAGGTCAGCGGCCAGCGCCAAGTCCTATGCCAGAATGTTAGCCACATTCAGCCGCTCGGCGACAATGTAACTGGTCAGAACTACTCTGTTGCGGTTGCAATCTCCATGCGTCGGTTGCGGGTGTCATGACCGCTCACCTGTGACACGGGCGTTTGGACGGCCATGTCAGCGTAGACGCGTGCTTGCGGTGACCAAACCGCCTCAACCATTGCCTCCAAGCCAATGGCAGCGGGCGTAGCATGCTGAATGTGTTGTCCTTGAACTTCCCCTCAAAAATCGTTTTGAGAACGGGCTCGAAATGTTCAGCCAGTTGGCGCCCCCAAACAGGGGACCCTCAGAAACAGGATCTCCGTGCGATGTATCCTCTGAGGCTCTGGGGCAACCAGGACCCCGGTTCCCACTGTTCCAACCCAAACCTGTTTCTCTCGGTTGGCACGCCTCTGGCAGGACGCCCGAGACTGCCCCACGGGAGACTGCTCGTGACGCGTGCGTAAGTTCAGGCTGTGGTCTTTTGCTTCACTTCAGTTTGGGAAAAGGCACTGCCCGGTTTCGCTTGCAAGGCGACCAGACCAAAAAATGATCTTCCAGGGCACCTTCAGGCGCCGCAGCTGGCGCAAAGCCTCCAGCCATCCCCCCGACTGCTTGCAGCGCTGCAGGCGCTGATTGCATAACTCGGTGGACAGCCTGGCGGGTTCGATTCGGCCGCCTTCTGCCAGATTGCCGACGTCAGAATGGACATGAACCTTGACACCCAAGGGCTAATTCAACCGCGCAGCTAGATCTGGATCTTCCTGGAAGACTGGTTGACGGCTTCGTTGGCTATAGGTTCTAACAAATGTCTTCCCGGACGCCTACACATTTGAACCGGTGGTGCCCCGACCCAACCAAAAGGAGATTTTATAGTGGACCAACAGGCGTTTAACCTAAAAGCAGAGATACCTGGAACAGCAAAACTGTTTCGGGGTTGCAGCGCCACTGTTTTTTCCCGTTTCAAGGCAGAGCCCCGGCCCCTCAAACCTCGCCTGGCAAAAGGTCACAAGACAAACAGGCGCCCAAGACATGGGTTCTCCATCTGATTTCTTCGCAAACTCAGAGTTTGTTCGCCCAAATTCCCACAATAGGTCTTCAGACCCCCCGCACTGCAGCCTCGGGAACTTGGAGCGGGTGGCCGAGCATTGCATCCGCGTTGCTGGATTTGATTGAGTTCCCCAGAAATCGGTGTGTCTTTTCTCAAGGGTGGGTGTTCTGTTGGCGCCCTTAAAACCACCAAAAAGCCACCTCTGGGATGCCACATGATTGTACTTTGGTGTCAGCAATCAACGGTCCCTGAAGAATAACCAAAAGACCCGACGCTACTGGCAAAGGCTCTTCTGTGCGGTTTGCTCCTGACACCCAGAACAGGGGACAGTTGAGGCCGGGCTTTCGGGGTAGGCCAAGGCATGTCATCCACGATGCGCTCTTGTTGGATGTGTGCATATGCGCTATCGAAGTTCTACACATTCTCTTATATGTGAGCTGCCAACTCATCCTTCACACCAGGCATCTGGATCCAAACAAACCCTCTGCGAAGAGAAATGTCACTTTTCTCGCCAGAGCAGGAAGCACAGCAAACCGTCCATTTCAGGCAGTGCCTTTTACCATCCGCATTTGCACATTTTAGGTTGCATTTCGCCCGAATACCGGCCCGTAGGGAAAGAACACAAACAACTTATTTCAAACCAGGATGGATATCTGGAACTACCCTGTTGGCAATTTTTTCCGGGTTGCCGGGCGAAAGCCCTAAGATAATCGGGGGCTGAGACTGAACGGTTTTCCCGGAACTAAGCAGCTTGGAGGCTGCTCAGCTCGATGTTCTGCGGCTCACGGGAAGATTCTGACCTACAGCTGCGGGTCAACTGGACCTGGTTTCAAGTGGTGCAGGAAAATGAAACCACAAAGGAAACCGCAGGTTTCATCCTTTCCATTTTCCAAGGCAACCCAGTTGGGCGTTGTTTGACCCACCCACATAGGTTTATGTTCAAAGGAATCCTGACATTTCGAGAACCGAGAACTAATACTGGGAAAACCACCCAGGATAAAACCTAGTAGTGGGCATCAATCATCCTGGGATAGCTCTACAAACTCTTTCCCAAGGCCGAATGGTTCGAGAAATGCCCCGAAAACACAGCAGGATCACCCCCAAAAATGTCACCGACCGACAGTGGTGTTCCGGGCTCTCTTTGCATCATCTGATTCCTCTGCGAGTTGTCTCGAAATAGGGGAAACACTGCAAAATCGAGTGGCTCCATTGAGCTTTCCCGTTAACAATCCAAGGAGGGCATAGCCTCAAAGCAAATTTGGTTCAGCACACCCAATAAGTTGTGCTCCCGGACAAACTCGGGGGCCTCATTTTGTGCGAGCCTGCGCAGTCGAAACGCACTTTGACATCACACAACATCACAATTTTGCAGTAAATACGACGCAAAGTGCTCCCGGACAAACTCGGGGGCCTCATTGTGTGCGAGCCTGCGCAGTCGAAACGCACTTCGACATCACACAACATCACGATTTTGCGGTAGACGCAAAGTGCTCCCGGACAAACTCGGGGGCCTCATTTTGTGCGAGCCTGCGCAATCTAAACGCCAACATCACATTTTCGCGATAAGTACCACCAGGCCTTTACTCCTACCGTAAGAACCCCTCAGTGGACACATTGTTTGGGGAATGAGCGTGTCTCCATGATTGTGGTTAGGGAGGGTTCCAACGCCGTTTTCGCTGGAAGCAATTGTATAATTTTGAGCACGTGCTGAAGAACTTCCAACACATCTTCCCAGTGACCTGAGAGGCGACTGTCCGAAAAGATGGTCAAAGCACCTGGATCCTGCCTTCGCACACAGTCATCACAGTGTTGTACGGCACCACGTCTGCTTCACCCGGCCCTGCCAAAAAAGGTCGTGCAAGACTCATATCAGACACTTAATCTTTACAGCGCAGCTCAGCTGACCCCTGAACAGGTTCCGAAGAACAAGTCTTCTGTGAGCAAGTGCCTTGCAAAGCCCTGACTTTTTGCTCTCTCGACACGACGCTCTTCGAAATATACAAGAAGGAATGGCAGGATGTCCCACCAGCCATGTTGACCCCAGTCCTGTGTCCAGTTCTCTGTAAACCCAGCACAGCGCCCGCCTTGCACTACACAGGGATTAGTGGATGATGTTTTCACATGGGCGCCAAATATCTTTGGTTGCGAAAGGCAAACTGAAAGGAAACCAACTACGTTGGGGCCCCTCGTGTTGAGACATACCCAAATCGCTTCATGCGTGGCCAGCCAAGCCATGAGCACGTCGGCTCGCAAAGCGCTGCTTCGATGGATGGATGTACGGTTTTCGACCCTGCCCCCAGCCACGCAGCGCTGGCGCTGTGGTCGAAGCTGCCACGGCGGTCCAAGTCGGCTCTGCGCTCCACAGAGAACGCTGCGAAGGAGGCCTCTGCTGTCCAACATGCTACGCGCAAACTTCAGAAGCACTCCGGCAACAATTCAACAGCACAAGCAGGCCCTGACTGCTTTGCGACATGCTACGCGCAAATGAGGGCACTTTGGGCGCCGCACAAGCAAGCCCTGAGCGCGTCGGATCGAAAAGTGGCGCTTCCCAGGCAAGCCACACAGCACTGGCGCTGGAGTGGTCGAAGCTGCCACGAAGGTCCAAGTCGGCTCTGCGCTCCACAGAGAACGCTGCGAAGGAGGCCTCTGCTTTCCGACATGCTACGCGCAAACCTCAGCAGGATTCCGGCAACAAGAGTGGTCGAAGCTGCTGCAACGAGCCACGTCGGCTCTGAACGATTGGACGGAGGCCTCTGCTTTGAGAAGTGCTCTCCGCAAGCCTCGGAAGGCGCTTTGGGACTCTGGCGACAATTCAACAGGCTCCCAAGGCGCTGCAAGTAGAGGCTCCCAGGCCTTGTCGCAAGCAAAGAAGGAAGGCTGTAGAACAGGATTCAACGCGGCATCATCTGAACCATCCAGTGCATGCCACGTGTCCAAAACCATCTGGCTGCGGCTGCAGGGAGATTGTCCAAGCAAGCTGACGTGTCGCAGTTTGGTCCATCGGGCAGCTGGCCCAGAAACAAGCCATGTTCCAACAGACATTGTAGGCCACAACTTCCATTGCCACTGCCTTTGCCACTGCCATTGGCCAAACAAAAGGATGGAAGGTGACTGTGATGAAATCGAGGCAGTGCTGACATGTGACGGGCCAGAGAGAAGCAAGCCTGAGCCCAGCCATGACGCAGGCAGTCCGCAGATGGCAAGCCCAGAACCGCTGGTGAAGAAGGCCGGCAAGTAATGGGTGTCTTTGCGACATGTTTTGAGTAAATCTTGGAAGGCAACTTCACTGGACGTGGGCAACAATTCAGCAGGCCCCCTCCCGCATAGCTTCGTTGCAAGTGGAGCCCGGACCTTGTTGCATGTGGCAGCGTGCAACGTGGCGTCTGAATCTGAACCAAGTGTTGTCCTGAACGGCCTTAAATGAAGAGGGTGAAGGAATATGTTTACTAGGTCTAACCCCCTCACCAAGGTGATAGCGAGGAAAGGGAAATGATGGGTGAGATCTGACCCATCACGTTCCCCCACACACGCTGCTGTCGGAAAGGGATACCGGAGCGAGTGAAGGCCATCTGCCCAACCTTGCGGACTTCGTCCGGCAGTTTGAAAGGCCTTGTGCCACACGCAGCGGGCACCTGTCTCACTCTGAACCCAGTTCGCACGAGGTATCGCCCTCATGCGAAGATTGCCAAGGCCTTGCGCGAAGCCAACCGCCGCTTGCCAAGCTTCGCAAATTTCAATGAAAAGAGTACTGATCTCATGAGCTTGTGTCTCTCAAAATGGGTGGTTTCCCATTGTCTTCCTAAGGAGTCAAGACAAAGACGCACCCACATGATGTCATCAGTTTGGCAGGCACTGTGGATGCACGAAATCCACACACACCAGTTGAGATGGGTGAAGCCTGGGTGGAACCCCTTGAATGCTGGACAAGCGCGGAAATCCACCTACCAACTGGTTGGCGATGTATCTGGAAAAGAGACACGCTTACAGGCGAAAGATACAACGCTGAATACTTTCCAGAATCTGACCATGATGATGATTATGACGATGATGATGATGATGATGATGAATCATCACTGCGTCGCTTGCGCGATTCAATTGCGCTTTACTTGCGCAGCCCCGTGTTTGACTTGCGCGGCCGCTCCTGCAACACACTCCTGCCTGTGATATTACAAGCGGCGGTGCAGCTGATTTGATAGGTCCAAAACAACTGGGAATGACACACACAACGGGTTGTTGTTCCGGCTCAGATGTTACCCGGCGCACCAACTACGTCTCCAGGATGTAAGATTGGATTTCATACCTAGAACTCCAGCGATGCGCAAAGGACACCGTTTGGCGCAAACTGCATGGGCCGCGGTGCGGTCAACAAAGCGCACGATTTCTTGCCAAAGCGCATGGAATTCTTGCCAAAGCGCACGGTGTTCTTGCCAAAGCGCACGTGTTTGGCATCGTTTTCTGCAAACGGCACTAGACAGCGTCGTTTGCTAAAACGATGTTCACAGGACACTGTTGGAGCCTCTAGGTATGCTTACAAGTCGTACAGGTAGCTTCTCTCGTCATAATGTGCTTGCAGGGCCCAAAGTCTCAATGGCGACGCACGCCTCTGATGCGTATGAACTTCTTCACTCATTCGCTTAAAAGCCACGCAAGCTCCAAAGAAGTTGCGCGCCTTCATCGTGGCTGAGGTGAGATCACTGGGTGTGGGCTCGCTATGCTTAGCGCCGGAAACATCCTCTTGTGCGAAAAAGAAGCAAAAGACTTGGCCTTGGAAGAACTCCAAAGCATGTCCGAGAAGGCTTTAGACTTGCGCTCCGGCCCCCTTCATGCTGGCACGCTATCAAGATAATCCGCCCCAGCAAGCGACCCTTGAGGCACTTTCAACCTTCGGACTCTGATATCTAAGATGTAACAGCTTTGAAAAAGCTTTCTGTAGCTGCCTCAAGCTTCCAACCAATGTCCCGTTGGAATTGGGGTGTTTTCACGCTTGCATGTTCTGACTTGCCACGCAATGCAGAGACAGCCTTGATTGCAAATGACTCTGGCCATTGGAACAGAAGGAGCTAAAGCGAGCAAAGTTGGCCCTTGCGCAGAAGGCGGTGTTTTCACGCTTGCATGATCTGACTTGCCACGCAATGCAGAGACAGCCTTGATTGCAAATGACTCTGGCCATTGGAACAGAAGGAGCTAAAGTGAGCTATCCTGTCCCATTCCTTGCTTTGCTTGGCTGCTGAGGCGATGGCGGATGCCCAACACAGCTTTGGCACGTACGGCCAACCAGTCTCATGGGCTGTCAAAACGCCACTCGCCAGGCAACTGACACAGCGTGCTTGGCTTTGCAATGTCGAGCGCAACACTTTGCTCCTTGGCCTCTGCACACAAAGTGAAGCCAACGCTCAGACGGCATGCGAATCATTCTGGCAACGGCCGCCGCGCAATACTTGCGTTGCGCAACTTACTTTACATCGGCCTACTTCTGCTGCTGGAGGCCGGTTGGTGATCCAAAAGTTGGGGATGGGGCCCAAGCACAGTGAAACAGCAGCCCAAAATGCGTCTGCCGGGCATCCTGCCGTCTAGCTTGCAGGGCCCGAAGATCTGGAACGGCAAGCGCCATAAGTGTCTCAATGGCGATGCACGCCTCTGATGTGTATGAACTTCTTCACTCATTCGCTTAAAAGCCACGCAAGCTCCAAAGAAGTTGCGCACCTTCATCGTGGCTGAGGTGAGATCACTGGGTGTGGGCTCGCTATGCTTAGCGCGGAAACATCCTCTTGGGCACAAGGTCCCTCAACTTGCGCGCTCTTCCACCTCAACAAGCGCAGCAGGCCCGCGGTTCGGCGAGCTGAGCAGGTGTTCCCAAGCATGTCCGAGAAGGCTTTAGACTTGAGCTCCGGCCCCCTTCATGCTGGCACGCTATCAAGATAATCCGCCCCAGCAAGCGACCCTTGAGGCACTTTCAACCTTCGGGCTCTGATCTCTAAGATGTAACAGCCTTGATTGCAATGCCCCTGACCATTGGAACTGCTTTGCTTGGAGTTGTGTTGCGCTGATAGGTGCAAGTGCCAACCTGACACGGGTTCAGGCACTGGTGGGGCGACAACCCCATTGTAGCGAGCGGGGGGAAACCTCCGCAGGTCACGACGCACACCAGCAGGGCCAAATCACACTGCAGCTGTGTTGTAGCTATGGCAGGTCACGCAGTTTACCTACATCAGCTTCTTTGGTGTTGCTGTTGGTAGCTTTGCAGCTGCCTCTAGCTTCTAACCGATTTCCCGTTGGAATTGGTTGGTCCCGAAAGTTGGCCCTTGCACAGAAGGCGGTGTTTTCACGCTTGCATGTTCTGACTTGCCACGCGATGCAGAGACAGCCTTGATTGCAAATGACTCTGGCCATTGGAACAGAAGGAGCTAAAGTGAGCTATCCTCCCGCATTCCTTGCTTTGCTTGGAGTTGTGTTGTAGCTATGGCAGGTCACGCAGTTTACCTACATCAGCTTCTTTGGTGTTGCTATTGGTAGCTTTCTGTAGCAGCCTTGAGCTTCCAACATATTTTTCGTTTGAATTGGCTCCAGAAAGTTGGCCCTTGCACAGAAAGCAGGCGGTGTGTTCACGCTTGCATGTTCTGACTTGCCATGCAATGCAGAGACAGCCTTGATTGCAAATGACTCTGGCCATTGGAACAGAAGGAGCTAAAGTGAGCTATCCTCCCGCATTCCTTGCTTTGCTTGGAGTTGTGTTGTAGCTATGGCAGGTCACGCAGTTTACCTACATCAGCTTCTTTGGTGTTGCTATTGGTAGCTTTCTGTAGCTGCCTGGAGCTTCCAACATATTTTTCGTTTGAATTGGCTCCCGAAAGTTGGCCCTTGCACAGAAAGCAGGCAGTGCTTTCACGCTTGCATGTTCTCACTTGCCACGCAATGCAGAGAGAGAGTGGCTGCTCGGCCCTTGGCAGCACAAGGTCCTCAGCCTCGGCCAGCGGCAAATCCTCCCATGTCAGAATGGTAGCCACATTCAGCTGCTTGGCGACGATGCAACTGGTCAGAACCGCTCTGTTGCGGTTGCAAACTCCATGGGTCGGTTGCGGGTGTCATGACCGCTCACCTGTGACATGGGCGTTTGGACGGCCATGTCAGCGTAGACGCGTGCTTGCGGTGACCAAACCGCCTCAACCATTGCCTCCAAAGCCAATGACAGCGGGCGTAGCATGCTGAATATGTTGTCCTTGAACTTCCCCTCAAAAGTCGTTTTGAGAACGGGCTCGACATGTTCAACCACTTGGCGCCCCCAAACAGGGCACCCTCAGAAACAAGAATCACCAGCAACTCTCCCGAGCAATGTGTCCTCTGAGGCTCTGGGGCAACCAGGACCCCCCTTCCGACTGTTCCAACCCTAACAAAACAAACAAGTGCCGAAATTACTTCAGTTGTTGGCATGCCTCTGCCAGGACGGAGACTGCTGGTGATGCGCGCGTAATTTCAGGCCGTGGTCTTTTTGCTTCACTTGAGTGAGGGAAAAGGAACACCGCACGGTTTCCCTTGCAAGGCGACCAAAAAAATGAGTGACCCGCCAGGCCTCCACCAAATTCCCATAGGTGCACTTGATATTCCAACAAGGGAATTTCCTGGGTTGACATCGCCCCCAAAACGGAACCCAAGCGAAAGCCCTGCAGTGATCCGGATTCCCGCCGCTCGAAAATCGGCTCCGCGGGGGGCACCTTCACCGCAGCTGGCGCAAAGCCTCCAGCCATCCCCCCGACTGCTTGCAGCGCTGCAGGCGCTGATTGCAGAACTCGGTGGACAGCCTGGCGGGCTCGATTTGGCCGCCTTCTGCCAGATGCCGACGTCAGAATGGACATGAACCTTGACACCCAAGGGCTAATTCAGCCGCGCAGCTAGATCTTGATCTTCCTGGAAGACTGGTTGACGGCTTCGTTGGCTATAGGTTCTAACAAATGTCTTCCCGGGCGCCATACACATTTGAACCGGTGGTGCTCCTGGTTTCCTACTATGCCAATGGGATAGCTATACAAAGTCTTTCCCAAGAACGAATGGTTCGAGAGCTCATGCGGCAGCACAGGCCAAAAAGAGCCCCGAAAACACAGCAGGATCACCCCCAAAAATGTCACCGACCGACAGTGGTGTTCCGGGCTCTCTTTGCATCATCTGATTCCTCTGCGAATTGTCTCGAAATAGGGAAACACTGCAAAATCGAGTGGCTCCATTGAGCTTTCCTGTTAACAATCGAAGGAGGGCATAGCCTCAAAGCAAACTGGTTCAGCACACCCAATAAGTTGTAAAAAACCTACCCCCCAAAAGATATGTTTCTTCGAACGATCTGGAAGCTAGGCGGCGGTGTACAGTTTATGGTATCAAGGAGAGCACAAAGCACTTTCGGCGGAAGCTCACAGGGCTGCGTGGACAACATGAAGGCAAATCTTACACTACGCGCCTTAGGTCTATTCTGGCTACGAGGCGGCGCACAGCTGTCCTGGCCCAGCTCATTGCGGGAGCCTCAGCCTTTGGGCTGTTTGCAGCCACCAGGAAGGGGCTTCATGTTTCGGGCTGGCGCAGCTGCGCGGGCTGTCATGTTCTGGGCGGGGACCCACTAGCGAGCCCGCACTTCGACATCACGCAACATCACGGTTTGCGGTAAATACCACGCAAAAATGCTCACGGCCAGCCTTGCGGGCCTCATTTTCTGCGAGCCTGCGCAGTCGAAACGCACTTTGACGTCACACATCTTACGGTAAATACGACGCAAAATGCTCCCGGACAAACTCGGGGGCCGCAGTCGAAACGCACTTCGACATCACGCAACATTACGATTTTGCGGTAGACGCAAAGTGCTCCCGGACAAACTCGGGGGCCTCATTTTGCGCGAGCCTACGCAATCGAAACGCACTTCGGCATCATACAACATCACATTTTCGCGATAAGTACCACCCGGCCTTTACTCCTACCGTAAGAACCCCTCAGTGGACACATTGTTTGGGGAACCTCCCCCTCTTTCGTCGTCTCCATGATTGTGGTTAGGGAGGGTTCCAACGCGAAAGCAATCGTATAATTTTGAGCACGTGCTGAAGAACTTCCAACACATCTTCCCAGTGACCTGAGAGGCGACTGTCCGAAAAGACGGTCAAAGCACCTGGATCCTGCCTTCGCGCACGGTGATCACGGTGTTGTAGGACACCACATCTGCTTACACCCGGCCCTGCCAAAAAGGTCGTGCAAGACTCATATCAGACACTTAATCTTTACAGCGCCGCTCAACTGACCCCTGAACAGGTTCGGAAGAACAAGTCTTCTGTGAGCAAGTGCCTTGCAAAGCCCTGACTTTTTGCTCTCTCGACACGACGCTCTTCGAAATATACAAGAAGGAATGGCAGGATGTCCCACCAGCCATGTTGATCCCAATCCTGTGTCCAGTTCTCTGTAAGCCCAGCACAGCGCCCGCCTTGCACTACACAGGGATTAGCGGATGATTTTTTCACAGTTGGCGCCAAAATATCTTTGGTTGCGAAAGGCAAACTGAAAGGAAACCAACTCCCTCGTGTTGAGACATACCCAACTCGCTTCATGCGTGGCCAGCCAAGCCATGAGCACGTCGGCTCGCAAAGCGCTGCTTCGATGGATGGATGTAGGGTTCGGCTTCGAGCCACGCAGCGCTGGCGCTGGAGCGGTCGAAGCTGCCACGGCGGTCCAAGCCGGCTCTGCGCTCCACAGAGAACGCTGCGAAGGAGGCCTCTGCTGTCCAACATGCTATGCGCAAACCTCAGAAGCACTCCGGCAAGAGTTCAACAGCACAAGCAGGCCCTGACTGCCTTGCGACATGCTACGCGCAAATGAGGGCACTTTGGGGCGCCGCACAAGCAAGCCCTGAGCGGCCTGAGCGCATCGGATCGAAAAGTGGCGCTTCCCAGGCAAGCCACACAGCACTGGCGCTGGAGTGGTCGAAGCTGCCACGACGGTCCAAGTCGGCTCTGCTCTCCACAGAGAACGCTGCGAAGGAGGCCTCTGCTTTCCGACATGCTTCGCGCAATCCTCAGAACAAGAGCGGTCGAAGCTGCTGCAAGGGGCCACGTCGGCTCTGAACGATTGGACGGAGGCCTCTGCTTTGGAAAGTGCTCTCCGCACGCCTCGGAAGGCGCTTTGGGACTCTGGCGACAATGCAACAGGCTCCCAAGGCGCTGCAAGTAGAGGCTCCCAAGCCTTGTCGCAAGCAAAGAGGGAAGGCTGTAGAACAGGATTCAACGCGGCATCATCTGAACCATCCAGTGCGTGCCACATGTCCAAAACCATCTGGCTGCCGCTGCAGGGAGATTGTCCAAGCAAGCTGACGCGTCGCAGTTTGGTCCAGTGGGCAGCTGGCCCAGAAACAAGCCATGTTCCAACAAACATTGTAGGCCACAACTTCCATTGCCACTGCCATTGGCCAAACAAAAGCATGGAAGGTGACTGTGATGAAATCGAGGCAGTGCTGACATGTGACGGGCCAGAGAGAAGCAAGCCTGAGCCCAGCCATGACGCAGGCGGTCTGCAGATGGAAAGCCCAGAACAGCTAGTGAAGAGGGCCGGCAAGTAATGGGTGTCTTTGCGACATGTTTTGAGTAAATCTTGGAAGGCAACTTCACCGGACGTGGGCAACAATTCAGCAGGCCCCCTCCCGCATAGCTTCGTCGCAAGTGGAGCCCGGACCTTGTTGCATGTGGCAGCATGCAACGTGGCGTCTGAACCAAGTGTTGTCCTGGACGGCCTTAAATGGAGAGGTGAAGGAATATGTTTACTAGGCTTAAAGGGTGGAGAAAGGAATGGGCTCTCACCAAGCCTCCCTCGCCGGATGTATATATATAGATATTGGGAGGCTTTAAACACGAATTATCATTTCTAAGGCTTCCTCTCGTTAGATACTTCGACTACTTTGTACGCGCAACCCTGCTTGCCATTGGGGGGGTCACGGGAAAAATTTCCTGGCCAGGATGGCCGAACCCCGACTGGGGGCCCCCCTCAGCGGAGGACCCCCCCTCAAACCGCGGCTCGGACCCTTTTCCCCTGTATGCCGCCCGGCCCCCTTTTTTCCGGTCTGAAGCAAGCCTGGATAGTAAATGGGAACATTCACCCGATAGCGAGGAAAGGGAAATGATGTGTGAGATCTGACCCATCACGCTCCCCCATACACGCTGCTGTCGGAAAGGGATACCGGAGCGAGCGAAGGCCTGCCCAACCTTGCGGACTTCCGGCAGTTTGAAAGGCCTTGTGCCGCATGCAGCGGGCACCTGTCTCACTCTGAACCCCGTTCGCACCACGTATGCCATGTGAAGACAACCGCCGCTTGCAAAGCTTAGCAATTACAATGAAAAGAGTGCTGATCTCATGAGCTTGTGTCTGCTCTCAAAATGGGTTTCCCATTGCCTTCCCAAGGAGTTAAAACAAAGACGCATCCACGTGATGTCATCAGTTTGGCACTGTGGGTGCAGGCCACACACCAGTTGGGACGGATGAAACCTGGATGAAACCCCTTGAATGCTGGACAAGCGCGGAATTCCACCTACCAACCAGCTTATGGAAAGGAGACACGCTTACAGGAGAAAGATACAACGCTGAATACTTTCCAGAATCTGGGCCATGATGATGATGATGATGATGAATCATCACTGCGTCACTTGCGCGATTCACTTGCCCCTCACTTGCGCAGCCCCGTGTTTGACTTGCGCGGCCGCTCCTGCAACACACTCCTGCCTTTGATATTAAAAGCGGCGGTGCAGCTGATTTGATAGGTCCAAAACAACTGGGATCATGCCTTACAATGACACATGCAACGGGTTTTTGTTCCGGCTCAGATGTTACCCGGCGTAATTCGCTATCCCAACAGCTTCCAAACGGCTCCCAACTACGCCTCCAGGATGTAAGATTGGATTTCATATGCTTACTTACAAGTCGTTCATTTACAGCTAGCTTCTCTCGTCATAATGAGCTTGCAGGGCCCAAAGATCTGGAACGGCAGGCGCCCTAAGTGTCTCAATGGTGATGCACGCGACTGATCAACTTGTTCATTAAAAGCCACGCAAGCTCCAAAGTAGTTGCGCACCTTCATCGTGGCTGAGGTGAGATCACTGGGTGTGCGCTCGCCATGCTTAGCGCGGAAACATCCTCTTGGGCTCAACTCGCGCTCTTCCACCTCAACGAGCGCAGGCCCGCGGTTCGGCGAGCTGAGCAGGTGTGCGTGCAACAAGCAAAAGACTCGGCCTTGGAAGAATTCCCAAGCATGTCCGAGAAGGCTTTAGACTTGCGCTCCGGCCCCCTTCATGCTGGCACGCTATCAAGATAATCCGCCCCAGCAAGCGACCCTTGAGGCACTTTCAACCTTCGGACTCTGATATCTAAGATGTAACAGCCTTGATTGAAATGCCCCTTGCCACTGGCACAGAGGTGAAAGGAGCTGAAGTGAGGTAAGGTAAGGTAAGGTAAGGCAAGGTGGCCCAAAGACAACTGAGTCCTCCCCCAATAAGCTATCCTGTCCCATTCCTTGCTTTGCTTGGAGTTGTGTTGTAGCTATGGCAGGTCACGCAGTTTACCTACATCAGCTTCTTTGGTGTTGCTATTGGTAGCTTTCTGTAGCAGCCTTGAGCTTCCAACCTATTTTTCGATTGAATTGGCTCCCGAAAGTTGGCCCTTGCACAGAAGGCGGTGTTTTCACGCTTGCATGTTCTGACTTGCCACGCGATGCAGAGACAGCCTTGATTGCAAATGACTCTGGCCATTGGAACAGAAGGAGCAAAAGTGAGCAATCCTGTCCCATTCCTTGCTTTGCTTGGAGTTGTGTTGTAGCTATGGCAGGTCACGCAGTTTACCTACATCAGCTTCTTTGGTGTTGCTATTGGTAGCTTTCTGTAGCTGCCTTGAGATTCCAACATTTTTTTCGTTAGAATTGGCTCCCGAAAGTTGGCCCTTGCGCAGAAGGCAGGCGGTGTTTTACACGTTGCGTGTTCTGACTTGCCACGCAATGCAGAGACAGCCTTGATTGCAAATGACTCTGGCCATTGGAGCAGAAGGAGCTAAAGTTAGCTATCCTGTCCCATTCCTTGCTTTGCTTGGTTTCATGCTTGTCGGGCTCTCCCCAGCTGAGGCGATAGCACAGCTTTGGCACCTACGGCGACCAGTCTCATGGGCTGTCAAAACGCCACTCGCCGGGCAACTGACACAGCGTGCTTGGCTGTGCAATGTCGAGCGCAACACTTTGCTCCTTGGCCTCTGCACGCAAAGGGAAGCCAACGCTCAGACGGCATGCGAATCATTCTGGCAACGGCCGCCGCGCAATACTTGTGTTGCGCAACTTACTTTACATCGGCCTACTTCTGCTGCTGGAGGCCGGTTGGTGATCCAAAAGTTGGGGATGGGGCCCAAGCACAGTGAAACAGCAGCCCAAAATGCGTCTGCCGGGCATCCTGCCGTCTAGCTTGCAGGGCCCGAAGATCTGGAACGGCAAGCGCCATAAGTGTCACAATGGCGATGCACGCCTCTGATGTGTATGAACTTCTTCACTCATTCGCTTAAAAGCCACGCAAGCTCCAAAGAAGTTGCGCACCTTCATCGTGACTGAGGTGAGATCACTGGGTGTGGGCTCGCTATGCTTAGCGCGGAAAGCACCAGGTCCCTCAACTTGCGCGCTCTTCCACCTCAACAAGCGCAGCAGGCCCGCGGTTCGGCGAGCTGAGCAGGTGTTCCCAAGCATGTCCGAGAAGGCTTTAGACTTGAGCTCCGGCCCCCTTCATACTGGCACGCTATCAAGATAATCCGCCCCAGCAAGCGGCCCTTGAGGCACTTTCAACCTTCGGGCTCTGATCTCTAAGATGTAACAGCCTTGATTGCAATGCCCCTGACCATTGGAACTGCTTTGCTTGGAGTTGTGTTGCACTGATAGGTGCAAGTGCCAACCTGACACGGGTTCAGGCACTGGTGGGGCGACAACCCCATTGTAGCGAGCGTGGGGAAACCTCCGCAGGTCACGACGCACACCAGCAGGGCCAAATCACACTGCAGCTGTGTTGTAGCTATGGCAGGTCACGCAGTTTACCTATCCGTTACCCTCTTGGCTCAAGGCCGTATCGGCTCAAGTTGCTCGACGAGCCCAAGAAACTAGTAGGTGTCGAGTGGTAGGCCCACTGTCACCGAAAGTGGAGGCTCCTAGAGTAACTAGGTACGGTTCTTAATAGGGTTTTTGCTTGTTCGGGGTAGGCCCGTAGGTTGTTGCTTTGGTTGTGTCCGTAGGAACATAGCTTGCTCCACTTGCACTGCCCTGTGCCCGCACAACTTGTATAGGGACACTTTTGTGTGCCTGAAAGCTTTCAGCTTTCCCTGTGACTACTTGAAAGTGCAAATTCAACTCCAAATTGATATCTCCCGCCAATTCAACCTTAGAACAGTGTTGGGCACTGCCCACCTGACCTAAGTTGGATTATCCTCCTTTGCGTGTCCGCTTTCTGCTAGTGCGAGGCACTGCCTTGCCTAGTTTGTGTGACCTACTCACTGCTAAGGTGAGGCTTTCCCTCGCCTAGTCTGAGTGACCTATTCACTGCTAGTGTGAGGCACTGCCTCGCCTAGTCTGTTGACCTGCCCTGCTGTGACCTTAGTGTGCACTAACCCAAATCCCCTCAGGGGCTGAGCAGCTACTGTGCTCTCAAAATTTTCGGGCTAAGTGACCAATGAGGGAAGCTGAAGCGAAGAAATCTGGCAGAGTGAATGCCTCATCAAATTTTGTTTCGCCTGTCATCAAAGATTTGCCCTTGAAGGGTACTAAGAGTGAACAAAGTAAGTGTGAAACAAATTTGATACGGGGTAAGTCTACAGACCAGGCTGTGAAGACAAGGGACTCCAAAGGAAAATCCTCACTGAACAAATCCAAAACCAAGAAAGGAGCGGCGGGTAAGCCTATTGCACCTCAGGAGCCTATCCGGTCTTTCTTCACTCCACTGGAAAACAATGCAAATCAGGGAATGCGGAGCGGTGGTGCTACTAGCGCCCCGCCCGCTCCCTCGGGAGTCACCATCCCTGTGCCAGATAGTGATGACGACATCGATGATAAGACTCCTGTTGACACGACTCACCCCAAGATGTCTTACTACGGACATGCCTTGAAGACCATTCCATGCCAGAATCTGAGCATTGCTATCACTCACATGGATACCCCTAGCAAGGCTGCCGCCAAAGATCCTCTTCAGCCCCTTCACACCGCTTTGGATTACTACTTAGATACTCCTATGAATACACAATGTGGGCCTTGTCACATCAGTCCAGGGACTTCAAATGTCAAGTCGGTACTTAGACCTGGTTCTCCAAATCATGAGCCACTTCAGCATGATGGGAATCCTAGCTGTGAGGTGGCAAACGACACTGAAGCACTTTGTGAAATAGAGCTGTGCGAGGATGAATGGCAGTCTATTTTTGAGGAACCCCTTGCACTGCAGTTTGAAGAATGGAATGATAAACAAAAAGAAGAGGCACTAAATGAAGCGCTTCGCAGCCTCACAAGTCATCCCAGGATGCTGCAAGTGCCGCATGTCTTTGTTTTCGCTGCAAGACCGAGTGGCATCAAATTGTCACTTCCAGAAAACTTCTGGGTACTCACCACCCATGCACAGGATGTGAGTTTTGCACTCAATTTTAGGCAGCAGCATCCTGGCTGCATGGCAATCTCCTTGGAAAAACACCTCGGCCCCATTACAAGACTTGTAAATGCACACATTCCGACATATTGCTTGCAGTTCTTTGGAAATAAATCTGCGGTGCCTGTGCTAGCAAGAGGTATTAGTGAATACTCACCGCAACTCATCAAGCACCTCAGGACCATTGACTGTGTGGGGCACATACGTGTTGGTAAGAGGACGCATCACATCATTGCGTTTGGGTTGCAGCAGTCGCCTGATGAAAATACCAGAATTGGTAACCTAACTCGCGACTGGAATATAATTGCTGCAAAGCCCAAGCATGTTGACCTTGTATCGGTAGACTTTAGTCTGCCCGTGCGATATGGTTTCCTCGCTGACACATCCAACCCCTATGCGCTGCGTACAGGTGGCGATCGACGCAGCACTGAGGTTATTAGCTACCAGAGTTACAACAGCTCCACCTGCAATCCAAATGCTTACCAGTGGGCACTGCAGTTTGCGCTAGCCACCTCTCACACTTCCGAGACTTTTGGAATCAGCTTGCACCAGGCCTATGAAGGTATTGATTCACAGGAACTTACTCAGGACCTAGTCGTGTTTGTAGTAAGAAAGCACGCTTATGATGTCACGCAAGTTTGTGATTTCCTGCGCAGTCAGGGAATTCCTGTCGCTCCATTCATTGGCTACCTTGCTGCCCAAATCACGCCGGAAGCATTTGAAACACTACGGCTTACTGCGAACGAGCAGGGAGTTGTCTTTCCCAGTAGCTGTCAAGACGGGGCGTATCGTATTGTCATCAAAGACAGATGCGCTAAACTCGTCCACCCCGGTGCAACTGTTGACACCACACTACAGTTTGCTTACCATGAACCAACGCCAATTGATTTTTACACCGGATTTACTACTCTAGAATGGCTGTGTACCTATGCGAGCGGTCACCATTTTCGAGCTGTCACAGTACAAGATGCCTCTTCGCAACAACATTCGACCGCACTATGGTTTGATGTTCCCCGTGCCTACGCTGAAGACTTACTTGCCAAGGGACCACATCATGTTACCGTTGGCAGCTGGACTGCCACCATTAGATGGCCGCAAACGCTGAGTGAGCTCGGGAAGCAGAAAAACAGAAAGAATTCACTTGAAACGCCCGCTCAACATTGGGAACATTTCAAGCCACCCCAAGATCTAGTGTCTGGTTCGCGCGTCCCTGTTGTGATTGTCCCCGACCCTGCTAAACTTTCACCTTTTCAGCGCTCGTGCCTTAACGCCAGCTGCATTACACTGACGAGCGACCATGCATCCATACAAGCACTCTTCCTAGAGGCGCCAATTTCCATTTTGGCCATGCCGTATGGTACTGAGCAATTCGAGGAAGCCGTACTCGCACGTATGCACTGGCCAATTCAATCAAAACTCCCTTGGATGCATGGCAAACTTGCGTCTGCACAAGTCCCCTCGCCCGACTCCAAAATTATATGCAAATTTCATGTTGAGGGTTCTAATAAAATCGCCCTCTTTCATGAATCTACCTTTGTCCACATTGGCTGGCACCAGGGTGGAGCTATGTATGTCAGTGGTTGTTTTGGGCAAGTCATTTCCCTCCTTCCTGAAAGTGTTCAGCAACAATGTTACATATACTGCAGTGACACTGCAGTTGTGCAACCAGCTGCTGCAACAACGTATGCAAGTACCCACAACGCTACCCAAGAGCCGGTCAATGCCCAACCACTCTCCCCCCTTAAGCCAGATGAGCAGCAAGGTAAGGAGAAATTACCAGACTTAAGGCATCTCTATGTCGCTCTAAGGGTGCTTGCGTATGGTGCTTGGCGACTTACAGATAGTACTGAGCACCCCAGGCAGATCTTGCTTGAATGCGTCGCCGATGGTGTCCCTATTGGTCACTGTGACGCTTCCCTGACTCCTAATGTTGTGAGTGAAGCTGTTGCCAGTCTTCCTGACATTGCCGACAAAGGCACTGTAGAGCTTATCAACAAATTGCTTGCTCTCATGCCCATAGGATATGTTCAGCACCTTACTGGGGTCGACGCTAACAATCAAAGATTGCTCGTCAACACTGAGCCCGTCGCAAATTTAGTTGATGCCACCTGGTTGTCACTGCCGGCTTCCTCTAGTGGGCGCTCATCCTTCCCACTCTACATCGTCTCAGTCTCTTCTGAGCCGAGCATTGCCAAAACCCTTGTACAATCCCTCGGGCGAAATTTAAATTTTTCGACCCGGGGAACCAAAATCCGATTACGCCTTGCTGGCCTTCTGGTTATCCAAAATGACACACCTCTGTTGGTTGAACACTTTGATGGCCAGTTTGGCCAGGCTTACCACCCCAACAGGGGAGGTGTGCGACTGCGGAGTGAGGAAATCACACATCTCTTACCTTTCATTACCGCCGTTCTACTCTGCAACGCAGATACTATTGGCCTAGAGTGCCTGCAATCCCGACGGAAACTGCGCCTCAGACATGTGGTGCGTGGTCCTACCCGCCCACATGGCATCATCAGTTTCTTTGATGGGAGTGGCAGCTTTGCGAACACTCCTGCAGAGGAGTTGGGACCTCCATGTGCTATGCTCATTGCTGAACTTGATTCCAGCATCAGAACTGTGATTTCGGCCGTACAGGGGTACCATCTTGATCCTGCAACATGGACGTACGCCAATCATAGGATCCCTGTCCGCTATCTTGCGGACGTTTGGGAAATTGTGCACCATCATTTTGCCGCGTTGAGGGAATTTTTAGCCCTGCTGCCCGAAGACGCGCTCATTATATTTGGTGCGGGCTCGCCGTGTCAGGACAACACCAAGATCGGAAGGGGTTGTGGCAAGCTTGGCATCACTGGTACTCGAAGTGTTCACTACCACGTTGTCTATATTGTCATGTATGCGCTCCAGGAAATGGGTTTTGCGCATAGGGTTGTACCTATGCTGGAAAATGCAGGCAGTATGGCCAACTGCTTCAAACAATATATCCAGGACACATGTGGGGTGCCTTCGTCGTGCATACATCGCATCAATACTGCCCAATGGTCGGCTGTATCTAGGAATCGTTACTTTTTTGTCAGTAACTCCTCCTACATCGTGCCCTCGCGGCAAGCCGACCCTTGGCAACAAGGATGGATGCTGCCTAAACCTAGGCACAAGCCCGTTTCGCCACCTTTGCCCCCCTGGCTGCGAACGCGAGGGATCACGCCGGGTGGGCACATAAGATTCACAACTAGTGCCTATCACCCCAGACACCTTCTATACAAGACTGACTACTTTGGCACGGTTGCTGACTTTCATGAAAAATGCGGCGAACAAGGCTGGCCTGACCTCCCTTGGGCTGACTTTCTGCCTGCCACCGCTGTCCGAGCCTTACAGCAAATCATCCAGTGGGGGGCACCCATTGCACAGCTCCCGAACAAAGAGCAGGAAGCAGCGGCCGCTATCTTGGCCGAATACTTCGACAATCCGAGCTTAAACTTCCCCTTTCGACTCCCATCCCTCGAAGAAAAGGTTGTTGATGCTGAACTCACCAGTTTTGGTGAAGATGCTATGCATGACATCAACATCCCTGACCGTCTCATGCACGATCTTATTGGAAATTACTTCAAGCCCAGCGCAGTTGTCACTGCTCTCGGAGGCAAACATTACTTGCGTAAGCTCAAGTGCGGAGAAGTCGAACCGCAGACATGGAAGCCATGCACTCCCTCCGTCCTACTTGTTGAATACGCCACCATCCGACAGCATGTACTTAAAGACCTCGATAAGACCCTACAAGGCTTTTGCTGTCAAAATCCATTCCCGCTCGGGAGCAATTTTGAGGATGAAAATTACTGGCATGCTCTTCGGGCCATGCCGTATCAACGGCCCAAGCTGACCAACGCAGCGCCTGCCCCGCCAGCGCTCTTCACAGAACCCGCGACAGCACCGTCAGAGCCACGATCAATCCTTGACTATCTCTCGCGCGAACAGCCTATTATGAGCGTCATTCGGCGCTCGCCTGCTGTTGAATATACCCTCAGGTCCTTGTCCTCGGGTGAAGAGCCCCTCTTCCCGAAGCTTGAGTTGCTTGGCCTCCTTGACATGCTCGGCACCTGTGACCCTGACATGCCCAATTTAGCCGGGATGCTTTTATGGCTTCGACAGTGGGAACAAACAGCCCCTGCAGCACGCTCTTGTGTACTCTTCATTGGTGACTGCGGAGATCGAGTTGCTGTACACGCTGTTGGTTGTCAGCCCCCGGGTTGCTGGACTGCCATCATTACCTTCTCACCAGGGCGACTCATTCGAGTGTATTGGTCACACTTTGCCACTACGCCCAGAGGCGGTTTTCTCAAAGTACTCAGTGACAATTGTTTCTCTCCGATTGCTCGCTTGCAGGTGCCGCCATTGATTCGGTCTGCCACTGCCGAAATTGAAAAAGGCATCATTCTGAGAACAACACTCGTTGACGACCACTCTCTCCCTGTCTTTAGTGAGTTCGGCTACGTCCATAAGGGAGCTATCACGTGGCAATGTATTGATCACCCTACACCTTACGAAGGACTCATTGCCATAGGACGTGCAGTTGGAGGACCCGCCCACCCCCCTTCCAAGCATAACTATCAACCTCGACCTGGCTTGGATCTGCCATGTCAAATTGCGGCCCTCATTGCGCACGCATGTGCGGATACTGTCGTCCTTACTGCTCTCCCCACCGACACTGGTTGGGTGCCGACCACATGGTACACTTTCCACCCTGAAGTCTCTGTCCCCGCCACTCATGATCGCACCTCTGTGATCTTTCTTCTTGTGCGGGACAGAGAGTGCTTTGCTCTCGTGTGCAAGCTCGTCCCCTCTATTGCCTTTTTAGGCCATGACCTTGGGGCCGTGCCGAGAGTTCTCCTTAGCCACAATGACTGGGGATGAAGGTACTTTCGAGGTCAGATGGCTCCCTCACTCCTCCAAAGTCATCCCTCTGCACAATCTTACATCAGCCATGAGGCTTGCATGGAATACGTTGCATGCCGGCCAACTCCAATCAAGGTCCTTCTTCCGTGTCCGCAGTCTCGCCTGCTTTTGCTATCTCTGTGAATTACCTGTGGACTTCACATTTGATGAATTTCGGGCTGCGTACCCGGGAGTTGACCTCTTTACCTTTGACCCCGATCTATGGGCAGGGCTGGGTGCGCATGCTATCCAACGGCGGCTTGCCGTATACACACAGGCTTGCCCCCCTAATCTCCACGTTTGCACATGGAATGTTACTAGCCTTGCCGCGCTGCAAAATCACCATGATAAGCTCGCACACGTGCAGGTTGGCCGTGTTAAAGGCTTTGTGCTGCTCCAGGAAACTAACTGGACACCTGCTCAACCGGCCACCTTAACCACTGCCCACCCACACATTAATATTGCTGCCAGCAATCTTCCGCCTGAACAGACAGGTAGTGGTGGCGTGTGCATTCTCCCCCCCCTAGGGTGGACTCAGATCGAGCATACTGAAATTATCCCGGGATTTCTGCAGGACGCACTCTACGAAAAGTATGGAGCTCAAGTCCGTGTCATCAACGTCTACGTCCATCCCGCTCGGACTAAGGAAGTTGGGGCGCGACTAATCTCGCACCTCGCCCATATTTCCGACTCGTGTGTTGTCCTCGGAGGAGATTTCAACCAACTTCCCAACACTCCAATGTGGGCGGACCTTGTCGCTCACTTTTCGTGTGTGTCGCCCAAACTTACTACCTATTTGAGCGGTGGTATCGGGTCCGCGCTTGATCGCCTCCTGCTCAGACACCCCATGGTGGACAATGACAGTGCTCGGGTCACATACCATGTACGCTGGCCGGTTACTCGTCCGAGCCAGCATGGCGCGCTGTGGGGTACACTTAAGGTCGCCTCTAGCATTTCTCCCTCCCCGGGAGACACAGTTGTGCAGGTCGTGCCCACAGAGTGCCTTATCCATAGAGGGGGAGGTGCTGCACCCGACGAGCAGTATTCCAAACTGGTACGCCGGGTCCATGCTGCTGATGACCTCTGTGAATTCAAGGTTGCTGTATGGACCTGGTGGCGTGAGCAGCCCCTTCCACGACAAACGCTGCCTGCCCACTGCCTGATTCGGAAAGCGTTGAAAAGTACCCAAGGCGGCAACGTGCATGTCCCTTTCGCCACTATGCAAAGTCTCTGCGAGATGATGTCACTTCCTGTCCCTCTCTCCTCCTTGCGCATCAATGATCAGGCCTATTTGGTGCCTCGCCTTGTTGCCGAAGCCATTCTTAACACGTACGAAGCTGGTCGAGCACTAGCAAGTGCGCACCCAGGGATCATTCACGACACTAATCGAATTGCCGCCACACCAGGTCAAGCCCGTGTTTGGGACAGATGCAGAGTCGCTGCGCCGCGAGTTGCCCGGACCAGTGGCCTTGTACTGGACAAAGCTGGTCGGCAATGTAGAACTACGGAGGCTGTCGATGAAGCCATGCGAGCCACGCGCGGTTTTTGGCAAGACGAGCCTGTAGTGTGGGATGCACAGTGGGAGAAGTTGCTTTCGCAATATTCACCACCACCCTTTGCCAAATGTAACCTGCCTGTTGATGATGACCTCTTACGTGCTGTTGTACGCTCTCCCGACAGCGCCCCTGGCCTTGACGGGCTGCCTTACGCGGCCTACCGGGCGGCGCCTAATGCCGCATCCCGTGTGCTTACGCACCGTCTACACGACTATGTCGGCCTTCAAGCACCGGCTCCGGTACAGGCCTTAGTCTTCATCCCCAAAGCCGATGCTGGGTCGTACGCAGACAACTTTCGGCCGTTGGGGCTCCCTAATACCGCTGATCGCATCATTGACCAAGCTGTGTATGTGCAAATGTACTCAGCCCTTCGAGGTTCCCTTCATCCTAGTCAGACTCTTGTCAATATCTTTCGGGAACCCCAGGGAAATTTCCTTGATATGCAGACCTACCTTAGCGATCGCACACGGCCATACTTTGTGCTGCTGTCTGACTTAGCCAAAGCTTTCGAACGAGTCAATCCACATTGGGTGCTTCGTATTCTTCAGATCCTCAATGCACCTGTTTGGGTCCTGCAGTATGCTACGTACGTCCTCTTTGGCCGTTCGGTGCGCCATCGCGTTGGGCGCTTTTATCGCCCACCCATCCCAGTACATCAAGGAGTTGACATGGGACGTGCGGTCTCAGTTCTTCTATTTTGTGTCGCCATGGACCCCATATACGTCGTTCTGAATGCTATCCCTGGCGTACTCAGTGTCAAGGGCTACATGGACGACAACGCTACTTGCGGTGCAGATGGGCGGTGGCTCTCGGCAGCACAACTTGCATTCACACTGGCCACCACGGCAGGTTTTCAGGTCCTGGGACATCACTGTATTGGGGTTTGGTCTGCGGAGAGTGCGGGTACTACTCAGCCTCTCCCAGACCAGTCCCAAATCAAGCAAGGGGGGCCATCCTTCTCACAGGCGCTGGGCTCTATGCCTGTAGGGGCAGATGTCATCTTGGGGTGCGCCACACGCCGTGCCCATCTCGCCAGCGCGGATGTTGCCGATTTCCTTGATGGTCAGGACAGGCTCCGAGACATTTGGGCACACCTCCTAGACGT
Organism: Effrenium voratum; assembly: GCA_963377175.1. Classification (NCBI taxonomy): domain Eukaryota; class Dinophyceae; order Suessiales; family Symbiodiniaceae; genus Effrenium; species Effrenium voratum. The sequence goes on along the minus strand of CAUJNA010000416.1, from coordinate 133,635 downwards.
TGAATGCGCCTGCAAATGCAAGACGCATCTACTTGGTTCTAACAATGCCACCAGCCATGACATCAGTGTCGCTGACGCTGCCCCTTGGGGGGCCCGCATTCTTGCTTCTAGTGCTACCATGTTGGGCCTTCCCCTACACGGACACGGTCAAGACCTTGGCCCCCCTCGTATCGCAGCAGCCTTTGCTGCTAAGGCACACGCCACATGCAAAGACAGACTGCGCGTTTTAGGCACTTGCAATTATCCGTACGGGAACGCGGTATGTTTTGTGCCTTCTACTTGCAGTCCACGTACTTATATGCGTACAGTGTGCATTGGCCATCTGCGAAGGAATTGACTAACCACCGCCGTCTCTTGGCCCGTGCGCTTTATCCTTCGCGTGCATGGATTGACATGAACGCCCTCCCTGAAGTACTGCGCTATTTGCGCATTGCGCCTGTGCTTGCTCCAGATTGCTTGGTACTCAAGGCAGTTATCGGGCTGGCCAGTCGGTTGTTGGCTCCAAACCTCCTGAGTTGGGAAGCCGCGTTGGCGGTTCTCCCTCAGGCTCTGGGACAAGTGCTTGGCAGGCTGTTCTACGCCTTCCCTCGCATTCGTGAAGTTTGGAACTCATGTCCTGGAAGCGGACAGCCTGCCGCGGCGATGAAGACCCATCTTGCCAAATATATCGGTCTGATTGAGGAAGAGCGCGCTATCGCCTTCCTAACTCGTCGTATGGCCACCGCCGCTTGGAAGGATCGATCGGACATTTCCTTCCTAACTCTCCTTCACTCGTTGCCACATAAGACTGTTGCGCCTACTGTTCGGCAGGCTGTCCTCAAGTGGGCTTTTGACGAGGAAAGCGACACTTGGTTCCTCATTAGGCGCCATTGGACAAGGCTGTCGGTGTGTGCCTGTGGCTGTGGTGCTGACAGCAAACTCTTTCCTTGTGGCTTTTTCGCGGGCGCACTCTCACAGGCACATCTAAACCTCGAAATTGAGTGGATGCGACATGTACCCATTGGGGCTGCTGCCCTTGGGGTCCATACTAGCTCATTGCCTTCGTTGCCCGTCATGTTGCCTTCGCCGCCTGCGCTTCGACATGACGGGCACCTGGATTCCGCTACCACACTGCTCCGGCAATCGGCCCCTTGGTTGCAACGTGCCTGTGTTCTATGTGGCTATGGTGATAACAGTGTTCAACACTGGATGTCTTCTTGCGCGTGTCTAGGTGTAGCCGGTTCGCTGCTGCTCGGCTGCTCTTGGCGCTTTTCTCATTGGTTTCCGCAAGCGCACTGGCCCAGAACCCAATCTGCCAGGTGCTATGCCCTGTATGCAGGAGCCCGCGCCATAATCAGGCAGAGAGGAGGCCTCGTAGCTAAACACGGCGACCCGCCTGCTGCTGCTCCCCTGGATCTCTTGCACGTTGCCTGCTTGGTCGCCACTTGTGCCTTCGAACTGCTCCCCTGCGATGTCAGAATGGGGGTGCGCCCTGCCTGGTTAGTTGGCTCCTCCGCACACCGTAGCTGTGTCTGGCTTGATCATGTTCGCTTTGCTGCGGGTGCGCCTCTCCATGCACTCTCACCTAAGATACCACATTTCACCTACCTTGGCGATTCGTCGGCTTTGCCTGGGTCGTTGCTTGCGGTTGTCATGGAACACGGCCGTGAGCGACATCTCCTCCAGGCTTATCACCACGGCACGCCTAACATTACACTCGAAGCCAGGGTCTGCGAGTGCGGGGTTGCCCATATTTACGTTCTTGCCGTACAGGTCGTGAGGCCTGGCGACCCCCTTATCTGCGCTTCTCGCGCTTGGAAGTGGACCGCCCTGGTAGCACACTTTGACGGTAGCTGTCATCGGGCGGATGCGGCTGGAGGCGCTGGGGTCATTGTGCGAAAATTTGCTGGGGATGACTACGAGGTCCTCGCCCAAACGGCCTACCCCCTTCCTGACTGCCCGGACTCCTACCACGCCGAGGGCTTTGCGAGTGCTTACGCGGTCCAGGCCCTTGCGAGCCTTTATCCCAACCATTCAGATGTACAGGAATGTCTCATCATTGGGGATAACTCCTCCATCTTAAGCTATTGGAGGCGGACCGCTCGGGTGCGACGCCCGGCCCTAGTCACAGTCTTGCACCAGGCTCAGCTAATTGCAGCTACTGAACTTCCGCGGATCTCTTGGCGCTATGTTCCCCGTGAAGCCAATAAAGAAGCAGCCTTGTCGGCTCAAGACCTCCACGTGGTGGGGCTAGGGGTTGATGGGAGTTCGACAGCTGACTTGGCCGTTTTGGTAACAACTTGACTTGATCCGACTTGCGATTTCGTACCAATTTTGCTTTGAACTTCTCCCGGGAACTGGTTGGGGCATCATGCCAGTTTTCAGAGATGAGGACTTCGAGAGCAACTCTTGTATTCAATGTGCGGCCGGGCTTCCAGTATTTTCTTGCTATGCCAGCATTCGTGCTTTGGTGGATGATCAAGAATGCATGCTTTTTAGCCTTGGCCATTCCAGCGTGCAAGATGGGGCCTTCAAGTGCCCACACTATTGCGATACAGGCCCAGCTGACCTTCAGATGACATTGCCGCTACCAGACCCTGGTTCGGTACTTGCAGGACAGAATCTGTGTGCTTATGCGATTAAGTTTGCTTGGGAACGCGATGTCGATGTTTTCCTCCGGAACGTTTTGGTTCAGCAGACGGTCACAGGCCCCAAAGCGGTATGCGGAGACTATACACTCGTATGTCCGATTGGCCAGAGTCGCAGAACACCACTTCTTTTCGGCGAGATTTTTGCTGGGGGTTTCAGTGGATGGTCCAGGGGAGTGGATTTCTTGGCTGGATTTGGCCTACCGGGAAGAGTTTGCTTTGCTTTGGACTGGAACAGTAATGCACTGAATGCTCGAGATCAGGTACACGCGGCATGCCATGTGGAAGAGGGGATGCCACCGATCCATTCAAATTTGCGTCAGAACATTTCTTGCAAGGCAGATGTGGCTTTTTCAGATGCTTTTACTTGGATGAGCATGCAGGGTGTCGGTTGCTGGCTTTGTTCTCCGCCTTGTCCGCCTTTTTGCAACAACAAAACTCGGGGCTCGAAAGGTTGGGAACACAGAGATGCAGTTGCATTCCAGTGGTTGATCGGCCAGATGAAGATTTTCCGTCCTTGGATTGTATGCTTTGAGAATGTGCCTGGTTTGGTTCAAGAGCGCACATACATGTCAGGCCTTCGTGACAGATTGCAGTGGGCTCATTACCAAATTTTGACTCATGAGGTTGTTAGTTTGGGTGGCTACTCCACTGTTGACAGGCCGAGAGTATTGATCATCGCAGTGCGCATGGAAGGACCCACTATTCTTGAACCTAGGGTCAGCAGACCGGTCCTGGCTAAGGTTGGTATGGAGGGTGACGACGTTTACTGCACTTCACTCCCGCGGGATTATTTGCATATGCATTTGCTTTCCAATGAAGTTGCATCGTTGTACTTGACGAGGAACCTCTTGCCACAGGTCGCTCAAAGTGACCCATCTCTTTTCCTGCCTGCAAACATCAAGCGCTATCGCATCATCCAGCCCTCAGAACGTTTGCCAAGCTCTGTGCTTATGGCATCGTATGGAAGTCAGCATGAGTTGGACCATGGCACATTGGCTCTTGGAGGTATCTTTGGCAAACTTCTGGCATCGAGCGAGTCCCCTTCTGGACTTAGGTTTGTGTCGGCCGCTGAGGCCATCCTGTGCTCAGGTGTTACCATGAGGGTATTTATCCCTGATGACGCGCGGGTGGCCTGGAGGATCATTGGGAATTGCATTGCAGAGCTACACGCAATTGCAGCAGTGCAGATGCTTTTGACTTCGCTTGAAATGTGGCCTTCATGGATGTCGCATCGGTCAGTTTGGACCGCACACAAGGATTGTCGATTCAGAGCCAGCACTTGCAAACTGACTAAGGTCGTGGGCGGATGGATCTTGCATAAACCATCAGTTGACCATGCAGACAGAGTGTGTAACCATCTTGAGCAGGTCGTGGTACTGAAGGGTGATCAATCGGTCTTCCTCTTTGACGCCTTTGCACCGTCCCCGTGGGGCAGAGTGATATCCAGTGGTATCAGCCAAGAGCTCAATCAGTTTCAGCTGTGTGATAATGCGACCTTCAGGTCATTTGCAGGAGAGACAGGCATTTCCTTCCAGATATTTTGCGGTGGTCAATTTCACTGTTTTGCCCTGAGCAATGCTATTCAGGATGTTTCGCAGGCGATTCTTGCGCAGACCTCAGTACCCGAGGCATCAATCCGGGAATCAGGGCAATCCTCGCACGGCCAGTTGGCTAGCCTTGGAAACTTGGAATGGACCACCAGGCAGGTCACCATTTGGAGCGATGACCGTCAGGTGATGGTGGTTCAGGCCCCCGAGCATCTCAGTGCGGACACCTTCGCGAGGGCTTTGGGTATTTTTCTTGGTGAAATTGGTATTGTGTGTGATGTCCAATCAGAAGCAATCACGGGTGACAGGATTCGCGACTTGGCCAGGCCCTACTTTACTTTGGTGAGCCGGCCTGATGTTGGACATGACCTCGCATTAGGTTCCACAGACCCCAACCATCTTGATGAGGTTTCGCCCACGATTCTCTTCACTGCTTGGCTCAACATATTTGTTGGGTTGCCAGATGGTACCACCAGGTGTTTGCGTCTTCCGACCACTGCAACCGTGACTGACGTCTTGGACAGGCTGGGCGATATCATTCAGGAAGCACATGATGAAGCTTTGCTTCTTTTTGGGCCTCGCAGCTTGGAAACGGGGAGTCTCGTTGATCATGGAGTCACTGAAGGGGCCACGCTTCGCCTTTTCTTTCGTACAGCTGGGGGTGGCAAGGACATCAAGCCAGGCACAGATTTGCGTTGCTTGGGAAGGGCTATTGGACTCTTGGTTGGCCGGGGTGCTGATGCAAACGTTGCTCAGGGGAGAATCAAGGAGCTTAAGGGCATGGTTCCTCCGGACGATTTTCTTTCGCTTACCATGCAGAATCCTGATAGTACGGCTCTTGCTGCGTTGCTCAAACTGGGTGATGAACACAAGGTTGATCTCAGATCTCTGCTGCCGGCCATGTCCAAGGTACCCAATGGTGCACCTAGGAGTCACATGCAGAAAAAGGCCTTCGCCGAATTGGATGTTGCAAATCTCTCGTTTCCGGATGGAATTTTCTGTAATGCAGATGGTAGTCATGCCGTGGTTCATCGCACGTGGGCCCTCACGTCCTCCGGCCTTTTCTTGGTGGTCCCCAAAGAGCTCAATGCAGTGTTGGAAAGACGTCAATGTATCATGCCGGATGAGCACAGCTTTCTTACATGCAAGCAGCTTGGCGTTGAAACACCGTTCTCGGAGGAAGAGGTGGTTTTCCCTGTCAGCGACGGTGAACATCGTGCTTTGGCAAGGCTCTGGCTAGTCCATTTGGGTGAATCGAAAGTGACTTTGCGTTTGAATAAGGGCGCGCAGGTTCAAACTCCAGATGATGTGGTTTTTGGAATCACTGTTTATCGAGATGAATGGAGTGAGGATCAGTGGACAATGTTGACTCAATCACCCGTCAAGGAGGTCATGCGCCACATTCCCGGGCAATCGGTCAAAGATGTCTGGGGGCGATCTTGGAGGCGAGAGTCCAAACCTTCTGGACCGTCTGGCGCTGATGAGTTCAATTTCTTTTGCAGAGTCAACGAGAAGGAATCCAGCGCCTTTCTATCGCTCAGCGGGCTTACCGCCTCAGTGCTTTATGTCTCTCCCAAACCTTTGCGTAAAGGTGACCGGCTCCCCAAGGTTTTTGATGGCCTTCGCATTTTCTGGGGTGGCAAGGATCGTTCGCAGGTACTTTCATTGGCATTGGAGTACAAGCACCAAGGCATTGTCCGAAATCGGAAATCTTTTGGCTTGCGGGTGAGCGAAGACGTATTTGAGGAGATCTGGAAGAAACGCCGTCCGGATGATCCTATGCCTCCTTCATTCGTGGTTTCGTACAAATGGCGGCTGTCTGGTATTCCTGAGAGTGCGGACAGCATTGCGGTTACATCGTGGCTGCACAAGATTGGATGGAAGGCCAAGGCCTTGAAGAGGTTGAGAAACTCCGTTTGGTTGATTGGGAGTGATGCTGAGTACAAGGAGATTTCCTCCACATTCAATGACCTTCCGGTTTTGATCGAGCCAGTCCGCCAGACACAGCCGGAGCATCAGATCATCGTTGCAGGAGCGTGGAAGACACCTTCTTTGGCATCGTCGACGGTCAGCGAGGATCCCCTCCAGAAGGCCGACCCCTGGGCCAAATGGGGCACATCTGCACAAGGTACACCGGCCCCTCGTTCGGCACAGGCCCCGACTGCCAATGCTCTGCAGCAACAGGATACCAAAATTGACAAGATGCAGAAACAGCTCAACGCATTGGAAAACAAGCTTTCGACTCATGTCGATCAGACAGCAGCTGAGGTGAAGCAGATTAGGAGTGACCTGAAACAGAGTCACGCTAGTTTCCATGATACACTGGAGTCGGCCATGCGACATCAGGCGGATCGTTTGATGCAATCTATGGAAACCCTCTTTCGGACACATACTGCCTCGTCTGCGGAAATCACTGAGCAGCAGGGGAAGAGGGTCAAGGTTGGCCACCGGGGAGATGACATGGAGGACGATGATTGATCTTTTCGATAATATGGGGGTGTCGTGCCTTGTGCATCGCTATCGGTGGATGGTATCGCAGCATGGTATTTCCTTGTCTGAGGCAGTCTGGATGGATTTGCTGTCTCCTTTTCATTGTGTGTGCTGTGACTAAGGCAGTGTCCACCAATTTGCATCGTGCGATTGCAGCATTGCATGGGGCTGAGGCCACCATTTTCAGGTCTCCGCATTATATGAACTGGAGCGGGTGTGTGTGCATGAGGATGACCACCGAGGACAGTCGCCGTTTTCTCCTTGAAGGGTTATGCAGATGTTTCATACGCATTGCATGGTTTACTGTGGCACCTGCCTGTCGTGCCCTTTTTGGTAGACCCTTCTGTGTCTGGGTGGCATGTGAGGTAATTCTTCGTGCTTCCATTAGGAGACGGCTCTTCGTTGTCTGCGTGATGTGCATAGTTTCCACGTTGTTGTGGGTAGTGTCCCAGAGGCCTGTGAAGTATGCTGCCTACCATCCAGTAGGTGGGCTCGCCGATGATGGGTATGGCGATGCCTATCGCGCCAGTCGGCATGGAATGTCGCACTTGCATAGGATAACATTCTCATCTTGTGGCCTGATCCCGTGCTGGCATATCATTTCTCACAGCTATGGTGAACACCCCTCTCGGGGTTCCAGAATTGGAGAAGCATCGCACCCTGGTCCCCATAGCCAGGACAGTGGAGTAATCTTCGGCACCGTAAATTGCACTCGCCTGAAACTTTACTCTGAGGAGGTGCTGGAGCTTCCGGAAGGGTTTTGGGGGCTCACTGAAACTTCCAGCACGCAGCAAGAGATCCTCAGTGCGAATAAATTTTTCAGTGCCCAAAAAATGCAGTACATTCCCAGCAAGGCTTGCATGCCTAGACTGCGGAACGCTGCCAACCTGGCTCACAAACCGACATATTCTGGCACGGCATGGATTTCCCCTTGCGGTTCTAGGAGGGACCGTAGACCATTGCCGACGGATGTGTACGACACGGCCAGGTTGCTGTCTGTCATCACTCAGCTAGGCCGCCTTGAAATCTGTGTCGTGGTGATATACCTTCCACCCTGTCGGGTTGGTGACAGGCAGAGAGAACAAGAAAGGCGTGCGATGCGTGAAACCTTGTCTGCACGGGCTGTCGATCTTGCCATGACTTGGAGGGGTCCGGCCATCATTATGGGTGACTTTAATTCTGAGGTTGGTGTTATCGATGCATTTAGTCCTCTCCATGCCCTGGGTTGGGCTGAGATGGGAGAAGTTGCCAAATCCAAATTTGGGATCAATCTGGGGTCCACATATCAGGAAACCACCAGGCATGACATGATGCTCTTGTGTCCGGTGATGGCCGACGCCCTCACTTCTGCTGGGACAGTGCGTAATTATGCTTTTCCGCAGCACCACCCTCTGTTCGGTGTCTTTGACTTGGAGCGTTCCTGCCGCCGTGCCACAGATTGGAAACTCCCGAGATTACTGGATGCAGAACAGAGAGCATTTCTCAAACAAAATTCGGCTTGGGAGCACGCGCCTGTGGTCCTCTCGACGAGCGGTCATGACGTGGAGTCATTCTGTCGGTCTTCTAATTATCGTTGTGACCCCTTCCAGGCTGTCAGTCGTCTGGTTGAGAGATCATGGAAAAAGTCCCTGGAGGATTCCCAGCCATCGCTGAGACTCAGGCCTTCCCAGGTTGGTCGGTGTCGGCATCCATTGCTCAAAGTGTTACAACCATTCAAGGCCGTGAAACCCGGCAGGGTTGCAGATTACTGCACTGAGAGTGAAGCACAGTCGGTACACGCAAAACAGGTTGTGCGACAATGCCGTCGGCTCCAAGCCTTGAGTAGGTGTCTTGCCAAGCATTCGCAGGGGGTTCCATCTCAGAACCTGAGTGATCAGATCACGGCCATTCAGAGGCAGATCATTGATGCCAAAGGCTTTGGGACTTCGTACGCCCAGTGGTCATCCACAAATTCCTTGCCGCTTTTAGGAGGTGCAATCTTCGATCTAGAGGCTGTCAACAAGCATTTTGCCCAGGTTGACGTATTTGCTAAACAAGCCACGGGCAGGTTCAATAAGGATAGGCATGAGGCATGGAAAGGCCGCTTGCGTCAATCTTTTAAGGACCAGGGAGGGAAAGTGGCATTCCAGTGCATGCAGACGGGATTCACTCCCGAGGTCTCGCAAGTCACTCTGCGTGAACCCCTTGAGGTAGTGCATGTGCGCAAGCATAAAAAGGGTCCTAGGATTGTGAGGTTGGTCAGGGAGGTCCATCCGCCAGCCCGTATCTTGGTGGGTGACGAATACATCACCCTCGAGGAAGATTGCCGGACTCTCCGACTGCCCCCTGGGAAGCCATGGGAGAAAGGTTCAGTGCGCCTGGAACGATGGCTTACTAATCCCAGAGACATCCATACAGAATTCTTCGCCTTTTGGGACCAGTTCTGGAACCCGAGTGCAGGTGACGCTTTCGTTTTGCCTGATGGTGATTCGTTTGCACAAGACTTCCCCAATTCTCTGGACACTTGCATCACAGTGTCCGAGGTGAGGTATATCCTTTCACACACCCGCAGTAATACCAGTGTCGGCTCTGATGGATGGAATTTAGCAGATATGAAGGTACTTGAAGACGGTTTCCTTCAGATGCTAGTGGATGCGTGGAATGGCATATTCTCGGCAGTCTTGTGTGTCCCGAGCACCTGGATGTTGTCCCGAGTGCTGCTGTTAGCCAAAGTTCTCGAACCTGACCGTATCACTGACTGTCGGCCGATCACGATTGCGCCGCTGTGCTACCGTGTATGTGCCCGAGCTCTAAATCGCAAGCTGACCCGTCAATTGCTCCCCTACCTGCCGGTTGGGGTGCTGGGGGGTCTCCCAGGTAGGGCGGCATGGGAGTCCTATTATTGCACCCAGACTCTGATTGAGAACGCTCATTTGACACAAGGCCGGCTCATGGGCGCCAGCATGGACATTGTGAAATTCTTTAACTGCCTCCCCCGCCCTGCAGTTTTGCAGATCCTCAAAGCGGCTGGTATACCTGAGGCATGTGCTAAGGTTTGGTTGGATTTGTTGAACTCGCTTCATCGGCACCTCAGGGTTCAAAATTTCCTCTCTACGGGTCACACCTCTCGGGTAGGAGTGCCAGAGGGAGACCCGCTCAGCGTGCTCACGGCTGCCTTATTTGGGTCCTATTGGTTGCATCGCCTTAAACGCATCCCGGGTAATGGTACAGACGGCAAAGTGGTTGCCACGATTTTCGTGGATAACCTTGACTTCTTGTCTGATTGCCCTGAAATGTTTGGTTTGGCAATCCGGGAGACTCTCAAAATGCAGGATGAATTCTCATTGGCCATAGACGTCAAAAAATCATGGACGTGGTATGTGAATGTGCCTGTGAACCGGCGGTTTCAGGGAGATTTCGTCAGGCGGTTGTCCAGTAAAAATCTTGGTGCGGCTCTCACCTACGTTAAGCAGCCACGAAATAGTGTCCAGGTGTCGCGCATGGAGGCTGCTACTGGTAAGATGAAGAGACTGATTAACCTGCCAGTTGAGCTTGGTGAGAAGGTGAGGCTCATGAAGGCCGGAGTGCTACAGGCAGCATTTGCGTGTGCCGAGGTGACATTCCTTGGTGGCAAGCACTTCGCACGCTTCCGATGCTATGTGTGGTGTCTTTTACACGACGCACCATTGGGCTCACAGAAAGGCTGCCTTGTTTCTGCTTGACCAGTCGGTTGATCCCTACCTGTGGGTTACTTTCATGCAGATCAAGATGCTTAGACGGGCCTTGTGGTCGTCCGAGGCTGCATGGACATTTGCACGGGAGGTGCTGTCGGGGGATATTGATTCGCCCGGTAACCCCTTTGGGCCCATCACTGCCCTCAAATCCCACCTGTCGATGCTCAATATTGTGCTGGATGGCGAGGGTTTCATGATCTCACCCTTGTGGCCGAAAGTGCACATCCGTGGGGATGATTGGCTGTTGGTGCAGGAGTGTATCTTGGAGGCCTGGGGCCAACACATTGCCGTCGAGCTTGGTGGCAGAAAGGGAGTCACGAGAGACTTGTCAATTGACTGGTGTGCCACGAGAAACCTCATTACGCAGATGCTCAGCGTGCGAGATCAAGCAGCAGTCCGCACTCACCTGTCGGGTTCCACTGCAACAGAGGAACGGTATTCTCATGTGTCGGGATGCAGTGTGCTTTGTCCGGCATGTGGAGAGACCGACACTGTAGCCCATCGGGTTTTGCGTTGTTCTCACACGCACCTGCTCCGTGATGAATGTCCATCCCTCCGGGAATTGGATGAAACTGCCGCGTTGTTCCCATATGTCCCGAGATTGCCAGCGCAGGACCTCTTTGTGCGGGCCTGTAGGGCACGGCCGAAACTAGAATGGCTTCCTCAGGATGGTGACGAGCTGATTGTGGCTTTCACTGATGGGGCGGGTCAGGATCCGACATCGTCTGTGTGTGACACATCCTGGGCAGTAGTGATCACACGCCCGAGTACATGGGACAGTAGAACCTGTGCAGCAGAGGCCAGGATCTCCAAGTGTGCGCCCCCGATCTTCGATGTCTATGCAACGGGTAAGACTTCTGGTAGGCAAACAGTTGGACGAGCAGAGCTTTCTGCTGCAATCGTTGCCATCGGGAGCTTCAAAAATTTGAGGCTGGTCACGGATTCTGCATATGTCTTGTCCACGATCGAAGCCTGGAAGAAAAATCCTGTGCTCTCTTACTGGGCTAACCGACCCAATTTTGATCTCATCTTGGAGTTGCGTGATGCGCTGATGGCCCACGCGGGACCACGCACCTTACAATTTGATAAGATCAAGAGCCACCACTTCTTGATGTGACCCGGCTTGCAGATCTTGAGCTTATTGACTTTTGGGGCAATGATCGTGCTGACCATGCAGCCGGACGGGCACTCGAAGCAGACAACCCAGAGGTGTTGTCCAATCGGAACCGAGCCCAGGCAGCGGTTGCCTTCCGGAAACACAAATGGTCTAATGTTTTGCTTGGTATTGCATCCACGGTAAAGGTCTTTCCAGTGCCTAAAGCCTCGGACGAGGGTGACCATGGTGGCGGTAACTTCCCCGCAGATCCCGCTAGGACAGATTCGCCCCCCTCTGGTTTCACAGCACTGTGCATGCCGATTCCTGAAAAGTTCTGTAGGTCTTGCCCCTGGACGCATACCTTCACTCAGGCATTGCACCAGTGGATGCAAAAATTGCAATGGCCTGACCGACCGGCTGCATCATCCGGGGTTGCAATGGTTGAGTTGTTGGCATCATTCAAATTTGAAACGGGATTGAATGTACCGGTACCAAGGCCGGATGCAGATGGCTGTTTCACGTTGTCACGAATACTGCCCACAGTCACGGACCTCACGCCGCTGGGCAACGAGATGAAACGGTTTTGTTCGGCTATTCAGTCGCTGGAAACTCAGCTGCAGAGATTCCTCCTGCCGTGGAGCGAGACTAGGCATCTCTCTGTTTCCAGTTTGGGTTATCGCTTTGGTGAGTTGCAAGTGAATGGTTTTGCGGTCCGTCCCTGGATGCCGCATGAGCAAGGGGTGAGAAATGCGGTCAGTAACTACTTCGATAAGCTTACGACAAAGAACCTGTCATCGCCTCTGGTGATAGTTACTGATGCAATCACTACCGTATCTCCGTATGATGCCATTGTCACATGGAAGGCCCATAGGCTTGGGGCGAACGTGGCCCAAAAGGCATGGTCCAGACGGAGACAGGATCGACGCACCTGCTTGGCTTGGCCGTAGTTGGTTAACTTCCTTGCAGAGTCGCTTCAGTGCCCCTAGGTGGTAGGCTGCCCGGTAACGTAACCAATCCCGTTGGTCTTGGGTTTTCCTCGGCGATATGGACTGGACTTGGGCCCTGTGGTGGTTGTGTGTCAGTTGCGGGGTGTGCACCTCAGCAGGAGTGTCCGAGCATGAACCACTCTGTTTCTCCCGCACCATGTTGCTGTATGGGGCACAATATGCCAAGTTTGCTCCGATTCGGCCAAGGTGACGTGTATGCTGAAATTCATGACAGGTCTGCCGCAAAGAGAACTTCTTATGGTGAATTGCCTTCCAGAAGGCACACCCCCGTGCATAGCATTGCTAGTCAGATCGGTGTATCACACTGTGAGAATGATATATATCACTCATCAGGGAGTCTCGAGTTGCAAGCAGTGATGTGCCACACCTTCATGGTGTTGGCCTATAGTGCCTTCCTTTAGTGTAATGTCGTGCTGGCCGCCCTCTGTGGCCGTGTACTTTTCTATCGTGAAGGAGATATCCGCCGTGGGGTTGGTACACTTCGCACTCGGCATGTCGGCTGTGTTGCAATAGTAATGTGGAGAATGCCAGTCTGTGCACCTTGAAGTAGTATGTGAACCTGCTACATCCGAGGGTGCCTCCTTGGACTGGTAACGAGGTGTTATCCCCCTGTTTGAGATTGGCCCATGTGTTAACACTGACCCACCACTCTGGTGTCGGTTTACCTGGTATTTCGCGCGGAATGTTATGAGATGCCTCACATCTGGATGGCATGGTGTGACTGCTCCTTCGAAAGGCCATGCCATGCAGGTGATGTGTCGTGTCCTCCTGCGTGATCAAGCTGAATCCCGGTGCAACTGCTGGCAAACACCCAGGTTCAGTGCCTATTGCATGTAGTGCTCCGATGCAGGTATGCAAGTGGTCCATATGGAAATTACCCGTCTTGGATCAGGTGAAGGTGTCTTGTTTGCCTGTGTATAAGGTGGTGCATTGCATCGGGTGCCTTGGTGGGGACTTGCCGTGTGCAGGTATTGCTCTTGACTGGTAAGTCTATTCTTTGTGTCAAGAGACGGCAAGGTGACGTCCCGTGGGACGCTGTGCACCGAACCCTCAAGCTTTAATACCAACCACGTAGAAAGGTGTATACGGACGATGCCGTTATAGCCGAACCCGTGTAAACGTTGTAAGGAAGAAGGAATGATAGTCACAACAGTAGTCCTGACAGTGCGGCGCAAGCAGTTGTTTTCCTCCTAATGCCAATCACGGATATCCGCAGTCACACATCAGATCTTGAACCTCAATTGTGTCTTGAGCCAAATGGCGATCAATGGAACTTGGGAAGCAACACCAACAAGGACCTCAGAACTGCTACCCAATTTCGGCACGGGGCCTAGAGGGTTTTAACATCCCCCATTTGGGTCGCATTGTTCATCATGCGGTCCAAACACCACAAAACGTTCCACTGGCCACGGCTTCAACTACGAAATCGTGTCGTGCATTCTTTTACTTGCTATCACTACACCGTTCATTCGCTGTGAAACATGCCGGGTTCGATTGTACGAAAAGTGAAACATTCATCCTCCAATCGAAGCACACATCCATATGCAGGTGTATATAATACACTGTGGCCACTTCACTTGACCGCCAGTGAACATTCCAGCTGCCGCATTTGCGCATCGCGCAGCTGTCATCCATAAATGGGTTGGCCACAAATGTCCACCATGCGCGCCCGCTTGTGATCGGTCTGCATATCTCCGGCAAGGAAACATCGGTGAGTAATCAATGCAAATCATAGCCATTCCAGATACCATGGACAATGCATAAATAATGAAAAGATATCATCTATAAGGTAATAATTCCATCCATGAATATCCAGAGCGTCATAGTCGTCGGAATATGTAACCATGTACACATCCAATCATCTTGGACACATGAATATAAATCATGACATAAGTCGTTCCACCGAAACAGTGTCGATGTGACGCAAGTAACAGATGGGGACTGGCCCACATCGTACCGCAATCATCATCTTCACGAAGCATACCTGTCCCCAATGGACAGCCTATGGGTACGTCGGCGGAACTCCTCGTCCAAGTTCTTCTGGGCTTCTCGTGCCCGGACACACTTCTTGTTGTAGTCCTCTGGCAACCAGTGCCCTTTCCGAAGGCACCAATCCAGCAGGGGTGTGTCGCATTTGTTCGGGTCGACGGCCGAGATGATGGCGCTCACGTTGACCGCGTAGCCATGCTTGCCAAGGTTTAGGCCATCCCTCACGAATGATATATACTTACAGTTGAAAGCTAGCGCAAAACATCTGAAAATAATATCACCCACCGGGTGCACTCGGTCCTTGACCAGGAGCTTCATTTCTTCCTTGGTGACATCGAGGATTCTTGCTGCAATCCACAGCTTGTAGAATGTGTATAGTCCCTCGCATTTGTTCACCATCATACGAATATATTCGTCACGCTCCTCAACCGATCGGAAGGCTCTTGTCCGAACATTCTCCGATTGAGAAATCTTCGTTATTGTTGATGGCAAAAGTATACCTTCCTGATCATGCTCAGTGATGTTGGGGTACCTCCTGAAGTCATTGTGGTAAGGGCAGCCCTCTCTCCCCTCGAGCTTGGCAATCATCGTTCTATCCTCACCACCTTCAAACATCCCCCACATCTTGGACAGCTGGAGTGCGATAAATCCTGCCATGTACTGAGCCTCACGCGGCTCGTCAAGGCAGATCGCCATCCGTTGGGAACTTATAATGTCCCGTGACGCCAGATCGGTGTCGCGGTAATGCCAACCGCCGTCTTCTTCTTCTGACGCATAGCCGGATGTATATCCTTGCGTGTCCATGTCGTCATCTTCTCCCGGAACTTCCTCCGCTTCGTCCTCATCCTCCTGTGCTGCCGCATCGTGGTTAGCTTCTTCCTGTGCACGCCTGGCATCTCCAGAGACGTTGGGGTTTTGGTTGTCCTCCTCGTCATCGGATTTGATGTGAATGTAGTATCTTCCGATGGAGATCAGTTGTGCCTCGCACTCCAGGCATAAGCAGAAGCAGGTGGGGATCGCGGTCGCACATGATGGACATATCCGGCACCTCAGTCCTTCCCATGTCTCATCATTCAGGATGACGACTTTGCTGACTTCGTCCCGGACCTCGTTGACCTGTGCGTTGAACTCTTCCATCTTGTTGTTTCGATAGAGTTCGCAAGCACGATTAACCATGTCAACGATGTAGTGCAGATTATCGGCACCTGTCTCAGTCTCCGGCATCCTCTCGCTGATCTTTGCGACGTTCTGGAGGAACATCGCAGCCGACTCTTGGGAAGAGTTGACAAAGCCAGGGCAGATCTCGTTCTCCACACACTTCGAGTACGCCCTCTTGATGTCAGCGTACTCCAGGCGCTTCCCTCCGTTGCTTTTGCCAATCCAAATGGACTTGACCTCATAGAACGGGATCACGTCAAAGACCATGAAAGTCCCATTAGCCGCGACTCCAGCCCCATACCGCGCGAGGGTTGCACTGGGAATATAGATGATCGCAATCGGATCCCCTCTCCTCACGTTCCGTAGCGTTGTCTTCGTCGCCACGTTCATCTCATCCCATGGAGCAAACGCCCCGAAGTGCAGTGCTAGCCTGTTACCGCCATCGATTCCGCCGGGGACTAGCCCACAGCGTACGATGCTTGGCAGGTTTTCCACATACGTCACATGGAATGCTCCTCCGAGAGTATCACCCATTCTTGCGGAATACCTATTCGCCAGTGCGGATGAGCTCATGAATCCAAAATCACTGTGACCGGTTGTGACTCGGATGCACCAAGGTCTGTACCATCCATCGCATCTGTTGAACATCCTGTCGATGTCGTCCCGATCCACGCCAGCTTGGTCATTTCCTCCCTGGCTGCCCTCGTGTCGTTCGGGTTCATGATGCTCGGAAACCTTGCTGCCAGAACCTGGAATCTCGACTTCTTGCTTCCGGATTCCTGCCACTTGATCACCTCCATGATGCCCATGTATCGTTTCGCTCTCGAGGTGTTAGGTGGGAATATGTCGTTGTTTCGGTCGTCAATGACAGCATCAATGTCGACCCATCCACCCTCGTCGCACCTGAAAGCACTTCCTCGGCAATTGCCGATCTTGTGTCGAAGGACTCTGCATAGGTCGTGAGATAGCTGGTTTGCTTGGTCCCTTGAAGTAAATACCGAGCGATCATCACCAATCCTGCATAGTGGAGCACCGTCGAAAGGAGCAATGCAAAAGTTGACACTCTTGCCAAGTTGCATCACGTCCACTTGCTCAAGGATTGCACCTCTGGGAAAGTACCTGGGGTCAACAATAGACGCGTATGCCCGTGGCATATGCACATCAATCACGTCGCCGTACTTCGGGATGTAGCACGGGATGGTGTCGCATCCCATCTCAAGCGTCTTCTTGAATGTCCTGCTGTCCCCGCACGGGTTGTATGTGAGGTCGACGCCACCACATTGTAGCTCTCCTCCCTCAGCCGTGTCAGCCATCTCCACCAAATTAATAGTGTAGCTGTACATCTCAATTGTTTCTTTCCCTGCTTGTCCTCCTTTCTTTCTTTCCTTGGACGTTGATGAGGACGGCTCCTCCGTATCCCCCATGTCTTCATCAGATGAAATAGGGTCACTGCTGAGTAGCTCACGGAGCACCTTCATCGCCTTCTCATTTCCAGCAGCCTCCTCAATGTCCTTGCAGTCACCGTCGTGGGCCAGGTTCGCGCACTTCTTACAGATCCCCATATCTCCCATGCACTTCTCCATTGACTCCAGGAATCCTAGTGCCGCTCTCCGCCCGTCGATCACACGCTGCTTCTTGTCTTCCTTCTCAGTATTGGTTTGAGAACTTCGACTCGGGTCTGGTGCTTGACCAAGACCCTCATCTTCGCCCTCCGTGGCCTTTCTCTTGGAACCTTGTGCAGAGGGCTCGGTGATCAGGGATCGTGGATGTCTGGGCTTGACCTTGTTCATGATGTCAAGCACCTCCTTCGTGGGCACGCCGAGCTGTGCGGACGGTCTGTTCCGCTTTCTGTTCTGGCCCGTCGTGTGGGTCACGTTCCCAGCGAGGTGTCGCACTATTGACTGCTCGAACTCCCTCTTGATCTTCCATGCATCCTTCCACAGTGGCAGTTCGTGCTGGAAGTACGACATCACCTCAAAGAATCCCAACACCATCTCGACGACGTCTCCCAAGGACTCCTCGTTCGTGGTTTGTCCCAGGAGCTCATACATCGTCCCTTGGTCGAGCACACTCTTGATCCATGACGAATATGCCACATTGCCGAGATCCTTGCCTATCAAGAAGATGGACATCCTCTCCTCGACTCCCTCGGAATTCTTGCACACGATCACATCCCGGGATGCGCACAATTGCTTCCCGTGACCGTTGTTGTAGAACTGCGCTGCTTGATCCACAGTCATGCTCACGAATCCCACGTGAGAAAGCTCCTTCTTCAGCCTTGAATACGCGAGCTCCCGTATGATCGTGATCATGGCCTGGATATTGTTGACGTCCACCATGAGGTTTTGAAGGTCGGGGATTGCCACCACGCATTCCGCGAAGAGGCGCGTGTACATTTTCTTCCCCTCGATAGACATTGCAATACCGTTCGTGTCCGCGTTCCAGTTCGCGCAACAGTTCACGCAAGAAGAGGGATTGTACTTCGACTTCGGTCCGAGCACCTTCGACTTGCTCATCTGCATCTCTTTAGCGCAAAGTTCGCAGATAAACTTGCTGAGCTCCGTGACCGTATACCATCGAAGACGTTGATCACCGGCATCGGCTTTCCCAAAAGCATCCTGCTCGCCGTGTCCTTCATCTTGCCGCTCTTGTTTCCTCTTCGACTGTGCAGTGAAGGTCGGCTTGTACTCGAATTTCACCTTCGATTCCTCCATGTTCTTCGGGATGTTGAATCGAAGGTCGGGCTCGTTTATGCACGTCCCCTCCAGCTCACACACAAACGCGTTGCTTGGTGCGACCGCATCGATGGATTTCTCAATCAGCAGTCGTTTCAGGAGGAAATGTTGCAAGTTCGAGCTCCCAGGGATCTTGTAGTTCTTTCCTGTGAGCGCATGGACCACGCGCCACAGGCGATCGTTCTCGGTCACCAGCGCGCCTGCCGCCTTGCAGATCTCGCTAACCTTGTTGGCGATCGTCCCCAAGTCCCCTCTTCCACCATGGAAAGCAACATCGCGATTCACGCACACCACGACCAGGCCCTTGCATGTGTTGACGAGGTCAGATATCGCCTTCTGCAGGTAGTCGATGATGGGGTTGGCGGTCACCTGCCATCCGCATCCTCTCATGCACACCCAATCATATAGCGACATCCAGATGTGCACCGACATTGGTGAGTCATCCATGTCTCGCCTCCGCCGTTCAGCGATGAGCTTATCCAGCTTCTGCAATCGGGAGATGATATTCAACGTGTCGTTGGGTGAGGAGACTTGCTCACTCGACCCATAGTATGATCTCTCCTCGATGTTTGTCCATCCCTGTTCGTTGACCATCATCTGGAAGGTCTTCGTGCTCCCTTTCGAGTTGACGGCCCTCAGGGGCCAATCCAGGACCAAGAAGCTCTTCTTGTGGATCATCATGTCGCGAATCGTCGCCTCGCCAATGGGGCTCCTCTTCTGCCTATTGATAATCCGGTTCAACTGTCCAGGTGCGTTGTCCGGGTTCTTCTCCGCCTGAATCAACGCGTTGATGGCTTTGGCGCCCGGAAGGCGTCCAGTAATCAAGCATCCTGTTTGGGCACACAAGAAAGCATACAGCTGTAGCCATGCCGCATTTCCCTTCCCAACATAGGAAAGAATGATCTTCTCCGCGCTGGTCTTCTCCTCGAAGTGCAATAGCGAAGAGGTCAGGCATCTCAGCATACACTCCCAATATGTTGCGTTCTTGCCTTCTGCAAGACACGGCCCAAATACAGTTTGTATGATTGGGTACCCCGTATTGTTGTCTATGTTGAATTTCACATTGACAGTCGCTCCGCCCAAAGTGGTACCCCCTTCGAATGAAGTGTAGGTATCGTGTCCAGCAGTTGGGTTGATAATTACCCATCTGTCGTCGTCACCGCCAGAGTTCATTCGGAAAATGGAGTCGATGATCTCGTTGTCGATCTTGACAGCATCGCTGGCTTGCGACCCCCCACTTGGAGCTCCCGGCTGGGGGACTGACCCACCAGCGGTTTGACTCCTTTGCCCGGAGCTTGATGCCGACTTCTGCTGTCGCTCCGTCTTCCGTGGCGGCTCCGTCTTCGATGAGCCCATCACCCACCATGTCGGCTCTTCCCCAACCACGAAATCCTCGGGGTACTTCTCCAGTTCCCTCTCGATTTCATGAATCGTGCAGTATTTATTCTGGAAGAATTCGATCATGACGTCCTTCTCGGCCTTCTTCTCGATCTCCTTCATCCAGCTTACCCACTTGCGCCGATCTTGGTTCTCAGCGGCCCTGTCAGCCGCGTGCGGTGCCAAACTGATGGAGTTGATGTTCATCGCAGGCAGCTTCGACTCATAGATCATATCGATGCACCATAGGAAATCCCTGGCGTACTCAATCTCCCGGTAGAGATCGTTCAGCTCCCTTTTGTCTGGACGGAAATAAGCTGTATACGACTGATCTTTGGAGTCCTTCTCACCGAGCAATGGCTGCAATCTCCTCATGATGAAAGAGACGCACATGAGCGAATTGACCGCTCCGATGCACGCGTCAGAGATGTCACTGGGGGTTGACCCACAGATCATCCAGCGCAATAGGTTGTTCTGGCTGGCATTCTCATCCCTCCTCAGTGCATATGCGAGGTTCTTCATCGATGCCTGCAGCTCATTCTGGTAGATCAACCCAAGGTCCCAATTCTTCTGGTAGTCGTCCTTGGAACCACGACCGTAGGAGTCGATCTTGGGAGCCTTGATCACGCTCAACGTGAACACTTTCCCCCAGTTTCGATCTCTGTATCTTGCGATTCTCCGGTCGTGCCTCTCAAACTCTGCAGTTGTCTGGAACTCCTCAGAGCTCCTCCACCTTCTCGATGACGATGCCCTAGATGACTCGTCGTTGATGAATTCTTTGTACACCTCCCCAACCGGGGTGTTCTGGTGGAATGCTGCTTTGAACGACCGTTCATCGTTGTCCTCGGCCACGCCTAATGCGAGATCCCAGATGTTCGCGATTGATCTCAACATATCCGCCCCTTCCATGCAATACTTGGTTACGTTGAGCAACTCGGGGTTCTTCGCCAGCATCGTTGCCTCACCGCAAAGTTGGTTCAGCGCCGACACGATCTTCTTTCCCTTGCTGCAGAATTCCCTCCATCCAAGCATACATTCGTCGGCAGAAAGCTGTCCGAAAACTTTGCTGATGAACTCTAAGGCAACCCTCATAGACTGCCCTTCACCTTTCATCATCCCGCGGCCCTTGGCAGAATAGTACGCTGAGTATGCATAAATAGCGGGGACGCCGATGTCCTCGATCCACTTCACGCACATACCCAGGTCGCTGCTCACCTCCATCCTCTTGGGCATCCTCTTGCCATCCTCGATGGCGTTCTTCACCAAATTTCCCAAGAAGATTGCTGCTTGCCTAGATTTCCCAACAGGCACGCAGAAGAACTCATTCGTATTGACGACAGTCGGATTGGCAGTCATCTTGATGATATTCTCCAGAACCAGGAAAACCCAAAATAAGCAGCTGCAAATGAAGCCACGGAATTGTCCCAATACGATCCCAGCTTCAGATTGAGGTGACGAACTCGTCCAGCTCCTCCTTGAAGCTTGGGGTTCGGGACTGACCCAGCTCCCCGTATGCACCAGAGGTTCGGGACTGGCCCAGCACCTCGGTTGTGCAGTTGGGGTGGTGCAGATTTCGCTCGCAGTAGCTTGGTGCTTCCGCGATCTCCTTCGCGTAATGCAAGCAAGAGCGAGTTTCAACGGTGCCGGTTTGAGGCACCTTGCTCGAGCACGAAAACGGCGAAGGATCACACCCACAATTATAGACGTGTACAACTGGGTTTCTTTGGTTTCCCGACCAGCACAAGGTCCATGCTCATGGTTTCCATTGCATTTCTTAGACAACGAGCCACCAAGTTCAAAGTTCCATGAGACAACTCTCCATGGTTTCTTGATTGGCATGGGTTTCTTTGCATATCTTTGTTTCAAGCCATAGCGACACCCATCAAACTCGTGACTAGTCCCATCATGCACGACCTCATGCAGTCTCTCATCTTTCCAATAATCACAACTTCCAGGCAACTCAAACAAAATCGCAGCTCGTTTTGTCATGGCATGCCGTTTAATTTCAACGAACCGTTCAAATAATCTCCAAAATTCTCTTTGTTTGGCCTCGATTTTCTCTGCGGTGTCAATTCCGCGAGTCTTGTTGAGGCGTGCCCATGATGATCCCCCCGTGCAAGGCCCGGCGAAGAACAACAAATCGGAAGGTTTGGTAAGCACATGTCTGGCGATTCTCCCCCCGTACTCGCTCAGTAAGTCATCAACCAGAGTTATGGTGACAACCTGCGGCCCGTCATGGCGGGCAAGAGCAGTGAACCAGTTACGTGGTTCGGAACATGCCATCAGCACGATGGGCCGAGCCAAGTCAACACTGTAAAGAGTGACGACTGTGCGAGTTCTCATACCAGGAAGCGAGACATGAACAGGAGCGCGAAGCACACCACCGTCGTGTTTGACCATCGCGAGTTCAATACCCGGCGCTAACTGTGGCTTGTGCTTCACCGCAATGCGATACGGAACAAAACAACGACCAGGGACAAGCTGCTCGTGATTGATATGCAGACAACGCATGAGCAATTTCAATCGGAGCAACGTTTCCAAAGCAAGGTCGTTAACACACTTCAACTCTATGCGCTCGTTCGACAGTTCTTCAACAAATGCGGCCAGCACGGACTGCATGTCAACATCCCCGGACCCGACGTGAATTGGTCGTGGTCGTGGAGACCGTTCCCGCGCCGGTGCAGCGACCGGTACGGGATGAAACTGCCAAACTGCGCGTTCAACCCAACCATCAATTCGCACACATTGTAGCCCCGGGTCAACTCTATCCTCAACTTTGAGCCATGACCCATTCTTCAGAAACCAAGTGGAACGAAGCCACTTGCTCCCAAACGGTGTCATAACCGCGAGTGGAGGTTTCACACGCATCAATCTGGGTCCCTTGGCAACAACAACCGGATCATGTCCTTCATGCTCATGCAATCCCTCTTTGGATGTTAATCCAGACCACCATAGGTCGGGAGGCATGATCGGAATGTGTGTGTACGGAAATGTTGGAACTCCGTCAACTGTCCCCGAAGCAGTCTGCATGGTCCCCTTTATGGGATCACACGTGGGTGTGAGCGCCTTGAGGGTATCCGGGTCAGACAGCAAGCTCGGGTCAAGTAGACCAATCTGCAAACATGCATGTTTCCATTTGCGCCCATCATTGAACGCCTTGGTGTAAATATCGGCCGCCATCCTGTCGGTGACCTCATACGCCAAGTACATGTAATCACGTGTGAACATCTCATGCATCCACGAAATGCTAACACCATGGCTTCTCTCAAGGTGGCGCATCGTGGGGTTCCTCCCCGATCGCACGACACCGATCATAGCCTTATTATCGTCATAGAACACAAAGTTCGGTGACTTCTTGAGAATCCGCTCTACCAGCTTGAGAGCGGGCATACCCATCGATCTCATGGCAACATCGGCCGCAACAATCTCGGCCTCGGGAGTGGAGTGACTCACACAACCCTGTCTTTTAGAGCTGCCAGACAACGGAAACCGGGTATTAGGCCCTTGTATATTCAAGTGTCCACCGGAGGTGGAACGCAGCGAGTCAATGCATCCCGCAAAGTCAGCGTCCGCATACAAGGCCAAGTGCACATCGTCCATAGGGTCTCCAACCCAACCGACCATGCGCCAATGTTTGGTATGATGCACATAGCACATCAAGTGATGCAAACCCCGATCATCGGAGTCAGTCCACCTATGCACGTTCCGTGCTAGGCGATTCACTTGCCGCAACAAATCGAAGCGAGCAATCCGCGCACCGTACAGCAACTTCATCAGTACGCTAGCGGCATGCGGAGCAAGGTGTCCACGCACGGGCTCCTTCATGGCCAACTCAGGAGTCCCTCCCCGTTGGTCCGGCACTGTGGCAGAACCGTCGGTGGGCACAAGATTGTTACACCAATTGCACACGACTGACGGCCCCTCTCTGGCAGGCTTCCGTGAGACGTGATTCTTTGTTTCTTCATGCAACTCAGGGGTGACAACCTTATTCAACTTCACGTCGCCCGCCACTTCAAGATAGCGGTCGACACAGGAACGTAGGAACTGTTCCATGTCATAGGTCACCGTTGTTACTCGGTGTCCGTTCCCGAGAGTGACGTTTCCCTTGCTTTGATTGCAACCAAGGTACATGTCAAGTCCAGTCTCGGGCTCAATCTTCAAACGTGTACGCAACATGCTCCACCCTTGGGCAAGGTTCTTCTGCGGCCCTGCCATTTTGAAGTCGTCGACATACACAACCAGAACAAGCTGGAGCTTTTCATGAATGTACACTGAAGGCCATTCTTCGCCGATGGGCTCAAAACCAACGGCACGCACCGACTCATCGCAGTGCTGCTCCCAAAATGTTCCCGCATCTGGGTGTCCGTACAGCGCCTTCCTCAACGGGACGACTGGTCTTCTGTACTTATCCCATTTGCATTCACTTGGCACGGCCTCCGGTGGCAATTCAATCCAACACGGCGTGCCTCTCAAGGTGGCCTGTATATACGCCTGAACAGCGTCGGCCATCTGCACATCCCAGCCATCATGACAACCCAGAAAATCCGCCCAACGCGAGGCTTCAAATGAAGCAGGGGAGTTCCCCAAATCTTGAAACATCGCAGCCTCAAAGCTTTGGTTCTTCACTTGGTTCCCCAGCAACACGCCTCTACCCTTGAACTTCCTCTTAGGATCACCAACAGGCAACTGTGAGTGCTTTTCAACGCAAATGCCATGTGCGCGAGCCATGTGTATTTCTTCCCCCTTCGCTTTTGCTTCTCTGGCTACAGCGTCATATTCGCGCACCGCGCCAAGATCGAAGACCCCCTGGTCGATTAATCCCGACCACTCTTTCTTCATTGATGCCAATGCATCAGGGTTGGTCAACATCTCTTTCCGGCCTACCGGCCTGGATACTAAAGCGTCGAAGAATCGTACAACTTTCACAGCTTTCTCTCTGTGCTGTATTCGCTCAGAGGTCACGCACGGCATCGATGGGTACTTCTTGGCTTCACCGTCTTCGCCTATCGCAGGCATCGCGAGTGGCACCTTTTCCAGAAACTATCTCAGCAGACTCCTCCCATTCATACCAGGTGAGGTCCGTCGATTCGTCGACCGATGGATCCGTCCCCGATGCCGTTTCAGCTTCGTCATTATGACTCTCCATGACTGATGCAACCGCCTTCGTCCAGTTTGGAGTCGACTTTGATCGCTCCTCAGACTTGAACTTCCAGGCATAAATTACCACCAGACACTCAAATTCTTTCTCAAGCTGAACGTTTCGTCTCATGACGTCTTGGGACTGTTTGGAATCCATGAGAACAACCACCCCGTCGACAGGATTAACAACAATCCTGACCCATTCAAGCTCAGCCAAGTGCTTCCCATCCATTGGGTTCTTGATCTTTGATATGTTCTTCCGCAATCCCCAATTGTACTGCCATTCTACTCCACCCCAGCGGTTCCGAAGCATCGCTCGAATTCTCTTACCACCGGGCATCTGTAATGTCCGTGCCTCTGCCGGCGCGGAAATCTCAGACTCTTTACTCTTGGGATCTTCTTCTTTCTTCTTGCCACCGCCCTTCACCTCGGCCTTCTCTTCCTTGGTGTAATATTTACTCATCATTTTCCATTCTTCAGGAGTGAACTCTGGAGGTCTCGATGTCTTCATTAGCCTGAATCCATCCTTCCCGACAGGATACGGTCTTCCGGCCTTGTCGATTTTAACCTCCTTGCCATCGTCGTTGACGTACGTGATACCATCCCCAGGTAGTCCAACTGACACGTGTGGAAGGTCGGACCTCGCAACCTTCTCATCGCCCTTGGAGTGTCCATCTCCTTTTCCTTTTGAGGAGCTCGGTCTAGCATCTTCTTCTCCTGCATGATCCCCCCGATCTCCGGCGATTACCTCCGGGCCATCGTCGAGCAGTAGACCAGCGATCTGATCGACCTCATCGTCAAGCAGTCGCTTCTCGTCACTCTGCAGCAATTCAGGCTCGTAGTCCTCATCCTCGATCAGGCGGTCACGTGCATCCAGACCGATTGCATCGATAGACATCTCTATTCCTTCCAAAGTCTCGTTGGCAACCTTGTACTTCTGTTGTATTGGGAATGTCAGAGGAGATTTCAGAATCATCCTCTCCGTCTGATGTGGCATTCTCAACCGAGGTGGAACCTTTGCCTTCTTGATGTTCAGCTCTGCACCCGCAAATGCAGTAAGTGCCCAAGCACGATACTTGTTTGCCCAATGCATACCGGTGCTCAACACATATCCAGCAAATATACCAGTTTCCCCTCTCGGCTCGAACTTCTCCCTCTTTCCCCCTCGTGCTTCGCTCGGCTTGAAGTCCACTAGCGCACCAAAAGGTATCTTCTCGCCCTTGAACTCCTCGCCATGCAGCCTCATCCATGCACTCGATCCGTTCACCTCTTCGATGTTCATGAGATGGCACAGAGTGGTGATGGCCTGCACCCAATAACACGTGGGTAGACCGGCATGTACTAGACAAGCCGAAGTCTGGTCAATGATGAATTGATTTGTTCTTTCAGCAAGGGAATTGTTCTGCGGCCGTCCAGGCAGCGATAGGTCGTGGTTCAGCTTCAGCTCCACGCACGCATTGATCAGTTCCGGGCCATCATCCGAATATACCTGCTTGATTTTCCTCCTCCCGCAGAAGTGCTTGATAGCCCTGACGACTGAGTCAGTGTCTCTTCTCGCGGTGGGATAAGCCATGATAATTCCGGTATATATGTCCCGGATGATGAGCGCATACCTGCCTTCCACTTCATGATCTCCTGATGCCGTCACAAAGTCGAACGTCACCAGGTCACCGAACGTCTTCACTTCTCTTTTGAATGCTCCCGTTCGTGATCTGAAGTGTCTCATCTTTGCCTTGACGCATGATTCGCAGAAGGGATTTCGGTATCTGTGTGTAAGCAAATGAGCTATGGAATTGGCGTCCTTCTTGAGGACTCCCACTTTCCTCTTTATTGATGATCCTTCGTACACGTCTACTTCGATTCCGGCATCTGGATCATCTTCATCAACCTCTTCCTCGTGAGCTTCGGCATCACCATGTCGATGCGGGACTGACCCAACATCTACAGGTATTTCCTCAGCCACGGGAGGCGGACGTACCGGACCGGCTCCTCCGGGTGGCCCGAAGTCGAATGCCCCGTCGTGGTGTTCGCCCTCGGCCTCTGCGGACTCACCGACAGCGGCGGGTGTGACGTCGTTCTCATCGTCACCTCCCTGATCTGCCTCGTCGTTCGTTACCATCGCCAATACTTCCGAAAAGTGCTCCTTGAGGTCGTCTATCGTAGGGCGATGCCTGTTACTCCGAAGTTTACCATCACTCACTAGGTACGGGATGTCGTCCTTGACCTGCAAGTGCACGAATCCCTGCTTTGGCGTAACCATGAAAGGTAGTTTACCAGGCATCCAGTGAAATGCATAACCCATCTTCATGCATCTCCTCCCCACTGACAATACCGTGGGTGTCTCATCCAATACATGCGGCTCGACAGTCTCGTCCAACTCGTCCACGACTATCTTGGCCACATCAGATGTGGAAGTGGAACCATTCGCGGTCTGGAACACGATCTCGTCGTCATCTTTCACGATGTCGACACCCAGGCTCTTCGCCTTGGCTCTTCCGATGAGATCATGACCACATCCGGTGTCCATCAACCATTTCACCCGTTTGCTGATGCACGTTGACATGGCGAAAACGTTCTTCGGCATACCATGCTGTTTCTTCCAGTCGACAGCCGATTCCTTGATCTCGTCCTTGTTCCGATCATACTCGAACATTATGCTGCTCTCCTTGGTCACCGGGAAGTAGTGCTTCTTATATACATCATCCACCACTTCTCTCAGTATCTTCGCACGTATCAATGATCGTTGGACTTGGTAGGCTGATAATTCACGATGATCACTGCTTTTGAACTTCTTCTCGTCGACGTACACGTACTGATAAGGCTCATTCTCATTGTCCTCATAACCGTACCATTCCCCTTTTCGTTCCCATTGCCTTCTCTCGTCTTCGAGGTAGGTGATCTCCCCATTCTCGTCGACGTCGAGCACTTCCTTGAACCACACCATTTTCTCGGGGATCTCGGACTCGCCAGACCATCTCGATGATTCGCTCATCGCGTCGTCATCGTGCTCGTGGTAGATAGTCTCGGCTTCGTCCGGTTCGACATGATCAACGTCCTTCTTGAAGCTTACCTTCCCCGCAGGAGCCGATTGCTTCAGGACTATCGCAGGCATCGCGATGGCCCTCCTCACAATGGCAGGCGCTGCGGCTTTGGCGGCAGCCTTCGAC
This sequence comes from Effrenium voratum, assembly GCA_963377175.1. Lineage (NCBI taxonomy): Eukaryota > Dinophyceae > Suessiales > Symbiodiniaceae > Effrenium > Effrenium voratum. The sequence continues at coordinate 105,587 of CAUJNA010000416.1, read as the reverse complement.
TTGGCTTGTGTCTTGTCACTTGACGTTGCTGGAGCTGAATTGTTCTTGATGAGCTCATGTCTGTACTTACAAGCGCTCCCCCTATCGCACTTCCCCTTCTGAAACGCGAAGCATGCTCCATCATCTCTCTTTGGTGACGATGATCTGGACTTGGATTTGCCCTTTCCTTTCCCCTTGGACATACTCTCCAACTTGTGCTCCGTCTTCTTGCTGTGGGAAAAAGTGCATTCATTCCCTTTCACGCACCCCTTCGCCGATTTGAAGTGGTACCAGCAGGGGTTATCCTTGCTTCCGCCCGGACTCTTGCCTCTGTCGCTGGCACCGTCGGACTTGCCGTTCTTGCCAGCGTGGCCCTTTGCCTTGGCTTTTGGGAGCACAGGAGCGGCATCAGGTCCACCGGGTTTCCCCTTTCTGCCCTTGCCACCCTGGTTCTCCTGTTTGCCAGTTGCTGGAGCCGCATCCTTCCCGCCTGACTTCATCATCGACTTGACCGATTTCTCCTTCATGTCGAGCATCAGGTCTTCCCGATCTGCCTTGATCTGATAGTCGATCAACGCCAATAAGAATTCATACGTCTTCTGAGGATGCTTGTCCGGTAGTCTATGGTAGGCATTGAGGCCGAACTCCATCTTCTTGCTCCCTTTGATCTTCCTGTAAAGGATGTCTCTGAGAGCCAGCTTACTGGGTCTGTCCTCGCTCCTCATCTTCAGCAGCAAATCATACCATTTGTTCCTGAACATGACCAAGTTCTTGTCGCCAGGAAAGTCAAGGTTGAATAAGTGCTCGATGTGGTAGACAAGATCCGTTCTATCGGAAGTTCTGAATGATTGCATAACTAATGCCACCAACTCTCGTCCCTTCACGATCACCCCTTGTTGATGTCGTAGTTCAGAGTGTCGTGTAGCATCGAGGTATACGTCCTTGGCTTCGTCAGGTGCTTGTTTCAGCATGTTCTGCATGCCCATGGCCATCTTAATATCTATCGTAGCAAATCTGTCGCCACCTGAATCGCTAAGCAAATCCAGGTCTGGGTTCAACCCAAGAGCCTGCTCCAGCCATTTCGTCCATGCGTCGGTATCTGGATCCGCACATGCGCTCAGAACATTCATCAGCAGTTGCATCTTCCAGGTATCAAGTTGATGGATCTTTGGCCAGGCCGGAATAGATACTCTCTCGGCCTCTTTCCTCGAGATTCTCGGTCGATCATTCTTGATCTCTCGGTTATCTCTCGATCTCCTTCGTCTCCTCCGTGTCCGATCGTCTTCTTCCTCTTCTTCTTCCTCGTCTTCCTCATCTCCTTCGTCGTCGTCATCCTCATCCTCATCATCGGGTGGATCATCCGGAGGTCCTCCTCCGCCACCAGCGAGGCTCAACTGACGTCGACCCGCTCCCTGCCCATTCCCATTGGGCGGGAATCCACCGTAATCCAATGGGGGCGTAGTACCGTTGTTTCCCCCCCCATCACCACCACCAGTCGTAGTAGTGGATTGTGGGACATGCCCAACAACCCCTTGCATCTGGGATAGGTGTACATCGATCATTGGATCACCGAAAGACGGAAAGAGGATCGAACCTGGCATCAGCGACGAATTAGGGATTTGTTTCGAAGACGATGACGGGATTAACCCAGCCACCTTCTTGTCTATCCTACTTGAATTAGCCTGGGTTCCTCCCTCAGCGCGTTTCACTACTGCTCGTTCACGATGTCCATCTTTGCCGCTGGAGGCTTCCTGCATCTCCAGCTTCTTGTGTGCACGTAGTTCCTCGTTGTCAGCATCGAGTTGGCGTACAAAACTCTCTTCTTGCTTGAGCGTCGCCTCTCTTTCCTTCAGTTGTCCCTGAAGCTCATGCATCTCCTCGAGGTACTCATCGTACATTCCCTTAGCTGTCAATCTCCAGTACTCAGCCTCCTTCGACTTCTCGTCCATCGTGCACCGTTCCTCTTGTTTCTCTTCTTTGACCTGGGCTAACTCCAAGATCGCATCCTGACGATGACCACCTTCGACAGCAATCATCTGGTCCTTCATCGACACGTCGGACTCATACTGTTTGACGATCTCTTCCTTTTCGCGAAGCAAGCAATCTGCTCTCTTCGATTCCTGTTCCGCAAATACTGTAACGTCATTCAGCCTCGCCATCAGCTGTTCCCTGGAGTCCTCCAAAGAGTACGTCTCGGGGCGCTTGACGAGTGCATGCTCCAACTGTGATTTCAGACTTTGGACCATCTCCTCCTCGTTGAACTTCTCGATAGATGTAGAAGATTCTATGCCTCTGATCTGTTGCTGATAAACTGATATCTGTTGTGAAGCCTCACGGTGTATCTGATTTGCACGTATAGCTGATTCCTGCGCGGCCGACTTCTCGCTTGCCATGTAGGATCTCATCAATGCAATCTCCCGCTTCTGCTCCATGATAGTTCCTTCAGCTTGCCTCATCTGTTGCATCATAATATTCGACTCCATGTCTTTCTTCTCCCCGTACTGAAATGCGTTCATTTCCACCTTGCGCATCTGTTGGGCTTCTTCCTCAAACTTGCGCCATGCCTCAGCCATGTGGTGTTGGTGGTGACTCACTAGATGTCCCGACTGCTTGCTGGCAATCTCGCATCGTCTTTCCAGCTCCTGGATCCGGATGGTGCTTCCATAGTCTTCTTGGTTAAGATTCGCCATTGCTGCCGACATTTCATCAAGTGTCTTCTGATATTCCCCGATCTCCACCTCCATCTTATTCTTCTCTTTGATCACGGCGCGAAAATCTGCACTGGTGGGTGATTTTGACCTCCCACCCTTCGATGTCGATCTCACGCCCTTCTGCGACGTCCGTGGTGTCGCAGGCGAAGATGATGATCTTCTCGGTGGGGATTCTCTTTTCTTCGACTCCTGATGAACATCGATCTGCTTCCATGATCTTGTGGGAGTAGATATGTCGCTGAATAGCGCGGAACCTCCGCTCCCAGGTTCATCCTGTGAATCTGCAACCATATCCATCACCGCAGGAAGAGCCATCAATCCATTGGATCCCTCTGAGCTGCTGTTCCCAAAAGTTGCAGTACTTGGGCTCGCCGAAGACGCCATTGTACTGTGTATGTTATCGTTCCTTTATTGTCCCTGTACCCGCAATAAACCAGCTGTCTCCCAGTCCAGTGTAGAGCTTGTAGATACGGCTGATAACCTGTCAAGAGACGGCAAGGTGACGTCCCGTGGGACGCTGTGCACCGAACCCTCAAGCTTTAATACCAACCACGTAGAAAGGTGTATACGGACGATGCCGTTATAGCCGAACCCGTGTAAACGTTGTAAGGAAGAAGGAATGATAGTCACAACAGTAGTCCTGACAGTGCGGCGCGAGCAGTTGTTTTCCTCCTAATGCCAATCACGGATATCCGCAGTCACACATCAGATCTTGAACCTCAATTGTGTCTTGAGCCAAATGGCGATCAATGGAACTTGGGAAGCAACACCAACAAGGACCTCAGAACTGCTACCCAATTTCGGCACGGGGCCTAGAGGGTTTTAACACTTTGGATGGTGCCTCTTGGTGCCCCCTGGGAGGCATGGCAATAGTTGCCAGATCAGGAACTTGTGCTGTGCATCATGACCGCCGGGATGTGTATAGGTTACGGCCAACGTGGTGCTCTAGTGAACTCTTGGCATCTGGCCTGGCATCGTTGTCTGTGACGCGGCTCCTTGCCCCGCCCACACCCTATGGAGTGGATCTTTGGTGCCATGTGTCGCAGTGATACGGTCAATCTGGAGAAAAACTGTGATCAGCACATGGGCAGACACTTGGATGTCGGGGTGAGAAGTATCAGGACCTCTTGAATCGCTTCCGGGGTTGACATCCCCCGTCTGTACTTGGTGCATGACGTGGACCTCAGGGTCATGACTCTTTGTTGTGGCAACGCATCGCTTGTGCACGCCAAACGGCGTGGCGCTTGGTGTTCTCTCAGCTGGACATGATCTTGGCGCCCGTCCGGGGCTGGATGCATGGCATCTTTGTGCTTGTGTGCACCTGGGTTTCCGATCCCCGTGGATCCTTTATGCCCCTGCAAGAGTCAGGTGGCGGATGTAGCAGTCGACAATCTGAAAATGGGCCGCTTGCTTCCTGGGGGTGGGCTCTCGGTCTGGTGTTTTGGGTTTTGGCCCCCTTTTTCTTTGTTGGCGCCCTGGCCGGGCTGTCTTCTTGGGTTGGTTTTCCCGGGGGGGCAGGACCGGGGGCTTTCTACCCCTTAGGTGGTAGGCTGCCCGGCAACGTAACCGAGCCAATAAAGAAGCAGACTTCCTCGCTGGCATTGCGAGTGCTGCCGCGCGAAACGAGGCCACCCTGCCAATTTCCCTCCCTGCACCGGCAGGTGAGGAATGGCAGTCTACCGCTGCAAGCGCTATCTCTGACCGCTCAAGCTTTTGCTTGATTGAGTGCCCCACTTTCCATGCGCAGGATCTGGCACACATCCGTGCCCACCACCCTACATACAGCAAGAGGGAGGCCTACAACCCACTTTCCTACCCCATCAGCCAGACCCGCCCACCAAGATTTTATAAAATTTCATACCAATCACCCATATCAAAACCCATATAAGTTTCATAACACGTGCCTAACCAACCTCATAATCAAAATGTTTTAAGTTATTCATTTTATAAAATAACTTAAACCATTTCATACATCCTTAACCTCATTCTTTTCTAAATTTTCTATGTGCTTCCTTGCTCGTTCGTGCCGTGCCTTGTGCTTTAATTTAATCTCACAATCACATACAGAACAATGATATTCTCTCTGTCCGTATTCTTTGTTTATTTCTCGTATTTCTTCCTTATGGTTGTCTCGGTATGTTTTTGAATATACTATTTGCTTGTCTCGGCACTTATCACAAGTTTTATGATTATCTGAAAATAATTCAATCTTTCTATGAACTCGGCAATGAGAACAACATTGTTTTTCCCCTTCATCTGCTACTGTTTCTTTCTTAATCGCTTCTCTTTTCAATTTCTTTATTTCTGACTTCCTTCTTTGCTTTTCACGGCATTTATCACAAGTTTTACAATTATTTGAAAATAAATTGTAATTCTTATCTCTTTGACAACCCGAGCAATGTTTCTTATCCATAATCTTCTACTATAATAAGCCACTTACCCTTTAAACCGTTTTTAGGCAAAATGCTTACCGAAGTGGGTTGAAGCCCCCTTATCCAAAAACCCCCAACAACAAAGAGCATAACCAAAAAACCAAACAAGGAACAGAACACAGAACATTCCAAAACAACCAACCAACGAAACTGTCCAAAGCTTCTTTTCAAAGAGCATAAGCAAAACCTCAAACAAGAACAGCCCCCCAGTAGTAGCACCAACGAAATCCGAAATAGCACCAACGAAATCCGAAATAGCACCAACGAAATCCGAAATAGCACCAACAAAATCCGAAACAACATCAAACCATTTCCGAAACAGCATCAAACCATTTCCGAAACAGCATCAAACCATTTCCGAAACAGCATCAAACCATTTCCGAAACAGCATCAAACCATTTCAGAAATTGAAATACCTCGTAAGTTGGTCATTTTTAGAAGGAAAATACATTTCAGGAAACGCAACAAAACATTTCAATTTTGTCTCCATTTCAGAAACAGCAACAAACATTTCATAACCAGAAATAAACCAGCTCAAAAATGGAAATAATACTTACTCTGTCAAACTAACCAAGATTTCACAAATCAACTCACTAGGTATTTTGTAAAGGTCTTCCTGTTTATGTTTTACATAATCCTCACCCCAAATTTCCCTGTTTCCATTTGGTAGTCGTTGTGCTGTTTCAATATGTTTATTATTCCTGATTTTTCCACAGTCCTTTTTACATAAATCTCTAGGTTTCCAATTAGTAATGTTATTCCACAGTCTAGTTCGTTTCCTGTAATTAAATCCATATTTACAATAATCAACATCATTGTATTTCAAACCACTCATAAAAGGTTGCATCTTCAACAATCCAGTTTGAGGGTTTTCAATCACCCAGTATTCAGGTTTAAAGTAATCTATTATTTCAATGGTTTTTAATACAATGCTATTAGCATATTCAATTTTCCTTATTCCTGTCGTTTTTGCTCTACTGTATTCCGTGCAAGGTGGAGAAGCCCAAATAAAATTGAAATGCCCTTTGTCAAACTCTTTGTAATTCCATTTCAAAATATCAGTATTGATGTTAGCATTCTTCAAGTCCAACGAAATTACATTAAAACCTAGCGACCTCGCAATCGTTCCAACACTTCCACTGCCTGAGAATAATTCTAATAAATTCATATTATTAGAATTATTTAGAAATTAATCTAAGGAATATTCACCGTTTTCATCTTTCCTGATTTTATAATATTCTAATGTTTGTTCTCTTGGTTGCTTAATACGCCCTTTTGACACCATTTCAAAATAAGATTGTCTTTTGCTTTGATGGTCGCCCTTCGGCCTACCCAGCCCACGGCTTTCAAAAATCTTATCAATCTTCTCCTTCTCATCAACATTATCTGCTATCTTGGCTTGAAACTTTTCATCAATTGTTGTTGTTAAATCTGTTAATGCCTTGATATTCTTATTCAACATATTTACCTTCTTTATCAACTCACTTAATGACACATTATCACTATCTGACATATATATTTATATATATTTATTTATTTATTTATTTATTTATGCGTTTAACGTGGTGTTAAATCTACTCTTTATATATTATTGTTTCATCATTTCTCTTATGGTTTCCTGTGTTTCGTTTTCACCATTATCGGATGGGGTGACATTCCTCCCAAAGCGTATAGCAATATTATGTGCATCTGTTTCTAAATTTATATCACCGTCTTTACTTTTATCAATATTCATTTTTTTGTCAGTTTTACTTATCTTAAAACCGACAGGGACACACGAGCATTTACAATTTCCCTTCTTTTGTATTTCTAATTCGTTTTTCATTTCTAACATCTTTTGACACATTGGACAAGCAAACTCAATAACTGCTGTTTTATTAATAACTTCTTCACTGTCTTCATCTGCTGATGAAACCGTTGTTTCTGTCTTATTCTTTTTGTTTTTCTTTCTTCCCATTTATATTAATATTTACATTTTTATTTTTGATATATTCAAAAATAAGCTTAATTAATTCTAACGAATAATAACAACATTTTTTAGTTTTATTATCAGTTATCACAAGTTGTTCCACTTTCTCAACTTCATCAATTATATCAATATAATCTGAATAGCTCCTGTCGCGAAGCTTCGCGAGGCTTCTTGCCGAAGCGTCCATATTAAATAATAAGATAAATTATTAAAATTAATCTTATTATCTAGAATACTCGGGGTTCGCCATCTTCTCTTCTCCTCGGGGTAATGGGGCTCTTCACTGCACACGTAAGCTGGGCTTAAACTAATTCAAACTAATTAGCTTCAATGCTTATGATTAAAGCTGATGAAAGAGCCTGTTCTACTATGATATCCCCATATCATAGCAATGCTTTCATACAATAATAAATATAATTATTTTTTTATAAGTATTTATAATATTGTTTTATTATGCCTGATGTAAAACCAATTGATGAAATCAAATATGATTTTAAGCAAAGTAAGCACGAGGTCGTCCCTAAATTGCCGATGAGAGCGATGATTGTAGGACCGTCAGGTTCTGGAAAATCAACTTTACTTGTATCAATGATACTTGATATTTATAGAGGAGCATTTGAACGATGCTATATCTGGTCGCCGTCAGTAAATTTGGATAGTATTTGGTTGCCTGTTAAAAAATACATTAAGGAAGGTTTGAAAGTAGATACTGATAAAGAACCGTGTTGGTGGGATGAGTTCAATGTTGAAGATTTAGAAAGAGTTATAGAAACTCAAAATAAAATAATTGAATACCAGAAAAAACAAGGAATGAAGAAAGTTATTTAATATTTTGGTAATTTTGGATGATGTATCTGATAATCCAGCAATAACAAGAAATAACAAATTGTTAAATTCTTTATTTTGTAGAGGTCGTCATAGTGGAATATCAACGCTTGTCAGTCTTCAGAAATCATCAAGTGTCCCACCAATTATTAGAGTAAATATAAGTCATTTGTTTTATTATAAAGTTAGAAACTTCAAAGAGATAGAAATATTACAAGATGAATTATCAGCAATTGTTAGAAGTGATAATTTGTTAGAAAGCAAGAAACTAATTTATAAAATATATGAGACTGCCACTGATGAACCGCATAGTTTTTTATATATTAACCTTTTAGAAAAGAACCCAGATAAGATGTTTATGAAAAAGTTTTCACAATATTTGAAAATAACTAATCAATAACATTAAATTTATTGTTTAATGTTTTTGATTTAAATTAATGAAGCGTTGCAAAACTGTAAATTTGGTAATTTATATATTAGTTTGTCTGATTTTTCTTTTTCTAATTTTTCTATTCTTGATACACATTCTTGAATAGATTTAATTATTAAAGTATCCGCTCTCGTTTTTTCATCTACTCTTAAATTCTTAATGTCTTCCATACTGTTATTTTCTTCGTTTTTACTTTGACCAATACCCATTATATATTATTATTTAGATTTTTCTTTTTTCAATTCCTTAATTTCTTTTTCAAGTTTATCTACTTTATCATTTAATTCTAATACTGCTTTATGAACTAACACTGGTAAAACTAAATAATTTAATCCTAAATACTCTCTGTCTTTACTAACAACATTTTCAAATTCTTTAGGAATTACTTTTAAGACTTCATCTGCTATATATCCTATATGAGTTTTACCGTCATCATTTCTATCGTGTCTCTTAAATTTCTTCGGTTTAAATTTCTTAATAATATTCATACAATTAGATTTAATATTATCTATATCATATTTTAATCTTGAATCAGATGAATCAACAAACGTTCCGTTAATCGTTACTGTTGTTGCTGTTAAATCTATATTAGTTCCTGTTGATGGTTCAATTAAATTACATAACAATTTTTTCGTTCCCGCAATTGTTACATTTTCATTGAATGTTGATGAGGCATTATTTGTAAAACTTTCAGTATTTACTGTTGTCCCAAATGTTTTATCAATAGATAATAATGTTGAAAATACTGTTGCATTATCAATTACTCTGAATGCTGTATTGGTTGTATTAAATTTAACATCAATTGTAGATAAATTAGTACCATCATAATAAGTTGATATTTCACTTGTCCCCATTAATATATCTGTTCCTGTTGTCATTGAAATATTATTCAAAAATGAAACCGTTGTTAAATCAAATGATTGAATGGTATTAGTTGCTAGATATGCATTTTGAACTGCTAAATTAGTATCAACAGTTACCAATGTTCCTCCGTTAGGCGCTATATGATTGCTTCTTAATGCTCCATTAGTTTTAACATAAACATCGTCTGCAAATAAATTACCCATAAAATCAGCAGTAGAAGTATTAAAAGTCCATCCACTGGTAATATTAACTGCCCCGACTATGTTAGACTGAACAGCGGGGTCTCCACAAATAAATCTAATTGAAGAATTAGCATCGCTATTCCTCATATCAAAAGATGAAAAAGCACTAACATATCTATATAATTCACAGTTTGTATCAATTATTAATTTTCCATCAGTATCAATATTAACATTATCACAATTAACAGAAGCATTTGTATAAATATTACCTAATACATCTATAGGTTTACTAAAAATAGTTTTATTAACTAATCCATCACACATCATATATTGATTGCTGGCATTAGTAATATCACCAACACTAATGGCTACAAAATCATCATGAGACATATATAAGCCTTCAATAGAACTGGGAGTATATCTTCGTATTGAACCATTATTATTAAAATTCAAATATGAACCATTGTTAAGATTTACTGCTTTGTCAGTTCCTATAAAATCAACTGCATCAGTAAATCTCGATTTTCCGGCACAGTTTAAAACATAACCATTAACACCAACAGCACCTAAACCAAATCTATCCTTAACCCACACACGACCAACATTAGCATCTCCGATTTGAGTTTCCCATTGACCACCTGCGCTACTCATCCACATTCTGCCATCTCTATTAATATTAAATTCACGATTAAACATTTGAAAAGTCATTTGTAATCCTAAATTAGGTGATGGTGTAGTACTAAACTTATTACATATTATAGAACCAGTAGTATGCATATTTAAATTACTGTGTAAAGTTGTATTATCACTAAAATTAATAGCACCTGCTACTGATTGAGCGTTAGTATCTATTTTATCTAACTTTTGTCCTAATGATGTATCCTGTGAATTATTACTAGTAATTATTGAATTAATTGTATTCGTATTTCCTGTTATTAATCCACTTAATCCATCACTTTGTAAAACATAACGAGCATCAGAACCTGTAATATCTAAAATAGATGAGCAAGAGAAAGTCCCACTTACCTGTAAATTAGATAATATTGTTGTATTATGATTTAATATTATTTTATCATTTTGAAAAGTTGAAGAATTATTAATTTCTACATCTCCAAAACCTCTTTGATTTAAAAACATAGTTGAACCAGTCAAACTTCCATAAACATAACTATCAAAATAATTATTATACATTTCAAAGAAATTATTATAATTTCCAAATTCTGCTATTTTGAAAGTTGCAGTAGTTGTTATATTATGAATTAATGTATTATTTAATACTGATGTATCTAATTTATCTGATAATAAATTATTAGTTGTTATTTTATTATAGTAATCTGCTTCATTAAATGAACCTCCATTCTGTAAATCTAAAATTGCAGTAATATGTGAATTTACTGTGCTATTTAATCCTGTTATTAAATTAGAATTAGAACTAATATTATTAAAATTAGATGTTATAGTAGAATTTAAATTATTTATTAAATTAGAGTTAGAACTAATATTATTAAAATTTATATTAATTAAATTTGTATTTGATGAAATATTATTAAAATTAGATGTTATAGTAGAATTTAAATTATTTATTAAATTTGTATTTGATGAAATATTATTAAAATTAGTTGTCATAGTAGAATTTAAATTATTTATTAAATTTGTATTTGATGAAATATTATTGAAATTTGTATTTGAAGTTATTGTCAGATTACCTATTAAAAAAGAATTTGAACTAATATTATTTGATAATACATTAATTTCTGTTTTGTTATATGTTTCAGTTATATCATAAAAATTAGCGTCTATTTGTTGCTTTGTGTAAGTGTTGGCTTGGTCGGCTTTACTATCTAATACTGTTTGGATGTCGGATTTACTCGCGTAAAGGTCTTCTATATCATTAACTGCTCCGTCTTTTACTTGCCTAATTTTATTTGCGGTAATATCAAAGGTATTCATTAAGTTTTTGCTCATAATATTATATTATTAATTAGAAAATTAATAATATCATATTTTTAAATTAATCATAAAATGTAACGCTGTTGCTACGGATTTCAAGAATACATTCGTGCACCATATGAATGTACATCCGTGTCGGCATAAATTCACTTGTATATAAAGTAGTTCCATCGAGGGGGCGAATTTTGACCACCATATTTGAATTATTTTTAAGGTTCATTCCAGTATATGCGGCTGACTCTAACTTTTGCAAATTGAATCCAAACATAAATGCTTGTGTTTTATAGTCCTCGCTTCTAACCAATAATGGATTGTCAGCACAATGCATTAAATGGACATATGCTTCACGAACACCTTGAATTTCTTGTGAAGGAATAACTTGATTACCAATCACCAATGAAGCGGTTAAATCATATATAGGGTCATAATATCCAGAATCAACAGCACTACCCTGATGCGCTAATGGATGATATAGTGAGTTGTATTCTTTAAGAATTTCACCAAATCCTCCTACATAACCTGTACTCGTTGTGTTAGAAAATGAAATAAACATTTTATTTAGTTTAGATACATTCCTAACGATTGTTGTAAAGATTTCAGTAGATGCTGATGTGGTTTGTTCTTGCATTGTTTCAGTCTCAAAAGTAATTGGAAGAGAACCACTTTCTAATAATTTAGCATATTCTGCGTATAAACTATCATCAAGAGAATAAACATTTCCTTTGAAAATTGGCTTTTTTATTGCCCAGCTGTTAGAAGTATTTGTAGCCGTGAAATCAGCCGTAGCGCCCTGAGCAATAATTGGTAATGAAACATCATTCACTAAATATAATTCTATGGTTATAGGACAATAAGATAAAGGAATCCAGTTTTCACAAGTTTTAAAGCATTTCAAATTCATATCATAAAATACATTAGCGCTTTTACCCTTAGCAATGCCTCGTTTATTACTTGGAGTGACTTGTCTCGTGACACTTGCTACATTATTAGCGCTTGGGTTCGTTGCTAATTGAGTATAAGTTAGATATCTAACATCGTTATTATTAAACGAATTTCCAAAACCTAAAACTTCATCTGCTCTTTTTGCTTCTGATGTTTTAAGTAAATCTTTCATAGCATCAGCGCGTGATGTAGAATTCAAATCACATATTATCACATCTCCCATCATCACTCGCACTCTTGAAAAGAAAGCACCAGTTGAAATCGGGCGAAGTTCAGCATTAATATTAGCACTGGTGTCAGTATTTTCTAATGTAAATCCTAATAATAGTGAAGGAAGCGAAAGCCATTGATTTGCCGGTCCAGTAATGTTAAATCTAATTACCGAATTTGTATCAGCAGTGTAAGTAGAAACTGATGAAGGGTAAAAGTTTTTACTTTCTTTTGAGCGGACATAACTCGCACCCTCACGAAGGCGAAAACGAAGGTTCTTCTCTACAAGTACATCATTGATTTCTAGTGTTTCCATCTTTATATATTTAATAATAGAAAATATTATATTATTCTATTATTAAATTAATTTATTTTGAAATGTGAATAATCTATAACTTCTTTTTTAGAATATTTATTTAATAGTTTTTTAGATTTATTTTTAATATTATTATTTTCAATCTTATAAGTGGATTCATCTTCTACAATCTTTTTAATGTCATCATAACTGATTTTCTTTTTTGGATTTATAGTGTTTTTTATATCATTATTAGTCATTCTTATATAATAATTTATATAAATAATTACATGATTGCTCTAATGGGGTCTCCTCCTACAGTTGGTTCTTTCCCTTGGTCTTCAAAATTTGTATATTGATGATTTACTAATGGGTTATATGTATTTGTTCGTGTTTGAATAGCCCCACGATCAAGAATACTAACTATATCTCCACCAGATCTAAAGTTAGTATAATTATCATTATTTTTACTATTAATAGATACAAACGGAGCGCCGTAAGTAGTTAATCTAATATTTCTGTCAGGGTTATTTTGTAAATATTTAGCAGAAGCTGACGCACCAAGACTATGACTAATCACCTCTGATATATTATGGTTTTCATCAAGAATATTGCTAATATCTCTATACCTTTCACTATATGAACTTAAACCAAATGGAATTGTAATATCAGACGCAATGTCATTAATTGTAGATAAAATATTATTTTTACCAAATGTGCCTGCTACATATAATTTATTACCATCGTTAAAATATCCTTTACCATTTGTATATGCTTTATTTAATCCCTCTGCATCAGTTAAATTATTATTATATTTAGGTTTGAATAATGACTTTTCTTGCTGAATTTCATTAATTATTTGTCTATACATTTCGCTATGCCCTTGATGGAGTGGATTGTATGATTTTAATTTACCTTCTTTTAAATAATATTTGTACTTCGTAGCATTTTTATTATCATAAAAACTGTATTTTTTCATTATATTAATTATTGATATTTTTTTATCTAATTAATTAATATAATGAGATTTCGTAAAATATATATCAACAGTGCTTATCGTGATTTGAATGACAGTAAATCTACATCAGACTTTGTTATTAATTTAAGAGAGCAACAGGAATGCGGACCTAATACTAAAATGATTTGTCACGAAGTATCTATCGCTAATTCATTTTATCCAATTGAAGATAATTTAAATAACAGATTATATTTAACATTAGGAGGGATATTAATAGGAGCACCAGTATATTATTTTATTGTAGCACCTGATAAAGGTAGTTATGTAGGTAGTGAATTAGCAACCGAATTACAAAATAAATTGAATATTGCTACTAATGGAACTGATGGAAATAGTGATTTTTTTACTTGTAGTTATTCATTAAAAACAAATAATATAACTATAAGTTGTAATTATATTTCTTATTTTTTTATAATCCATACAGATAAAGAATTAAAAACAAATTACAGCTTTGGTATTGATTATGATAGAGATTATCCTAATAGTATTAATGACGTTTTAGGTAATACTATTGAAAAAATCAATTATGCAGCCGACCCGTTCGTTAGTGGTTTTGTGTCATTTCTACCTGTAAAAAATATTTATATTCATTGTAATGAATTAAGTAATGGCAACCAGTTATGTAGTTTCGGAACATCATCCATAATAAAGAAAGTGCCCGTTTTAACCTCATTCGGTAATTTAATCTATGATAATGAACTGATATTAAATGATGCTAATGACGTGAGTATGCGTTCGTTAAATCGTCTTCATTTTAGATTTACTGATGCATCGGGTAGAGTTTTAAATATGAATGGGACTACATCTTCATTCTCTTTAACATTTTTTGAGGGTTAGAAAAAGTATATAAACGCTAATTAATATATATTAGTAGTGTAAAAATGGTGAATTATAGTAATGGGAAGATATACAAAATATGGGATAATGGTTATAATATGTGCTATGTTGGTTCTACAACTCAATCATTAAGTAGAAGAATGGAAAAGCATAGAAGTGATTATAAAAAATATATTGAATCGAAATTAAAGTTCCTATCTGCTTATGATATATTTGATAAATACGGGGTTTTAAACTGTAAGATTGAATTATTAGAAGAATACCCTTGTAATAACCGTGAAGAATTAGTCGCACGTGAGGGACACCATCAAAGAGAATGTGATTGTATAAATAAAAACCTGATGGGGAGGTCGCCAAAGGAATACTATGAGACAAATAAACACGACTTACTTGAAAAACATAGAATATACCGAGAAGAAAATGCAGAGTATTTAAGATTTCAAAAGCAAATATACAGGGAGTTAAACAACAGCAAAGTCAAAGAATCACAGAAGCAATGGCGAGAAAACAATACAGACACTATAAGAGAGAACAAACAAATATATTATGATAATAATAAAGAAAATATATTAGATAAAAAGAAGCTCTATTATGAGAATAATAAGGATAAGATAAATAAAGTTATTCAATGTGAGTGTGGTAGTTCTTGTATGAAAAAGGGTAAACATAGACACGAAACATCATTGAAGCACCAACAATATTTAAAGTCATTGACATCTACTGAATAAATATTATATTATATAATTCATCATAAAAATTAATTATATAATATAAATATATGAGTAAAATAGAGGTGGTAGATGTTATTAGTGAAAATAATGAATCAGTAGAAGAAGTTAAACCTGTTGAGAATAATGAAGTAGTTGAAGAAGTTAAACCTGATGAGAATAATGAAGTAGTTGATGAAGTTAAACCTGTTGAGAATAATGAAGTAGTTGAAAAAGAATTTACTGTTAAAAAGCAAATGAAGGAGAAAATGAACTGTCCTACTTGTGGAACTTTAATGACTGCTTACAACTATAAGTATAAACACGCTTGTCGAGGAATAAAGAAGGGTACTAACAAAGTTATAGATTTAAACAAACCAATTAGAAAAAAGGTCATCAATCCAGTCCAAGCAGAAGAATTCAAAGAAGATGTTTATAACAGAGTAAAAAGCGATATTCCAAAAGTGGATGAACAAGAAATAGAAAAGCGTGTTCAACAAAAAGTTGAAGAAAGGTTAAAACAACATATAGAAAGCACAGCAAATAAAGTGTTTGAAACCGCAAAAGATAGATATAATAATATGAAACAACAAAAGTTGGAAAAGAAGCAAGAACATATTAATAAATTAGTATCAAAAATTATTTAATAAATAAATTATTTAATCTAATTATTATTATATAATGATTATTGATAAAAAACAATTGCTTATGCACCGTAGAGAAATTTATGACAACGTTGTAAAGAGAATAACAGAACCACAAAATAAAGACAAACCGAATATCAGTGAAGTTATTGATAGAAAAGCAGTATTTGAAACAAACAAACCAAAAAAGAAGAATAAATATAAATCAACTCAACATTACTATTATGAAGGAGACAACAAGGCACACCAACCCAATTATACATATTTGAAAGAATTACAAGAACAATTAGAATATCATAGCGCTAAAAAAGATTATGCTGTATTTCAAAATAAAAGAAGATATCAAGAAGAAGCACAGGCGTATTTTAATGAAATCCAAAGGTTGGAAAGTGAAAAATTGAGACATCACCCATCAAGTGAAACTGGTAAATCCTATTCAGAAATTATTAAGAAGAAGAAAGGAATAATCAATCAATTAAGACAAGATTTTGATTTTGATTAAATTACTTGAATTAATTAGATTAATAAATTATAATCTAATTAATTTTATATACCAATGAGATTAGACGATACACAGATGAAAACATTAAAATCTCAATTAAGATTAAGACCGTCTTATAATGAACTGATAAAGGAAATTACAAAGGAAGAATATAAAAATAAGAATATAAGAGATGTAATAGACAGAAACGCTTATTATTTTCGTGATAGTCCATTAGGAACAGTTTATGATAATAATACAGTAGATTTGAGACAACAACACTTTCAAAAAATGTTAGATGGGAAAAATCAAACAGAACAGTTTGATATAGCGAAGGACGATGAAATGGATGATTTAAGAGATGAAGCAACAGAAGCGCTGGATGCTACAATGGACGAAGCAGAAGAACACCACGAACAACAAATCAGTTATATTTCTCAAAGCGTTAGAAAACAACATTTTGATGATATGAACCAAAGGTTACAAAGAATGAAACAAACTGATGAAAGTTTAGGTCAAGATTTAGCAAATATATTTCAAGGAACACAAGCATTTCAAGATATGGCAAATCTTAACGCAACAGTTGCTTCAAGTTCTTCCCAGTCGCCAGAGGCAGTAGCAAAAGTAATTAAACCATCAAAAACGAAAAAAGCAGAATCAAAAGCAAAAGCAAAAGCAAAGGCGTCATTGGAATCAATAACAATGGATGAAAGCGAGACAATGGCGATAGAAAGCATCAGAGATGACGCACAAAAACGACAAGAACGAGACGCACCAGAAGAGATGAGACCAAAAGCAAAAAGTAAAACGAACAAAGAAGAAAAAAAGAAGATGCTAAAAGCAATACAGCACACTCCTGAAATAGCGCAAGGTGCTTCATCTGGATTGCGACCTGACAAAGATAAAGACGACAAGACACCTGAAATAACCAAACCAAAAAAGACAATACAAAAAGACAAAACCGCACCCTCAAGAATGAATATACAACTGTTGGACGAAGCATTCAAAGAAGGATTGAACAAAGGGAAAATAACAAAAAATGAATTTAGTAAATACAAAGATATGTTTGATAAATGGAAAAACAACAAAAACAAAAAGGACGATATAAAACCAATTCAATCATTATATCGTGAATTAATATATAAGAAATAACAAACATGATTTAGACATAAAATAATGAAGATAAAGAAAAACAAAAAGAAAATCTAAAATAATATTATTTTTCGTTAAAATAATATTATTTTCAATTAGCAACAGCAACCATCGCATATTCATGCTTGTATTTCCTGCTATGGTGATACTTTGGTTTATCTTCATCTCCCTTTTTCTCCTCTGTTTCCTTTGCTTCTCTCTCCGCTTTTTTCTTGTGATACAATGCTTTCCCTGTTATTCTTTTTCTCGCCCTCACAGTATCCATATATTCGGGGTCTTCTTCCTTTCTTTTATGATAATATAGTCGGCAATATAAAGCCATCTGTTCTTTGATTTCTGCCAATGTCATATCTTCTGGTTTCTTTTGCGTGGTCATTTTATTCTAATATTATAAGATAATATGTCTTTAAGACTGTTTGAAGTGGTGCGCTTTAATTAAAGTTTATGACAAAAGGCATTTAAAGAGTTAGTAATTTAATATATTATAATATAGCTATAAATATGACAAAAAAAAACATCAGAGTATATTTACAGAACCTGAGAAACACAAGAGACAGTAAAATAGGCAAAGTCCCGCCTGACATACAAACAAAAATCAACAAAATCGTTGATTTGTATGAAGACCGCAAGATTTCACAACACGGAACCGCAATGAACCTGATAAAGGACATCAGCCAGACCGACACAAGAAGCGAGAGAAAGAACGGATTAAAGAAATACGAAAAGGCAATGGCAAAGTATGAAGACGCAGAACCAATAACTGAAAGGATGGCAAAAACAGCAAAAAAGGCAAGAACAGGCAAGGAAGTGAAAGCGGTTGTAAAAAAACACGACAAACAACCTATTTTTAAAAGAAAGGCAATATCAGGATTAGCAAGTAAAGCAAAGGAGTTATACAAGAACAGAAAAACTTATGATGTGAAATTTATGTTGTTTTCTATTGTTGATAGGGACGGAACAAAGAAACCAGCATTTAAGTTAGATGGTATAGCATACTATCCAATTATGCTTAAACCAAAGGGTAGTAGAGAGAGAGCGGTAGGTGAAGCCAATGCGAAAGCTAATCAGTTCATTGAAACCTTAGTCAATAGAAAAATAAGGAAATATAACGAAGATGAAAGGCATTTATTCAGAAAAGTTATGTTGATAATGAATACGAGTAGCGAATTTCAAGAGTTAGGGCATATGATAGACTACGCTGATGCAATTAGAATTGAAAGCGTTGAACTGGTTGATATTGACACCGCAGACTTTGATGAGAGAGATGAACCGTTAAGACAGAGCGGTCAAAATGTAAGCATCTATTACAGATACATTCAAACCCAAGTGGACACGGAAGCACTGACTATAAAACAAGCATTACAGAAAAAGAATTACAAAGAAAATGAATGTTGGATTAATGCATTACTTGAAAACTTTGAAGGGTCAAATTTAATGAGAGAGAAAAGGCAACGGAAGGATACCAAAACCCTCACGCGTGATAAAGTGCTTGAACTGCTGGAAATGAATGAAGAAGAATTTATTAATAATGGAGCTTCTGTAAATCAAATGGATAAGGTATTTAAGTTTTTCAATATTCCAGTTAGACTTTATAATTTCATAGGAAATCTAATTTATGAATATAACCCTAACAACTACTTAAATGGCAAAGTAAAAATATTCAGAGGATTAGTTAAAAACAATCATATTTATTTGTTAAACCACGATTTGGAAACATTGTGCCAAAAAACACCAGATGCCACGTTCAAAGCACCAACAACAGGCAAATTTTATATCACTGACAAAAACGAACCTCTTGAATATAAAATGTTTAGCAATGTAGATGAGCTACTACAAATGAGAGAGCAGGATGAATACGCACTGATTCATTCTGAAAATGATATGGTAAAGGTCTTCCATCAACTCAATAATGCAGGATATAAGCCGTATATTAAATATGGCAATTCCGGACAAATTGCAAATATTATGTGTAAGTTTTATTATAAACAACTCAAAAAATATGTCAAATATAATATTGCATCACAGAGCTTATCAAAAGATAGGATGGATGAAGATGTGGAAGTGGATGATGGAACAACATATAATAATATTGTTAAGGCAATGTTTAAATTACAAAAAGAAATGTTTAAACAAAACCATTTATCATATTACAATGATGTTGATATACAGATATTGAAAGACTGTAAAACAATTGTCCCCGTTGGTAGGATGCCTTGCACCCCAGCGCTCGGGCAACAAAATTGCCCAAGCGGTTATTTTATCAAAGATGTAGCAAGTAACAATTTATGCGAGATTGACATTAGAAAGGCTTTTACACATGCTGGATGCTGTATTAAATACATACCTAGATTTACAGAGTTTGATATTTTCAAACCTTTTAAGAATGAGTGTGATGTCAATGAGTTAAACAGTTTGACTTTATACATTGTGGAAGTGTATGAGGGCAACATATTTTTCAATAAAAAATATAACTTGGTGTATGGAAAGTTTTTAAAACAGTTAATTAAACATAATGTAAAATTAAAAATATTATGGTATAAGCAACCTAACCATGTATATAAAGTAAATTACAAAAAAATAATTGATGAACTGTATGATACAAAACTGTCTGATAACGAAGACCTGAATAAGCAACTCCATAAGAAAATATTTAACATTAGCGCTGGTATGCTTGAAAAATCGCATAACACTTCGCAAAAAAGCAGTGTATTTAGTTCATTGAAAGAAGCCTGTTACTACCATAGCCTATATGGTGGCAAGATTTACACTATCAGCAAGTGCCAATTGGAATTGGTAGAAGTAGATGAAGATAGCTCTCAATTAGAAGAATCTCCTGTTGGTGAAACATACTATGTGTTGAATGTTGCTGACAAAAAAGTTTTGTGTTGAATGTATGCAAACAATTGCTTTTAAAACATCTATTCAAAATGTATGAAGCAAAATGTATTACAAAACAATGACTGATAATAATGTCAAGGTGTATAGTGTTAAAACAGATGCCTTCACTATTCATGAAGATGATTTAGATAAAGTTTTTCGTTTTCAATTATTTGGAAGAAGCAATGGACTGCTGAAATGTGGTAATGAGATAGGCGATTGGAGGATAGAAGATAAAAAACATATCCAACTACCTACCAACTCATATACATATAAATATAATGAAGTTCCGGAAATACCTAAAATCAGAAATTTCAATATTGATGTTCAAGATGAATGGAATACAGAAGAAATATGTAAGAAGATTATTAAACAAAACCCAGTGATTATAAAAGGTAAATTCCCGGGCACAGGCAAAAGTTATATTGGCGAATACTTTCAAAAGATGAATAAGAATGTTTTATTTGTAGTTCCAACTAACCGGCTTTTACAAGAGAAAGAAGTAGAAGCGACAACATACAATAAGTTTTTTAGCATTGCCGTTCATGAAGATGTCGGAGAGAAATTGCCACAGTATGATTACTCGCCCTTTGATGTAATTGTATTTGATGAAATCTATATGTCAAATTTGTATGGTCTTAATAAAGTAAGGTTGTTTATCAAAAACAATCCTGATAAAATTGTAATTGCTACGGGTGATGTAAAGCAATTACAAGGGGTGGAAGCAATGACCAACTGCCAAGACCCAGCAACATATATGGATAATTGCTTAGATACAATTTTTAAATACAACATCTTTTTAACAGTATGTAAGAGAGTAGGAGCAAAAGATAGCGAAGAAGGAGAAAGAAACAGGAAGATAATTAATGATATGTATGATGACTTCTGGGAAAAGAAACTGCCTATCAATGAAATAATACCTAAATATTTTGAAATAACTAATGATATAATGGCATCAGAGCATAACATCGCGTATACTAATATTAGGTGTAGAAATGTAGCAAGTGAAATCAGAGACAGATTAAACATAAAAGATAAATATGTAATAGGCGATATTCTGATTGCCAGAAAATGGATACAAAAGCCGAGGGTGAATGTAAATTTGAGATACAGGATTACACATATACAAGATGATGAATTAGGAAAACAAATCACATTACAAAATATAGCAAGGGAAGAAGATAAATTTATGTTGTTTGAACCTATTGTAGATGCTAATTTCATTTATTCATATTGTGCAACATGCCATTCTTCACAGGGTGCAAGTGTGAAAGAAAGCATGACAATTCATGAATGGAATTTACCATTTGTAAATCGTGAGTGGCTTTGGACTTCTATTACAAGGTGCGTTGATTTCAGAAAAGTCAGATTTTTCAAGAATGATGACTTTGAAAAGCAATTGAATAAAAATATGATAATGAGATATTTTAAGAATAAAGTAGAAAATTATAAAATACAGGATAGGAAAGCAAAGAGAGAAATCAATGAAGAGGAATACATAACTGCCGAATGGTGCTTGGATAATTTCAAGAACAGATGCCAGAAGTGTAATACTCCATTTAACTTTGAAACTAAACAAGGTAAATTGTGTAGTAATTTTACCGCACAAAGGCTTTGTAATTTTCGCCCACATGATGTGGATAATTGTATTGCCTTTTGCTTCTACTGCAATGTATCAGCACATTAAGATTTTAAGATTTTTATTTTAAAATCTTAGTTTTAGACTAAAAAGGGCTTAAAGACATAATACCTATATATAGTAGAGAGTAATGAAGGAACAAGAAGTAAATAATTATATTAATAAGAAATGCTATGACTGTTGCCATTTCAAAAAAGAGAATATGGAACTATACAAATTAAATTTACCTAATGGAATAGTTAATAATATTATTGATTATGCTTTGGACGAAGAAAAATGTAGAATTTGTAAAAATTGGAGGTTTTATCAAGAATTAATCAAATGTCATTTGAACCATAAAAGGTTTCTTAAAACAAATGTTGAAGATGACATTATAATATTTTTAACTGTGTATGAAAGACCACCTTATAGTTATATTAGAGCATTTCTTAAAATCAGTAAGAAAAAGTATGACATGATTAACAGTGTATTATGGATGCTATTATATCATAGAAGGACAGGCTTTGATTTAAAAGAAGATATAAAAACATATATTGAACGTAAAAAGTTTAATGTTAAAAATACAGTGAGAGACATTAATATATTTTTTAAAATGATGTTTGAAAGGAGCAAGATGTATGAAGCATTAAATAGTCATCAATTAACTTATTATCCTGAACTTAAATTATAAATTATAATATCAATATAATAAATCTTAATTTATTATATGGATAAACAAAAAATAATTAGTGATATTTATTATGATAAAAGCGGATACGGTAGTAAAGCTGTAACTTTACAAGATGCAAGAAGGAAGGACAAAACAATTACTATGAGTGATGTAAATGAATTCTTTAAAAATAATATTGAAGAGAAAAGAAAACCAAGAGGACAGAATAGTTTTGTTGCTCCTCATGCCTTTTGGGAATTCCAGTTGGATTTGTTTTTCATTTCAAAAAATGATTTGGATAATCAAAAGTTTAGAGTTGGATTAATATTAGTTGATATATTCAGTAAATATGCTACTGTTATACCTATTAAAAGTAAGCAACCTGCTGATGTATTAGCTGGAATAATGGAAGGATTAAAAAAGATGGATGGCAAACCTAAATTAATATACAGCGACGAAGAAGGCAGTCTGTTTAGTTCTACCATTACAGATTATTTGAAGGAAGAGAAAATTGAATTACACACTACACGGGGACACCCTGCTTTCGGAGAACGTTTCATAAGGACATTTAAAGATATGCTTTTCAAAAGAGTTGATGCCGATGAGAAGAAAGGTAAAAATAATATTCAATGGACTGACTACATATTGGAAATCTTATTAACTTATAATAATAAATTGGTAAGTTCTATTACGAAAATGACACCATTAGAAGCAAGGAAGAAAAAGAATGAGTTTGAAGTCAAACTGAATATATCAATGAATGCCAGAAAAACCCGTGTGTATCCTGATTTAGATATTGGAGATAAGGTTAAGATTATGAGGAAAAAAGGAATTAGTGAAAAAGAACGGACGAGTCATTATTTGAAAACTATTCACACCGTAACTAAAATAGAAACTAAATTAGGTCAGAAGTATTACAATGTCAGTGATTTTCATAAACCCTTATTGAGGCATGAGATGTTAAAATTATAGTTTTAGACTAAAAAGGGTTTAAAGACATATTGCCTATATATATTAAGAGAGATATGAGCGATATTAGTAATTTACCTGTTGAAGTATTGAGTAATATTAATGCCTTTAAATTTGGCAAACCTGAGTATATAAAAATAAAAAGTTGCCATATTGAAGCATTGAAGAGAATACAAAACAATTACAAAATTACAACAACTGAACCACAAACAATATACAAATACCTAAAATTAAATGGTGGAGGAACAGAGAAACAAGTTAAAAGGGAATATGATATTGAAAGAAGAGTGCCATTTGGAATGGACAGCATTGAAAGTATTATCAACAAACAAAAGGAGGAAATATTAAGTTTAATCTATGAAGAAGTAGAACATAACACTGACTATCAATCCAAATTAGATGTATTTTTAGATATAAGAGTAAGACATAAAGAACGCAAATATAAAGAAGGCATGTTTTTAAGTTTAAGCATAAGTTTCTGTTCTAATGAATTGAATAGCGATGATGATGATTATGAAACTATAAACGAAAACAATATTAACAAAGTGTTGAACGGAGCAGTCAAAAAGTTGAAGAATATCATTCAAAACCAAAACGATACTTTTTACTATTTTGGCATACAATCATTTGGTTTCAGATTAATCTTGAAAGAAAATGTTTGAATAACAGAACAAATCCATTGTTAAGATAATTACTAATTATCTTAAACATGTTGTTTTTCGGACTTTTGATTTAGGGGGGCTGTTCTTGTTTGAGGTTTTGTTCAGGCTTGTTCAAAAGAAGCTTTGGACAGTTTCGTTGGTTGGTTGTTTTGGAATGTTCTGTGTTCTGTTCCTTGTTTGGTTTTTTGGTTATGCTCTTTGTTGTTGGGGGTTTTTGGATAAGGGGGCTTCAACCCACTTCGGTAAGCATTTTGCCTAAAAACGGTTTAAAGGGTAAGTGGCTTATTATAGTAGAAGATTATGGATAAGAAACATTGCTCGGGTTGTCAAAGAGATAAGAATTACAATTTATTTTCAAATAATTGTAAAACTTGTGATAAATGCCGTGAAAAGCAAAGAAGGAAGTCAGAAATAAAGAAATTGAAAAGAGAAGCGATTAAGAAAGAAACAGTAGCAGATGAAGGGGAAAAACAATGTTGTTCTCATTGCCGAGTTCATAGAAAGATTGAATTATTTTCAGATAATCATAAAACTTGTGATAAGTGCCGAGACAAGCAAATAGTATATTCAAAAACATACCGAGACAACCATAAGGAAGAAATACGAGAAATAAACAAAGAATACGGACAGAGAGAATATCATTGTTCTGTATGTGATTGTGAGATTAAATTAAAGCACAAGGCACGGCACGAACGAGCAAGGAAGCACATAGAAAATTTAGAAAAGAATGAGGTTAAGGATGTATGAAATGGTTTAAGTTATTTTATAAAATGAATAACTTAAAACATTTTGATTATGAGGTTGGTTAGGCACGTGTTATGAAACTTATATGGGTTTTGATATGGGTGATTGGTATGAAATTTTATAAAATCTTGGTGGGCGGGTCTGGCTGATGGGGTAGGAAAGTGGGTTGTAGGCCTCCCTCTTGCTCATACCGCGCTGCGCTTGAGGCTTATATTGCCTTTGGAGGGGAGTGTGTCGGCTCTAATGCTCAGGGGGTCACTGTCCTCAAGCAGGTCCCGTACCGGATCGATGGTGATGACTGTTTAGGTAGGGCCTACTCGATCGTCAAGGGTGCAGCCGCGCTTCCTCGTTTTGTTCGCGCAGCGCTTTTCCACCGCGACCATGTTGAAATCGACATGTGTGGCGCGCATTACGCTATTTTCCAGCACATGGTGGCGCAGCAAGGCCTGGTTCTGCCTCGCCTGGATGAGTTTCGCGCTCGTTTACGCGCAGACCTCTCCGCCTCTCCCGCTGGCCGGGGCGCTTTACACCTCGTTAAGCTGTTGCCTACTGTTTTACTCAATAGCTCTGTTGAACATGCCGCCCAAATGCTTGAGCAACACAGATTTAACCCTGGCCCTGAGCTTGTTGCCCTGTTACGACGTGTCGCGAGTGCTAAACCGGCCTTTTTACGCGCGTGTACAGAGGCTAACCTTCTTCGCTCTCGCATTGGGCTACATGATGGCAACCGCATTTACTTCTTGCTTGAAGGCATTGAAGCAGCGTTCATGCGCACCCTGGTTCGGGAGTTACTACGTAGGGTCAAGCCTCGGTCGTTGGTTTTTATCCATGATGGCCTGTTGATTTCGCCGGAGCCTTCAACCGTTGACCTTGAGGCTTGCTTGATTGAGGCCTCCCTTAGTCTTCACCTCGTGCCCCCCCCGCACTTTCAAGTTAAGATTGAGAAGCTCCGACATGATAGGCACCCATCACCTGGACCCCTCCCTAGGAGAGCTGAGGTCCAAGCCTTAGTTACTACTGACTCCCGCCCCACTAAGGCCCGTAAGCTTGCCCCCGTTGCACCGACTGGTGAAACCTTGCATAACTTTTGGTCCCGCCGCTCTGGCTCAACAGTGCGTGTGTGATAGGTTTCAGCCGCTTGGTAACCTATTGAGGTTCTGCCTGCATTGCGGGTGTGACCGATAGCATTTGTTCACAGTGACTGGCACTGCCGTCCTGGGATCAATTTGCTAGAGGTCTGCACTTGCCTTGCCTGCAAGCACTGCCATGGCTGAAAAACAGCCTATCACAATTGCGGAATACAACGCATTGTCCATCAGCAACGCACTCAACTTCGGGTACTATTATGTGCAAGGTGCCGTAGATATTACTCAGGTACTCGCCAATGGTCAAGCCACGGATCGGTACGTGAATGCTCTCCGGCAGTGGGACTTGCCCATCGGAAGCTGGAAGGTCTTTCTTGCGCATCACCCTTATGTCAAGTTTGCGTCCCGTAGGAGCCTTAGGATAGAACAGCACCCCGGTTGGCGGTTCGGTAGCCCGCGGCCTCGCAGTCTCGGCTTTCAGGAAATTGATTCGCTGCAAAGCAACGTGGTGTGGTACGAGGCCGAGCGGGTGGTATGCCTATACCATCAGGCATCCCTAGGGGCAAACTTCATGGACGCCTACATGGGAGCTACTGCTTTTCGGCAAGTCAGGCAGGACAGGTTGCGGCAACAGACTGGATTTCCTATTGCAGGCTTGGCTTCCTTGGTGGTAACAGATGCTAACCGTAAATCCCTGGCCAGCGCACTAGAACCTGGATCTGACGCTGCTCTGGCACAGGAAGGTCCTGCATTGCCCCCGCAGTGTGTGCTTGCGCCTGATGAAATTACCCAACTCATTGAAGCCGGCCATTTGCCACCGCAGGCTGCGGGTGGAGGGGGCTACGGTGCTGGCACTGCCAGCCCGGCGGCCCCTCCTGCCCAGGTTGCGCCCATCCGCACAGTGACCCCGCTGTCTGGGGCCGACTTGCTCGAGCGTAGAGTTGCGGCCCCCACACCCCCTGCCCCTAGCGTGAGTGTGCCTGCTGCTGTCCCTGGCTCCAGTGTGTTGGCGGCGGCCCCGTCTGTGCAGCAACCAGACCCATTTCTTCCTGTGCCCTCTCCCTCCGTCTCGGGCACCCAGCATGGTGTCGATGCAATGACAGCCAGCCTCACACTCTGCACGGATGCATACGTTCCCACCGCAGTTGCCTCGACTTCGCTCGAGGATGCCCTGCAGAGGGCACGTGAGCGTGTTGTGGAGGGGGCTTGGCCAAATGACGACCTTTTTCACTATGTGGACCAGATACTGCCCGCCCAGGTCACTCCGTGGACTGAGGTGATTGTAGTTGTGGGGCACCATTTTCATCACCATGCCGCTATTTCGCGTTGGCTTTCTGTGGGACATACCTGCTCCGCCGGCTCGCCGCCACCCTTGGTCCTTTTTGTGCCAGTGTGTGCTGTGTATGAAGGGGTTTACCCGGTTGCCTCGCAGGTCTTGCCACAGGTCATGGAATGTGCCCGATGCTTTTTGCCCAGCTCGCATATTCTTGTGGTCACTGAGCGTGTCATGCCTGGCCTCTTCCCGAATTTGGCGGATCTCTGGCAGATCATATCCACCTCGCAATCCTTGGGGTTGCCGGGTGCCGCAGATGTGTTCCCGGGTATGATCTTGTTCACCGGCCAGGACCCTGACCCCTTTTGGGCTGAGGCCATTGTCAGTGTGGGGGACCCTGGGGACAATGCTGTGTGGAGAGCCAGCTCTTCGCTTGCTCTTCAGCGCCAAAGTGATGGACGGAGTAACTTACTCGCGCCCTCTGCGGTTGCTGAATCAGATACCCCGCAGGATTCTCGTGCCTTGATAGTCAGTTTGCACACGCCATTTGCCGGATGCCGTCCGGAAAGCTCCCTGGAGGTGGCATGCCTCGCCAGTCTGCTCGCTACGGCCGCCATCGCATCCTGCTTTGAGGTGCGCGAGCCGTCCCGGTCGCTCTCACATGTAGCCACTGGCGCGGGACACGCGGGCCACCCGGAGGTTGTCTTGCAACTCCTGGAAGTGTTGGCGCCGCTCCGGGTGCTCTCCTTCCCAGGCTGGGGGACCACCGTCTGTGATGTAGCTACTCTTGAGCACACCATCTCCTTTGGACATAAGGGGATGCCGCCGCTCTTTGTCCAGGCGCTGCACACTAGGGATGCCCCGGACCTCGGAGCCTGGTACCCACTCATCGTTGGGCTCGCGCTCTGCTCGTCGGTCACTGAGAGGGTCCCATTTTGGTATCTGCGGCGGCGCTTGCAAACGGGCCCGCATTCCAGCTTTCGGGTCCCGTTGGGTGGCGGCCTGCCAGGGTTGACGCTGGAGCACTTTCCGGTACCAGAGAGCCTTAAAGCATGCGAGCCCATCCTTTCACCTACGTGGGGATTGTCGCCTGTGGTAGCTGGTGGGTCCTCTCAGGAGCCCCAGCCAAGTGTAGGGCATGCCTTGCAGACCATCGCTGCGCATGCATCGGACCTCCAGGATGCCTTGCTGCAGGTTTCTATGCCGGCCATTGCGGGCTTTGCCCTGAGACGCCCGAAAGCCGCTCCTGCCACGCGCCTCACGGTTGACTTTGGGGCGGTCGGGCAGGCATCGGCCTCGGCCGAGGCGGACATCACTTTCTTGTGCAGTGGTCCCGGAGGCAGTGTGTATGGGCCCACTTCCCAGCCCGTGGACTGGCGTGCCGAGCAAGGTTTTCAGTGTGATCGCATTGCTTGCCTGCGTGCTACCAAGGTCCTACTCACGCTGGCCATGTGTCGTAACGCTTGGCCCCACATCTTTCGCGGCCATCGTCAGTGGAATGTCGCTGATGCACGTGCGTCCCATAGATATGGGGACTTCGCGCGATATGCCCAGCACTTTGCGTGCAGCATGTTTCAGCCGTCCACTTCCTTCCTCGTGGGCTGCGCCATGGTGGCTTGCCTTGTTTCCGAACGCGGAGCCTTGCTTCGTGGCTTCTCGGCTGGGTCATACTCGTGTACTGTTGCTGCCATTGTGTGGCGTCACTTGCTAGGTCGGGATTCACGCCTCCATGTGCGCATTGGTGGTGTTTCTATGCCGCCTCCCTGCTTGCGAGGCCTCGCCCAGTCGGCCGGTGACTATGCGCTTGAGAGCGTCAAAATTGTCCAGGTGACCACCGACACGTCGTGTCCGTGGAGCAGTGTAGGGGAGAGTGGTGTCCGTGCGGCCCTCAATGCCGAAGGCATCGGTGTCCTTGCTGTGCATGATGACCGTCGCATCTTCGGCGTAAATGGCCACAACTATAGCCACCTTGTCAAGATACTAGATGGCGCTGGACCATCGCTGCATTCCGCCTTCGCACGTTCGGATGACCTCTACTACCAGTGGGCGGGCTTTGACCCAAGGTCCGCGGAGTACCTGCAACACATTGCGCTTGCCCTTGCGTGTCAGGAACCCCAGGAGTTGGTTCGTGTCACTGACCGACCACAAATCCCACGCATGATTTCTGACGCGGCCTGGCTTGCCGCCGCCGCCGGGGAGAGTACTCTCCTCATGGAGCTCAAGGCAGACCCTAATGACGCAGCGGACGCATGGGTGTCGCGCTCCCTGCATGGCCTCATGGACCTGCCTGCCTACCGAGCCACCGCCCTTGGGCGGGCTGCCGCTAAATATGTTCATGATCGGTTGATGCAACTGCCAGTTGCCCAAACGCTTGACTTTATGTGGTACCAGGCCCTAGCCAGTGTCTCCGCCCTGCGCACCTTCCGGGACCCCCCGGCCCAGTGGCGCTCCTTCTCTCGGCGTGATGCAATTCCAGCCTGGGGCCGTTTGTACAATCGCCTGCATCCTGGGGTGGACATTTATTCGGTCCACTTTGTTAAGAAAATGCCGTGGTGCCAGTACTTCAACGGCCAAGGCAGTCGTACCGACTGCCAGCTCCCTGATGGCTCCGAGGTCTCGTTGGCAGTTATGCTGCCGGATTCGCTCGGCGGCAGGGTGAAGTATATCAAAGGGTTCGCATTCGAAATCAGGACTTCCTTCCCCCAGGAATTGGCTGCCCCGAAGCAGGCTTATGTGCGCAACATGCAAGTGGTGGTCTCTCATGAACAACGTGATTACCGGGAACCCCTCATCAGCCATGCCGAGCTCGTGGGTGAAGAGGGCTTCACTTTCGTTCCGGAACTCAGCTCCGTCAAACCCCCTAGGCATGGCGTGAGCATGTGGCACCATGTGCTTGGTGTACACTCGGATCGCATTCCCTCTGTCCTTGGGGTGGCCTCTGGGGACGCCCCGCGAAGCTATCTGCCCCCTCGCGTTGAGTATGTTGGGTTTGCCCGTGATCTGGAACAGGCCTTCAACTTACTTGCCTGCGGCCTCCGGGCGCCTGATGGCACGGGGTGGGTCAGCTTTGATCACTTGGTACGGTCCGAGCTCACCTCAGCCGCATGGGAGACCTTGGTGATCCATACGGAGGGACTGGCTGGCTCTTGGCAGGGAGAACGTGCGGAGGGTTGGCGTCGCCTTCTGGAGTGTGGCCCCACATTCCTCTTCAACGTGCTTCGCTTGAGCACCGGTCCCGATGGGCACTTCATGAGCGTCCTGATTGGCGTGTTCCATGCCCTTTCTTCCCAGCGCGTCGCATTTGGCATCCAGGGACTCTTTGGCACCGGTAAGACCTATTGCGCCAGTGCTGCCCTCATTCTGCTAACTCGAATGCTGGGCCTCAAGGCACTGTTTGTGGCTGAGCCCAACTTGCCCTTGCAGGAATTCTCGCGAAATGTGCAGTCCCTACTCGCAGATGCCCCGGAGGAGGTCAGTTGTCAGTTTCCGCGCTTGCTTGGGCGGGACCATGACCAAGCCACTGATCTTGATGTCGCTTATGAGACCCGCTCTCAATTCCTCAGGGACAATGAGCCCTGCTGTGTTGCCATTACTCTCGGCTCCCTTCTCCACGAAATTGGACGCCGTGGCCCCTTGGCCTCTTTTCTCCAGGCTATCCATCTTATGTTTGTGGATGAGTCCCAGCAGGCGGGTCAGGCCGCTTATGTGGCTGTTCATGGTGCTGTGCACTGCACAGCCCTGACAGTCCACATTGGTGATGATCGGCAAACTCGGGGGGCCTCGGGCAACGACCCCATCAGAGAGGAGGTTCTGCGGCGATTATGCCAAAAGAAGGTTGCCCTTCATGGGCTTTCGGATTGGAGCGTCCCACAGGACTTCCTGGTGCTGGCGGCGGCACAAATCACCGGCGAGCGTTCACAGGAAGCGCTCCCTGCCGCCCTAGGCATGGAGTACCTTGCGGCTGCTGGTCGTGGTCTGCCCACTGTGGCAGCCACCGTCCGCAGCGCCAATGGTCTTTCTAGTGACGGATCTCCCGGGCTCAATCTTGTTCTGCCCAGTAGTATGCGGGTTTCGCCTACCGCCTATTTCATGAGTGTGGCTGTTTGGTACCCTCATCTTGTGCGCATGGATGATGATGGTCGAGTCACTATCGGCAGGTGTGTCCAGCAAGCCGCTGAAGTCATAGCCACCAGGAATGTCATGCTCAATGGCATAACTACTGGAGTTTCCGGCCTCCGCTCTATTGAATGGCAACCTAAGCTGCTGTACTTGCAAGGTCGTGATGTCGCCCTGGGGCTTGCGGCAGAGTCCTTGCAGGCCGTTGAACATGTTGTGGACGTCCTGTTGGCCTCGTTCCACGGCTCCTTTCGGCGTGGGCATGAAACACCCAAGCTTCTCCTCATGACCCCACATAATGACACGCACGATTCGGTGTGCCGTCATTTTATCGGCGGTCAGGTCGATGAAGCGTGGCCGGACCTGCTCCAGGACGTGCTCTTGGTCCATTTGCTCATGGCGTGCACCCCCCTCCTTGTCGAGGCTCATGATGCCAAGGAAAAGGCACGTGCCACTTCCCAAGCCATTGATGCGCGCTTTCAGAGTTGCTTGCAGCAGCTTCAACTCTTGACGCACGAGGAACGCCTGGCTTACCTGCAGCAGATCACCCCGGCTAAGGTCCGGGAGTACAGGCGGTCTAGGCCCACACTCTTTAGTCAGTACCTCGAATGCACGAACACGGTCAAGGCCACCGGCATGACCGGCACGGTCTCCGTTGTCATAATAGGCAAAGACTCCCGTTTTCTCCATTATGGCAGTGAAGCAGAGGCGCGCTTCAACGTGTCGCTGACCAGGGCCAAAGCGCTCACTGTGGTCCTTGCTCCGCCGAGCGCCACCGGACCGCTAGGCATGCTGCAAACCGCGAGCGCGCGCCTCTTTGGTCGATTGGACATGGCCAGCCTCCAGAAATCTGCGGAGCCCGTTGCTACGCTGTTTGGGTTGTGCTCTGGCCTTGCGGATCTTGATGAGCATTCTTGGCATGGTGCCCATCACATCGGCCATGCGGCCCCGTGGAAGGAGTTGCCCCTGGCGCTCTCCCTGACAGGGCGGAACACTGAGGAACCCCTCTTGCTTGCACTCCGCTTGGATGGGCTCGGCCCGAAAACTAGCCGTGACCTTTCGGTGTTCTGCTATCAAGAAATCGGAGGCGATGTGGTCCTGTCCTTCACGATGCTTGACGACCAACTCGTGCTGCACGGCCCCATGGGCGCCTTCCCGGTAGGGTCTGCCTGGGAGACTACTGAGGCTGTGCAATGTGGCGACGCCTCTCTCTGGCCCGTTTCTGGCCTCGTGTTTTTCGGGGCGGCCACGGCCCTGGCGCATGGGGATGACCTCTGTGAAGGTGCGCCATGGCCCAGTTTGGCCTGCCTTTCAAGGGACCCGACGTGCATAGCTAGGCCGCGCCCAAGAGGCGTCCGACCCCGATCCCGCCTGCTCCCGCCAAGCGGCCACGGGGTCAGTCCCCCACACCTGCCACCGGCGGCCCAGGAGTCGAATGGAGGCCCCGCCTTCCCCCCTCAGCCGACCGTGCTGCCTCCGTGTGGGACCCTGCGCCAGTGTCTGGGGGCCCTGTAGCAGGTGAAGCCTACAGTGCATGGCCCACAATCGAGCAGGGGCAGCAATCACTCGCACACCCTCGCAAGCCCCTCATTACGGTCGGTGATATTGAGGGTCTGCCTTCGGCAGTGCGGGCCCAGTGGCCTGACGTCTCTGGGCTTCCCGCGGACATCATCACGCGAGTCAGTAAATACCGAACCTTTGTTACTAGGCACGACCCTAAGACTCCTGCGACCGTAGAGGGTTTTGTCCTGCTGGAAAGCATCGCTAGCCGCACACATCTGATCCGCGCCCTGCGAAATCTTGTCCGTGAAGGCTTGTCGGTCACCGCTGATGCGCTAGCTGCCGTCGCTGACTATGTCAGTACGCACAGCAAGGCACGCTTCGAAATCAAGCATTCGCCCACTCGCGGGTTGTGCATTCGGGCCATCGCGGGCCACACGGCCGTCCTAGACCCTACCCGCCATCTCCCTTTGATGCGGCATGATGAGGCCATCCGGCGTCGACGAGCGCTCCATTGCACGACTTGGGCCAGCGCCGAATCCATCCTTGCGATGGGACTGCTTCCTGGCGCCTTGACGGGTGGCAAGCGTACTCATATCCATTTGACCACCTACCCGCTTAATACACAGGGCTTTGCGGAGGCCCGGGGCCATCGGCCATACGCCATCGCAGTCGACCTTGTGAAGTGCCTTCACGCAGGGGTGGCGCTATACATTGCGGGTGGTGAGACTGTGCTCACCTCCGGGGCTGCCTTCACTCTCACTGATGGCCAGGACGTGCAGGGCATCCACCCCTCTTGCATTTCTGCCGTGTATGATGCCTTCACCGGTAAGGATGTCACGGACACAATCGTGCAGGGCTCCTCCCGGGCGCAGGCAACTCCCATGGAGGTTTTCACTGCGGAGGCCACGCCCGACGATGTGCCTCGCGTGACTGCGCACACCAAGGAGGAACTGCAAGATGCCCTTGAATTCCTTACTGCTGCCGTGGAGGCTGCTGGACAAGGTGGGGAGACTTCGGCCACTGAGGCCACGAGCATGTCGGATGACGGAGCTGACCACACCGCCTCGGCCTCTCACCCTGGTGGGACCCATTGGGTACCCCAGGGCGGGAGTGCTGGGCAGGAGGCCATGCAGGTTGACGCCGGCGCCCCGCTCGAAGTGATGTTGGCACCTGATGAGATCAATGAAGCCTTGAATGCCCTGCACCGCAGGAATGTGTCGTTGATCGAAATTGACACGGATAATGAGGCAGAGGGTGTTGAGCCCGATATCGAGGCCGAACCGCTCCTGGAGGAAGCCGATCGCATCAGTGTCGCCAGCTCTGCGCCGGAATTCCATGAGTGCCTACCCGCTACGGACGAGGATGCGGCTCGGCTCGGCTTTGTGTCCGCCTTTGCTCCGGAGCCGGAAAATGGTCCGGTAGGGCGCGGCATGCAGGACGATGCGGAAATTGAGGAAGACCTCGACCCGGCAGTGCTGGAGAGCCTAGACGAGGCTGTTGCTGCTCTCGCGCTGGTCCCGGATAGGGCCGCTGCGAAGGAGGTCCTCTCCCTGCATGACTTGAGTCATTTCACGCTGCTCCCCACTAGCTATCCGTGGGGGGACGTCCTTTTCAGCACTGATCCGGCCACCAAGGCAGGGCTGCACGCTGTGCGTAACACGCTTGCCCTCCGCAGGCTGTGTTCGGATGCCCCTGCCTTGGGGAGTGAGGAAAAACTGCGCTTCCTGCGCTCATGGCTCCTGGGTTTGGCCACCGCTCTCGCCTCCGTTTTCGAGCCCCTGGGCAGAGAGGATACGCATCCTCGTGTCCGGCAGCTTATGCTAGACCGCTTGGCCCAGCCGCAATTCTGGAACGCGGCTCTCACCATAGCTCCTGCATATGCATGACACCCTTGAGGAGCTTGAGACGGGTACTGAGTCCCTCGCCACGGGGGAACAGGTAGCACAATGGTTTGGACGCTCCGGCCCAGGCGATTGGCCTCTGCATAGGCTGAAAGTTCATATCCCGGCAGCGGCTATGGCGTATCTTTGTGATGCCGAGCTCAGCCAGCGGAGGCGGAGTGACGCTCAAAGGTACCATTCAGTCTTCCAGAGGCATGCGGTTTGTCATGGCAGGCGGCCTGAAAGCGGGCTACACACCGCCTATCTTCCAGGACGTGGAGCCCCACC
The DNA here is from genome assembly GCA_963377175.1 of Effrenium voratum. Lineage (NCBI taxonomy): Eukaryota > Dinophyceae > Suessiales > Symbiodiniaceae > Effrenium > Effrenium voratum. The sequence goes on along the minus strand of CAUJNA010000416.1, from coordinate 70,274 downwards.
GCCACCTTCTTCTGCAACAACTCAGAAATCGGCAGGCCCTCCCCTTTGACTGTCAAGACTACTGCGGCCTTGTGGGGGCCCTCGAGCCGAGTGTCATCCGGACGGATATGTGGATCCCGTTCCCAGCCGCCGGCCAGTCCTTTGCGGACTTTGCGCGTAAGGCACATGTCTCTTCCCACCGCTGGAGGTCTGCCGTTCTCGCAACCCCGCCCGTGCTTGATGTTGACACTGCGGAGATGATACTCCCGTCTGTTGATGCCTTTCAAGTTCAGGCCTCGGGCATGACACTGGAGGAGCTCCGCAGCAAGGGGGCTAAAACTTCCAAGAGTGTGGACGATTTCTTGGCTGCGCCATCGCTCAGTGCTTTTAACGCGCTCACCAACACAGTACGCAGCACGCTGCACCTCCATTAATGGGCCGCACTGATTTGGTCGTCATGCTATCCTCCCCTGCCTTACCATGACGGTACATTGCCTTGTGTTGCATGAGACGGGAGCTTCCAAGAGTATTGGGCATTGCCCAGTCTCGTGGTTCTCCCTGTCGTTCTTCGTGCCACCAGCACGGCACACTTGCAAAATTGCCTGGCACATCGTTTGTGACCTCCACACTTGGCCCACTCTGCGGTGCCTCAGTCCTGTGGGATATACACCGCGTGTGTACGCTAAGTCTTAATACCCTACTCAAAATTTCCGCTGCCTATTGCTCGCTCTGCATGACAGGGGAGTTCCCTATGACGCATTCCTTTGTGGTCTGTGGTGGGAGTCTCCAAGTGTATTGGGCACTGCCCAATCTCGTGGTTCTCCCGACCATCTTGGTGCCAGCGGCACTGCACGCATGCGCTGTTGCTGGTGAATGGTTCTGTGCTACTACACTTGGCCCACCTGCAGTGCCAAAATTTGGTAAGACATGCATTGATGCGCACCCCAATCCCTAGCTCACCACTCGACAATCTCGCTGCCTAATGCTCGCTCTGCAGGGCAGAGTGTACAGGCTTTTCTTCCGATAACCTATCTCGTACCATGATGCAGAGGGAGATGCCAGCTTCTCTTTCATGATCGTAGTTGCTAGTGGGCTCTTCCTTTGCTGTCGTTTGGCCTCTTGGCCGCTCGTATGCTTGAGTACCAGGCGACACCTTTCATGAAGAATATTATCGTCACTGTGGCGCATTTCCGTGCGAGGCATGAGGCGGGAGTTTCCACGTGTATTGGGCACTGCCCAATCTCGGGTTCTCCCTGCCGTCCTTGGTGCCTGCGGCACTGCACACACGCAATTTCGCTCGGCGCTTTGTCCTGTGTCTTTGCACTTGACCAATTTGGTCGTGCCGCGCACCCCAAACCCTAACACACCACTGGTTACTCTTGCTGGAATGTTGCTGTCGCTCTGCGACTGGCATACTTGATGGTGCATTGCACGCTCCCCTCGGCTCTGTGTGCAAGGCTGGATGGCCAGGCCTGTGACGCCCGTCACACCCGCCTGGCCATATCCACTCCGCTTGAAGTTTGCGTGAGGATAATTCGTTGCACGTCCTCTTTTTGCCGTTGTGCTCCGGGTGATGCCTGTGCACAAATTAGTTAGTGCATGCTCGTCTTTTGCTGGCCCTTGTTGGCCCCTTTTGCCTTCTTCTCCCGTGTGTTGCTTTGCCTAACTTTTGGAACAATGCGCACTTTGCTCCGACCGTGTGGCCACGTGTGGGGGTTAACGATGCGCAAATGTGCCCCCTGCGGTTTGGAGCGCGCATGTTCCCTTTTAACGTGCTCGTACGTTATAGGCGCAGCTATTCGGTGTAGTCAGTGTCTTTTGGAACTATGTTCCGCGATCACTTTTAAATGCCGCATCGGCTCGTCTCTTTCCGTTTGCTCGGCTGGGGAATGGTCATTCGTTCTTTGTCTCGTTTGGCTGCTTGTGGTTTGGTGCGTTGTGTTTCCGGTTCTTTTTTCTCTGTTTTGATCATTTCACCAGCATTTATTCCTTTCGGTCTCACCCGTCTCACTCTCGATGATTGTTTTGTTGTTTTCGTGACCGATGGCTTAATGCCCCAAGGCGCGCGTGTGACAAAAAAGGTCACGCAGTTTACCTACATCAGCTTCTTTCGTGTTGCTGTTGGTAGCTTTGCAGCTGCCTCTAGCTTCTAACAGATTTCCCGTTGGAATTGGTTGGTCCCGAAAGTTGGCCCTTGCACAGAAGGCGGTGTTTTCACGCTTGCATGTTCTGACTTGCCACGCGATGCAGAGACAGCCTTGATTGCAAATGACTCTGGCCATTGGAACAGAAGGAGCAAAAGTGAGCAATCCTGTCCCATTCCTTGCTTTGCTTGGAGTTGTGTTGTAGCTATGGCAGGTCACGCAGTTTACCTACATCAGCTTCTTTGGTGTTGCTATTGGTAGCTTTCTGTAGCTGCCTTGAGATTCCAACATTTTTTTCGTTAGAATTGGCTCCCGAAAGTTGGCCCTTGCGCAGAAGGCAGGCGGTGTTTTACACGTTGCGTGTTCTGACTTGCCACGCAATGCAGAGACAGCCTTGATTGCAAATGACTCTGGCCATTGGAACAGAAGGAGCAAAAGTGAGCAATCCTGTCCCATTCCTTGCTTTGCTTGGAGTTGCGTTGTAGCTATGGCAGGTCACGCAGTTTACCTACATCAGCTTCTTTGGTGTTGCTGTTGGTAGCTTTCTGTAGCTGCCTTGAGCTTCCAACATTTTTTTCGTTAGAATTGGCTCCCGAAAGTTGGCCCTTGCGCAGAAGGCAGGCGGTGTTTTACACGTTGCGTGTTCTGACTTGCCACGCAATGCAGAGACAGCCTTGATTGCAAATGACTCTGGCCATTGGAACAGAAGGAGCTAAAGATAGCTATCCTGTCCCATTCCTGCTTTGCTTGGTTTCATGCTTACCGGGCTCTCCCCAGCTGAGGCGATAACACAGCTTTGGCACCTACGGCGACCAGTCTCATGGGCTGTCAAAACGCCACTCGCCGGGCAACTGACACAGCGTGCTTGGCTGCGCAATGTCGAGCGCAACACTTTGCTCCTTGGCCTCTGCACGCAAAGTGAAGCCAGCGCTCAGACGGCATGCGAATCATTCTGGCAACGGCCGCCGCGCAATACTTGCGTTGCGCAACTTACTTTACATCGCCCTACTTCTGCTGCTGGAGGCCGGTTGGTGATCCAAAAGTTGGGGATGGGGCCCAAGCACAGTGAAACAGCAGCCCAAAATGCGTCTGCCGGGCATCCTGCCGTCTAGCTTGCAGGGCCCGAAGATCTGGAACGGCAAGCGCCATAAGTGTCTCAATGGCGACGCACGCCCCCGATGTGTATGAACTTCTTCACTCATTCGCTTAAAAACCACGCAAGCTCCAAAGAAGTTGCGCACCTTCATCGTGGCTGAGGTGAGATCACTGGGTGTGGGCTCGCTATGCTTAGCGCGGAAACATCCTCTTGGGCACAAGGTCCCTCAACTTGCGCGCTCTTCCACCTCAACAAGCGCAGCAGGCCCGCGGTTCGGCGAGCTGAGCAGGTGTTCCCAAGCATGTCCGAGAAGGCTTTAGACTTGAGCTCCGGCCCCCTTCATGCTGGCACGCTATCAAGATAATCCGCCCCAGCAAGCGACCCTTGAGGCACTTTCAACCTTCGGGCTCTGATCTCTAAGATGTAACAGCCTTGATTGCAATGCCCATGACCATTGGAACTGCTTTGCTTGGAGTTGTGTTGCACTGATAGGTGCAAGTGCCAACCTGACACGGGTTCAGGCACTGCTGGGGCGACAACCCCATTGTAGCGAGCGGGGGGAAACCTCCGCAGGTCACGACGCACACCAGCAGGGCCAAATCACACTGCAGTTGCGTCGTAGCTATGGCAGGTCACGCAGTTTACCTACGTCAGCTTCTTTGGTGTTGCTATTGGTAGCTTTCTGTAGCTGCCTCTAGCTTCCAACCGATTTCCCGTTGGAATTGGTTGGTCCCGAAAGTTGGCCCTTGTTGCAGAAGGCAGGCGGTGTTTTCACGCTTGCATGTTCTGACTTGCCACGCAATGCAGAGACAGCCTTGATTGCAAATGACTCTGGCCATTGGAACAGAAGGAGCTAAAGCGAGCAATCCTGTCCCATTCCTTGCTTTGCTTGGAGTTGTGTTGTAGCTATGGCAGGTCACGCAGTTTACCTACATCAGCTTCTTTGGTGTTGCCATTGGTAGCTTTCTGTAGCTGCCTTGAGCTTCCAACAAATTCTTCGATTGAATTGGCTCCCGAAAGTTGGCCCTTGCGCAGAAAGCAGGCGGTGTATTACACGTTGCGTGTTCTGACTTGCCACTCAATGCAGGGACAGCCTTGATTGCAAATGACTCTGGCCATTGGAACAGAAGGAGCTAAAGTGAGCAATCCTGTCCCATTCCTTGCTTTGCTTGGAGTTGTGTTGTAGCTATGGCAGGTCACGCAGTTTACCTACATCAGCTTCTTTGGTGTTGCTATTGGTAGCTTTCTGTAGCTGCCTCGAGCTTCGAACATATTTACGCGCTTGCATGCGTGTTCTGACTTGCCATGCAATACAGAGAGAGTGGCTGCTCGGCCCTTGGCAGCACAAGGTCCTCAGCCTCGGCCAGCAGCAAGTCCTCCCATGTCAGAATGGTAGCCACACTCAGCTGATTGGCGACGATGCAACTGGTCAGAACCACTCTGTCTCGGTTGCATGCGCCATGTGTCGGCTGCGGGTTTCATGCCCGCTAGCCCATGACATGGGCGTTTGGACGGCCATGTCAGCGTAGACGCGTGCTTGCGGTTACCAAACCGCCTCAACCATTGCCTCCAAAGCCAATGACAGCGGGCGTAGCATGCTGAATATGTTGTCCTTGAACTTCCCCTCAAAAGTCGTTTTGAGAACGGGCTCGAAATGTTCAGCCACTTGGCGCCCCCAAACAGCTGGGGGCAACCAGGACCCCCTTCCCACTGTTCCAACCCTAAAAAAACAAACAAGTGCCGAAATTACTTCAGTTGTTGGCATGCCTCTGCCAGGACGGAGACTGCTGGTGATCTTCGGTGGGAGAAAAGGCACTGCACGGTTTCCCTTGCAAGGCGACCAGACCAAACAAATGATCGCTTGATAATTGTTTAACAAGGGAACTTCCTCAGCTTCAGCGATCCGGATTTCATCTGGGACGCTCGAAAATCGGCTCCGCGGGTTTCTCCCAGGGCACCTTCAGGCGCAGCTGGCGCAAAGCCTCCAGCCATCCCCCCGACTGCTTGCAGCGCTGCAGGCGCTGATTGCAGAACTCGGTGGACAGCCCGGCGGGATCGATTCGGCCGCCTTCTGCCAGATTGCCGACGTCAGAATGGACATGAACCTTGACACCCAAGGGCTAATTCAACCGCGCAGCTAGATCTGGATCTTCCTGGACGACTGGTTGAGGTTCTATCAAATGTCTTCCCGGACGCCAACACATTTGAACCGGTGGTGCTCCGAGCCTCCAAAATCGGAATCGGAAGGAGATTTTATAGTGGACCAACAGGCGTTTAACCTAAAAGCAGAGATACCTGGAACAGCAAAAACTGTTTCGGGGTTGCAGCGCCACTGCTTTTTCCCGTTTCAAGGCAGAGCCCTGAAGGCCCCTCGAACCTTCGAACCTCGCCTGGCCCGAGATGACAACAAGACTAACCGCCCAAGACATAAGTTTCGCAATTTCAGACTCTCAGTTTGTTCACGCCCAAATTCTTGAGGGAGAAACAAATCCCACGGTGGCTTTGTCCCCCACACTCCAGCCTCGGGAACTTGGAGCGGGTGGCCGAGCATTGCATCCGCGTTACTGGATTTGACTGAGTGTCTTTTCTCCACTAAAATGCTGGGTGTTCTGTTGGTGCCCTTAAAACCACAAAAAACGACTTCTCGGATGCCACAGGATTGTACTTTGGTGCCAGCAACCAAAGGTCCCTGAAGAATAACCAAAAGACCCGACGCTACTTGCAAAGGTGCGGTTTGCTCCTGACACCCAGAACAAGGACAGTTAGGGTTGAAAAAACAACCGCGTGGACCACCCTTGTATCCTTATGCCCTAGTATCGGTCAGTATCGGATTTTTTGCTCTGCATCAGTTTGCAGTGCTTTGGCAGCTCTAGCTCGAAAGTCGCGACTTTTCCGTAAAGTGCAGTATACGAAGCACAAACTGCCAGTTCCGGCTCGAAAGTTGCAACTTTTGAGTACAAGTGTGGTGCACAAAGAACATGTTGGCAGCTGGAGCTGGAAAGTCGCAACTTCTCAGTTCAAGTGTAGTTCACATTGGCAGCTCCAGGTGGAAAGTGTGCAACTTTTCAGCACAAGTGAAGTACACAAAGTGCATTTTGGCAGCTCCAGCTGAAAAGTCACAACTGTTCAGTAGTATACGCACGAAAGTCGCAGCTTTTCAGCGCAAGTAAGTGTAGGTAAACGAAGTACATGTTGGCAGCTCCAGCGCAGAAGTCGCAACTTTTCAGTACAAATGTAGTACACAAAGTAGATTTTGGCAAGCTGGTTGGATTTGGCACGGCGGCTCAATGGTTGGGTATCGGTTGGGGATCGGTTTGGGCCCTGCAAATTTACGATTCCGCAATGTTGGTTTGTGACCTGATGTGTGTCTTCATGGCTTCTGGGGGTTAAGGGACGGCCCCTTACATAACGACCAGGCGCGGGGTTGCTTTTTCAGCCAGGCCGGGCTTTTGGGGTAGGCCAGCGCATGTCATCCACGATGCGCTCTTGTTGGATGTGTGCGTGTGTGCTATTGAAGTTCTACACATTCTCTTATGTGTGAGCTGCCAACTCGTCCTTCGCGCCAGGCATCTGGATCCAAACAAACCCTCTGCGGAGAGAAATGTCACTTCTCGTGAAAGCAGGCAGCACAGCAAACCGTCCATTTCAGGCAGGAGCCTTTTACCATCCGCATTTGCACATTTTAGGGTTGCATTTCGCCCGAATACCGGCCCGTAGGGAAAGAACACAAGCAACTTATTTCAAACCAGGATCGATATCTGGAACTACCCTGTTGGCAATTTCCCCCGGGGTGCTGGGTGAAAGCCCTAAGATAATGGGGTGGTGAGACGGAACGGTTTTCACGGAACTAAGCAGCTTGGAGGCTGCTCAGCTCAATGTTCTGCGGCTCGCGGGAAGATTCCGACCTACAGCTGTGGGTCAAAACAAGGCCTTTTGACACTGATGGACCAAATCCTTTGCACACCCCCTAAGAACCCTCTGGTGAGTTCTCTGTCAAAATACCAACAAACGGTGGCTTGTTCATGGCTTCAAAGTGGTGCAGGATTTTGTCCACCCACAGTATGGGCAGGCACAATCCTTTCCATTTTCCAAAGCAACCCAGTTGGGGCACCGTTGTTGACCCACCCTCTTGGGCTTATGTTCAAAGAAGGAGTCCTGACATTTGGAGAACAGAGAACTAAGACTGGGAAAACCACCAGCCGTACAAACTCTTTTCGCAAGGCCAAACGCGTGGTTCGAGAACTCGTGCGGCAGCACAGGGCTGAAAACGCCCGCCCAAAAAATTCTCTGACATGACAGTGGTTTCCGGGCTCTCTTTGCATCACCTGATTCCTCTGCGAATCACAAAAGATGGGAGCTGCGCATTGGACTGTCTCGAAATAGGGAAACACTGCAAAATCGAGTGCTTTCCCGTTAAACAGTGGAAGGAGGGTTTTGCCTCAAAGCAAAATGGTTCAGCACACCAAATAAGTTGTAAAGAACCCACCCCCAAAAAATACGTTTCTTTGAACGATCTGGAAGATAGACGGCGGTGTATAGTTTGAGGAAAGTCTCAATGGCGATGCGCGCCACTGATGCGTATGAACTTCTTCACTCATTAGCTTAAAAGCCACGAAAGCTCCAAAGAAGTTGCGCACCTTCATCGTGGCTGAGGTGAGATCACTGGGTGTGGGCTCGCTATGCTTAGCGCGGAAACATCCTCTTGTGCGTAAAATAAGCAAAAGACTCGGCCTTGGAAGAACTCCCAAGCATGTCCGAGAAGGCTTTAGACTTGCGCTCCGGCCCCCTTCATGCTGGCACGCTATCAAGATAATCCGCCCCAGCAAGCGACCTTGGTTGAAAGTGCCTTCGGACTCTGATATCTAAGATGTAACAGCCTTGAATGAAATGCCCCTGACCATTGGAAAAAGCTTTCTGTAGCTGCCTCAGGCTTCCAACCGATGTTCCGCTGGAATTGGTTGGTCCCGAAAGTTGGCCCTTGCACAGAAAGCAGGCGGTGTTTTCACGCTTGCATGTTCTGACTTGCCACGCAATGCAGAGACAGCCTTGATTGCAAATGACTCTGGCCATTGGAACAGAAGGAGCTAAAGTGAGCTATCCTGTGCCATTCCTTGCTTTGCTTGGCTGCTGAGGCGATGGCGGATGCCCAACACAGCTTTGGCACCTACGGCCAACCAGTCTCATGGGCTGTCAAAACGCCACTCACCGGGCAACTGACACAGCATGCTTGGCTGTGCAATGTCGAGCGCAACACTTTGCTCCTTGGCCTCTGCACGCAAAGTGAAGCCAACGCTCAGATGGCATGCGAATCATTCTGGCAACGGCCGCCGCGCAATACTTGCGTTGCCCAACTTACATCTACATCGGCCTACTTCTGCTGCTGGAGGCGGGTTGGTGATCCAAAAGTTGGGGATGGGGCCCAAGCACAGTGAAACAGCAGCCCAAAATGCGTCTGCCGCGCATCCTGCCGTCTAGCTTGCAGGGCCCAAAGATCTGGAACGGCAAGCGCCAGAAGTGTCTCAATGGCGACGCACGCCTCTGATGTGTATGAACTTCTTCTGTGGGCTCGCTATACTTAGCGCGGAAACATCCTCTTGGGCACAAGGTCCCTCAACTTGCGCGCTCTTCCACCTCAACAAGCGCAGCAGGCCCGCGGTTCGGCGAGCTGAGCAGGTGTTCCCAAGCATGTCCGAGAAGGCTTTAGACTTGAGCTCCGGCCCCCTTCATGCTGGCACGCTATCAAGATAATCCGCCCTTCGGACTCTGATCTCTAAGATGCAACAGCCTTGATTGAAATGCCCCTGACCATTGGAACTGCTTTGCTTTTGTGTTGCACTGATAGGTGCAAGTGCCAACCTGACACGGGTTCAGGCACTGCTGGGGCGACAACCCCATTGTAGCGAGCGGGGGGAAACCTCCGCAGGTCACGACGCACACCAGCAGGGCCAAATCACACTGCAGTTGTGTCGTAGCTATGGCAGGTCACGCAGTTTACCTACGTCAGCTTCTTTGGTGTTGCTATTGGTAGCTTTCTGTAGCTGCCTCTAGCTTCCAACCGATTTCGCGTTGGAATTGGTTGGTCCCGAAAGTTGGCCCTTGTGCAGAAGGCAGGCGGTGTTTTCACGCTTGCATGTTCTGACTTGCCACGCAATGCAGAGACAGCCTTGATTGCAAATGACTCTGGCCATTGGAACAGAAGGAGCTAAAGCGAGCAATCCTGTCCCATTCCTTGCTTTGCTTGGAGTTGTGTTGTAGATATGGCAGGTCACGCAGTTTACCTACATCAGCTTCTTTGGTGTTGCTATTGGTAGCTTTCTGTAGCTGCCTTGAGCTTCCAACATATTTTTCGATTGAATTGGCTCCCGAAAGTTGGCCCTTGCACAGAAAGCAGGCGGTGTTTTCACGCTTGCATGTTCTGACTTGCCACGCAATGCAGAGACAGCCTTGATTGCAAATGACTCTGGCCATTCCCATTCCTTGCTTTGCTTCGAGTTGTGTTGTAGGTGTGGCAGGTCACGCAGTTTACCTACATCAGCTTCTTTGGTGTTGCTATTGGTAGCTTTCTATAGCTGCCTCGAGCCATCCAACATATTTAGGCACGTGCGTGCGTGTTCTGACTTGCCATGCAATACAGAGAGAGTGGCTGCTCGCCAGCGGCAAGTCCTCCCACGTCAGAATGGTAGCCACATTCAGCTGTCTGTTGCGGTTGCAAACTCCATGGGTCGGTTGCGGGTGTCATGACTGCTCACCTGTGACATGGGCGTTTGGACGGCCATGTCAGCGTAGACGCGTGCTTGCGGTTACCAAACCGCCTCAACCATTGCCTCCAAAGCCAATGACAGCGGGCGTAGCATGCTGAGTATGTTGTCCTTGAACTTCCCCTCAAAAGTCGTGTTGAGAACGGGCTCGACATGTTCAACCACTTGGCGCCCCCAAACAGGGCACCCTCAGAAACAGGAATCACCAGCAACTCTCCCGAGCAATGTATCCTCTGAGGCTCTGGGGCAACCAGGAACCCCCTTCTGTTCCAACCCTAACAAAACAAACAAGTGCCGAAATTACTTCAGTTGTTGGCATGCCTCTGCCAGTCAGGCAAGCGAAAGCCCTGCAGTGATCCGGATTCCCGCCGCTCGAAAATCGGCTCCGCGGGGGGCACCTTCACCGCAGCTGGCGCAAAGCCTCCAGCCATCCCCCCGACTGCTTGCAGCGCTGCAGGCGCTGATTGCAGAACTCGGTGGACAGCCTGGCGGGCTCGATTTGGCCGCCTTCTGCCAGATGCCGACGTCAGAATGGACATGAACCTTGACACCCAAGGGCTAATTCAACCGCGCAGCTAGATCTGGATCTTCCTGGAAGACTGGTTGACGGCTTCGTTGGCTATAGGTTCTAACAAATGTCTTCCGGGCGCCATACACATTTGAACCGGTGGTGCTCCTGGTTTCCTACTATGCCAATGGGATAGCTATACAAAGTCTTTCCCAAGGCCGAATGGTTCGAGAACTCATGCGGCAGCACAGGCCAAAAATTGCCCCGAAAACACAGCAGGATCACCCCCAAAAATGTCACCGACCGACAGTGGTGTTCCGGGCTCTCTTTGCATCATCTGATTCCTCTTCAAATTGTCTCGAAATAGGGGAACACTGCGGGATCGAGTGGCTCCATTGAGCTTTCCCGTTAACAATCGAAGGAGGGCATAGCCTCAAAGCAAACTGGTTCAGCACACCCAATAAGTTGTAAAAAACCTACCCCCCAAAAGATATGTTTCTTCGAACGATCTGGAAGCTAGGCGGCGGTGTACAGTTTATGGTATCAAGGAGAGCACAAAGGCAAATCTACATTACGCGCCTTAGGTCTTCTTCAGATATTCTGGCTACGAGGCGGCGCACAGCTGTCCTGGCCCAGCTAATTGCGGGAGCCTCAGCCTTTGGGCTGTTTGCAGCCACCAGGAAGGGGCTTCATGTTTCGGGCTGGCGCAGCTGCACGGGCTGTCATGTTCTGGGCGGGGACCCACTAGCGAGCCCGCACATCGACATCACGCAACATCACGGTTTGCGGTAAATACCACGCAAAAATGCTCACGGCCAGCCTTGCGGGCCTCATTTTCTGCGAGCCTGCGCAGTCGAAACGCACTTTGACGTCACACAACATCACGATCTTGCGGTAAATACGACGCAAAATGCTCCCGGACAAACTCCGGGGCCTCATTTTGCGCGAGCCTGCGCAGTCGAAACGCACTTCGACATCACGCAACATCACGATTTTGCGGTAGACGCAAAGTGCTCCCGGACAAACTCGGGGGCCTCATTTTGCGCGAGCCTACGCAATCGAAACGCACTTCGGCATCATACAACATCACATTTTCGCGATAAGTACCACCCGGCCTTTACTCCTACCGTAAGAACCCCTCAGTGCACACATTGTTTGGGGAATGAGCGTGTAGACCTCCCCCTCTTTCGTCGCCTCCATGATTGTGGTTAGGGAGGGTTCCCACGCGAAAGCAATCGTATAATTTTGAGCACGTGCTGAAGAACTTCCAACACATCTTCCCAGTGACCTGAGAGGCGACTGTCCGAAAAGACGGTCAAAGCACCTGATGTCAGACACTTAATCTTTACAGCGCAGCTCAACTGACCCCTGAACAGGTTCGGAAGAACAAGTCTTCTGTGAGCAAGTGCCTTGCAAAGCCCTGACTTTTTGCTCTCTCGACACGACGCTCTTCGAAATATACAAGAAGGAATGGCAGGATGTCCCACCAGCCATGTTGACCCCAATCCTGTGTCCAGTTCTCTGTAAACCCAGCACAGCGCCCGCCTTGCACTACACAGGGATTAGCGGATGAATTTTTCACAGTTGGCGCCAAAATATCTTTGGTTGCGAAAGGCAAACTGAAAGGAAACCAACTACGTTGGGGCCCCTCGTGTTGAGACATACCCAAATCGCTTCATGCGTGGCCAGCCAAGCCATGAGCACGTCGGCTCGCAAAGCGCTGCTTCGATGGATGGATGTAGGGTTTTCGACCCAGCCCCGAGCCACGCAGCGCTGGCGCTGTGGTCGAAGCTGCCACGGCGGTCCAAGTCGGCTCTGCGCTCCACAGAGAACGCTGCGAAGGAGGCCTCTGCTGTCCAACATGCTATGCGCAAACCTCAGAAGCACTCCGGCAAGAGTTCAACAGCACAAGCAGGCCCTGACTGCTTTGCGACATGCTACGCGCAAATGAGGGCACTTTGGGGCGCCGCGCAAGCAAGCCCTGAGCGCATCGGATCGAAAAGTGGCGCTTCCCACATCCACGTGATGTCATCAGTTTGGCACTGTGGATGCAGGCCACACACCAGTTGGGACGGATGAAACCTGGATGAAACCCCTTGAATGCTGGAGAAGCGCGGAATTCCACCTACCAACCAGCTTATGGAAAGGAGACATGCTTACAGGAGAAAGATACAACGCTGAATACTTTCCAGAATCTGGGCCATGATGATGATTATTATGACGATGATGATGATGATGATGAATCATCACTGCGTCACTTGTGCGATTCACTTGCCCCTCACTTGCGCAGCCCCGTGTTTGACTTGCGCGGCCGCTCCTGCAACACACTCCTGCTGCAGCTGATTTGATAGGTCCAAAACAACTGGGATCATGCCTTACAATGACACATGCAACGGGTTTTTGTTCCGGCTCTGATGTTACCCGGCGTAATTCGCTATCCCAACGGCTATTTCATATGCTTACTTACAAGTCGTTTATTTACAGGTAACTTCTCTCGTCATAATGTGCTCGCAGGGCCCAAAGATCTGGAACGGCAGGCGCCCTAAGTGTCTCACTGGCGATGCACGCCACTGATTCACTTGTTCACTCATTCGCTTAAAAGCCACGAAAGCTCCAAAGTTGTTTCGCACCTTCATCGTGGCTGAGGTGACATCACTGGGTGTGCGCTCGCCATGCTTAGCGCGGAAACATCCTCTTGGGCTCAACTCGCGCGCTCTTCCACCTCAACGAGCGCAGGCCCGCTGTTCGGCGAGCTGAGCAGGTGTGCGTGCAACAAGCAAAAGACTCGGCCTTGGAAGAATTCCCAAGCATGTCCGAGAAGGCTTTAGACTTGCGCTCCGGCCCCCTTCATGCTGGCACGCTATCAAGATAATCCGCCCCAGCAAGCGACCCTTGAGGCACTTTCAACCTTCGGACTCTGATATCTAAGATGTAACAGCCTTGACTAAAATGCCCCTTGCCACTGGCACAGAGGTGAAAGGAGCTGAAGTGAGGTAAGGTAAGGTAAGGTAAGGCAAGTCCTGTTTTATTTCTTGCTTTGCTTGGAGTTGTGTTGTAGCTATGACAGGTCACGCAGTTTACCTACATCAGCTTCTTTGGTGTTGCTATTGGTAGCTTTCTGTAGCTGCCTTGAGCTTCCAAAAAATTGTTCGATTGAATTGGCTGCCGAAAGTTGGCCCTTGCGAAGAAGGAAGGAGGTGTATTAAACGCTGCGTGTTCTGAGTTGTCACGCAATGCAGAGACAGCCTTGATTGCAAATGACTCTGGCCATTGGAACAGAAGGAGCTAAAGTTAGCTATCCTGTCCTATTCCTTGCTTTGCTTGGTTTCATGCTTTCCGGGCTCTCCCCAGCTGGGGGCTGGGGCCCAGGCAAAGTGAAACAGCAGCCCAAAATGCGTCTGCCGGGCATTCTGCCGTCTGGCTTGCAGGGCCCAAAGATCTGGAACGGCAAGCGCCATAAGTGTCTCAATGGCGATGCACGCCACTGATGCGAATGAACTTCTTCACTCATTCTCTAAAAGCCACGAAAGGTCCAAAGTAGTTGCGCACCTTCATCGTGGCTGAGGTGAGATCACCGGGCGGTCTCGATCTGCTTAGCGCGGAAACATCCTCTTGGGCAAAACGTGCACAAGGTCCCTCAACTCGCGCGCTCTTCCACCTCAACGAGTGCAGCAGGCCCGCGGTTCGGCGAGCTGAGCAGGTGTTCCCAAGCATGTCCGAGAAGGCTTTAGACTTGAGCTCCGGCCCCCTTCATGCTGGCACGCTATCAAGATAATCTGCCCCAGCAAGCGACCCTTGAGGCACTTTGAACCTTCGGACTCTGATATCTAAGATGTAACAGCCTTGAATGAAATGCCCCTGACCATTCGGAAAAAAACAGGAGCTAAAGTGGGCTATCCTGCCCACTTTGCTTTGCTTGGAGTTGTGTTGTACTGATAGGTGCAAGTGCCAACCTGACACGGGTTCAGGCACTGGTGGGGCGACAACCCCTAGCGAGCGGGGGAAAACCTCCGCAGGTCACGACGCACACCAGCAGGGCCAAATCACACTGCAGTTGTGTCGTAGCTATGGCAGGTCACGCAGTTTACCGTCAGCTTTGGTGTTGCTATTGGTAGCCTTCTGTAGCTGCCTCTAGCTTCCAACCGATTTCCCGTTGGAATTGGTTGGTCCCGAAAGTTGGCCCTTGTGCAGAGGGCAGGCGGTGTTTTCACGCTTGCATGTTCTGACTTGCCACGCAATGCAGAGACAGCCTTGATTGCAAATGACTCTGGCCATTGGAACAGAAGGAGCTAAAGCGAGCAATCCTGTCCCATTCCTTGCTTTGCTTGGAGTTGTGTTGTAGCTATGGCAGGTCACGCAGTTTACCTACATCAGCTTCTTTGGTGTTGCTATTGGTAGCTTTCTGTAGCTGCCTTGAGCTTCCAACAAATTTTTCGTTTGAATTGGCTCCCGAAAGTTGGCCCTTGCGCAGAAGGCAGGCGGTGTATTACACGTTGCGTGTTCTGACTTGCCACGCAATGCAGAGACAGCCTTGATTGCAAATGACTCTGGCCATTGGAACAGAAGGAGCTAAAGTTAGCTATCCTGTCCTATTCCTTGCTTTGCTTGGAGTTGTGTTGTAGCGCTATGGCAGGTCACGCAGTTTACCTACATCAGCTTCTTTGGTGTTGCTATTGGTAGCTTTCTGTAGCTGCCTCGAGCTTCGAACATATTTACGCGCTTGCATGCGTGTTCTGACTTGCCATGCAATACAGAGAGAGTGGCTGCTCGGCCCTTGGCAGCACAAGGTCCTCAGCCTCGGCCAGCAGCAAGTCCTCCCATGTCAGAATGGTAGCCACATTCAGCTGCTTGGCGACGATGCAACTGGTCAGAACCACTCTGTCTCGGTTGCACGCGCCATGTGTCGGCTGCGGGTTTCATGCCCGCTAACCCATGACATGGGCGTTTGGACGGCCATGTCAGCGTAGACACCTGCTTGCGGTTACCAAACCGCCTTAACTATTGCCTCCAAGCCAATGACAGCGAGCGTAGCATGCTGAATATGTTGTCCTTGAACTTCCCCTCAAAAGTCGTTTTGAGAACGGGCTCGAAATGTTCAGCCACTTGGCGCCCCCAAACAGCTGGGGCAACCAGGACCCCCTTCCACTGTTCCAACCCTAACAAAACAAACAAGTGCCGAAATTACTTCAGTTGTTGGCATGCCTCTGCCAGGACGGAGACTGCTGGTGATGCGCGAGTAATTTCAAGGCTGTGGTCTTTTTGCTTCATTCCACTCCGATGAGGGAAAAGGCACTGCACGGTTTCCCTTGCAAGGCGACCAGACCAAACAAATGATCGCTTGATAATTGTTTAACAAGGGAACTTCCTCAGCTTCAGCGATCCGGATTTCATCTGGGACGCTCGAAAATCGGCTCCGCGGGTTTCTCCCAGGGCACCTTCAGGCGCAGCTGGCGCAAAGCCTCCAGCTATGCCCCCGACTGCTTGCAGCGCTGCAGGCGCTGATTGCAGAACTTGGTGGACAGCCTGGCGGGTTCGATGGACATGAACCTTGACACCCAAGGGCTAATTCAACCGCGCAGCTAGATCTGGATCTTCCTGGACGACTGGTTGACGGCTTTGGCTATAGGTTCTAACAAATGTCTTCCCGGACGCCAACACATTTGAACCGGTGGTGCTCCGAGCCTCCAAAATCGGAATCGGTTCCTCCAAAGTCGGCCAAAAAGCGATGTTTGACCCAACCAAAAGGAGATTTTATAGTGGACCAACAGGCGTTTAACCTAAAAGCAGAGATACCTGGAACAGCAAAAACTGTTTCGGGGTTGCAGCGCCACTGCTTTTTCCCGTTTCAAGGCAGAGCCCTGAAGGCCCCTCGAACCTTCGAACCTCGCCTGGCCCGAGATGACAACAAAACAAACCGCCCAAGACATAAGTTTTCCATCTGATTTCTTCTGAAATTCAGAGTCTCAGTTTGTTCACGCCCAAATTCTTGAGGGAGAAACAAATCCCACGGTGGCTTTGTACCCCACACTCCAGCCTCGGGAACTTGGAGCGGGTGGCCGAGCATTGCATCCGCGTTACTGGATTTGACTGAGTGTCTTTTCTCCACTAAAATGCTGGGTGTTCTGTTGGTGCCCTTAAAACCACAAAAAACAACTTCTGGGATGCCACAGGATTGTACTTTGGTGCCAGCAACCAAAGGTCCCTGAAGAATAACCAAAAGACCCGACGCTACTTGCAAAGGTGCGGTTTGCTCCTGACACCCAGAACAAGGACAGTTAGGGTTGAAAAAACAGCCCCGTGGACCACCCTTGTATCCTTATGCCCTAGTATCGGTCAGTATCGGATTTTTTGCTCTGCATCAGTTTGCAGTGCTTTGGCAGCTCTAGCTCGAAAGTCGCGACTTTTCCGTAAAGTGCAGTATACGAAGCACAAACTGCCAGTTCCGGCTCGAAAGTTGCAACTGTTGAGTACAAGTGTGGCGCACAAAGAACATGTTGGCAGCTGGAGCTGGAAAGTCGCAACTTTTCAGTTCAAGTGTAGTTCGCATTGGCAGCTCCAGGTGGAAAGTGTGCAACTTTTCAGCACAAGTGAAGTACACAAAGTGCATTTTGGCAGCTCCAGCTGGAAATTCAGTAGTATACGCACGAAAGTCGCAGCTTTTCAGTGCAAGTAAGTGTAGGTAAACGAAGTACATGTTGGCAGCTCCAGCGCAGAAGTCGCAACTTTTCAGTATATATGTAGTACACGAAGTAGATGTTGGCAAGCTGGTTGGATTTGGCACGGCGGTAAATGGTTGGGTATCGGTTGGGGATCGGTTTGGGTATCGGTTTGGGCCCTGCAAATTTACGATTCCGCAATGTTGGTTTGTGACCTGATGTGTGTCTTCATGGCTTCTGGGGGTTAAGGGACGGCCCCTTACATAACGACCAGGCGCGGGGTTGTTTTTTCAGCCAGGCCGGGCTTTTGGGGTAGGTCAGGGCATGTCATCCACGATGCGCTCTTGTTGGATGTGTGCGTGTGTGCTATTGAAGTTCTACACATTCTCTTATGTGTGAGCTGCCAACTCGTCCTTCGCACCAGGCATCTGGATCCAAACAAACCCTCTGCGGAGAGAAATGTCACTTCTCGCGAGAGCAGGCAGCACAGCAAACCGTCCATTTCAGGCAGGAGCCTTTTACCATCCGCGTTTGCACATTTAGGGTTGCATTTCGCCCGAATACCGGCCCGTAGGGAAAGAACACAAACAACTTATTTCAAACCTCGATATCTGGAACTACCCTGTTGGCAATTTCCCCCGGGGTGCCGGGTGAAAGCCCTAAGATAATGGGGTGGTGAGACGGAACGGTTTTCACGGAACTAAGCAGCTTGGAGGCTGCTCAGCTCAATGTTCTGCGGCTCGCGGGAAGATTCCGACCTACAGCTGTGGGTCAAAACAAGGCCTTTTGACACTGATGGACCAAATCCTTTGCACACCCTTTAAGAACCCTCTGGTGAGTTCTCTGTCAAAATACCAACAAACGGTGGCTTGTTCATGGCTTCAAAGTGGTGCAGGATTTTGTCCACCCACAGTATGGGTCAAAATTAAACCACAAAAGAAACGGCAGGCATAATCCTCCAGTTGGGGCACCGTTGTTGACCCACCCTCTTGGGCATATGTTCAAAGAAGGAGTCCTGACATTTGGAGAACAGAGAACTAATACTGGGAAAACCACCAGCCGTACAACTCTTTTCGCAAGGCCAAACGCGTGGTTCGAGAACTCGTGCGGCAGCACAGGGCTGAAAACGCCCGCCCAAAAATTTCTCTGACATGACAGTGGTTTCCGGGCTCTCTTTGCATCACCTCCTCTGCGAATCACAAAAGATGGGAGCTGCGCATTGGACTGTCTCGAAATAGGGAAACACTGCAAAATCGAGTGGCTTAATTGAGCTTTCCCGTTAAACAATGGAAGGAGGGTTTTGCCTCAAAGCAAAATGGTTCAGCACACCAAACAAGTTGTAAAGAACCCACCCCCAAAAAATACGTTTCTTTGAGCGATCTGGAAGATAGACGGCGGTGTATAGTTTGAGGGCGGGTCGGCACGGGGCCTGAGTTTTTTTCAGATTCGTGGGGGCTGAGTTTTTCAGATTCCTGGGGGCAGAGTTTTTCAGATTCTTGGGGGCTGAGTTTTCCATTAAAACACTAAAAAACCAAAAATATAGGATCAAGACCCGTGATTTCTTAGATTTTTTCGGGTGCGTTTTTTTGGTTCTTTTGGCTGATGACAGGCAAGCACAGATTCATTTTCGATCCAATGAAGACTCAGATGCATCCAGACCTGGAAAATGAGCTAGCTTCAAGCTACACCGAAGACAGCCTGTTGAGAACTATTTTGCACAAATATCATTGCTGGACACAAATATATTTAGCAAACGTGTGTCTGTAGCTTTTTTTTTGGATAATTGGCGCGCTTACGCATGCCAAGTTTATAAACCTCAGGGTGCTAACTTTTGGAAGACGTATGTTTGGCACAAATCTTCAACACAATTTGCATACGTATGCAAGATTTTGGAAGACGTATGCTTAGCAATCTGCAAGCAGATGTATGTTTGGGACAAATATTATTGTTGTGTTGCAATTCTGAAACACGCAAGTATGGCAAGCACAGCTTGCCATGCGTATGAAGTCATAAGAAACGTAAGATATCGCTGATCTATGCAGCTTTCAGCTGCAAGACTCAGCTCTTTTTACAGTTGGATGTTCAATATTTCAATATACGCATGGGCTCTGCCCATGCTCTTGAGAAAAAACAGCTAACACAAACATATTTATCGCATAATGAGCTGGAGCAATTGGAGCACAGCTCCAATCTAGTTGCTTGAGCTCAAGAAGCACAAGATGCAAAGATGAGCACCTGCAACGATATCTGCAGATGCAAAAAACATTCTCTGCATAAAGCTGTTCAGCTTTGGAATAAGAGCTCTGGAATAAGATTCTCTGCAGCTATTCGTGTTGCTGAAGAGCTCTTGCAACAGTAAAGCTGTTCAGAATGATTCAAGTAGACACGAGCCACAAGCAATTGCTTGTGATGAGATGTTACCTGCAGACGATGAAATGAGAGATGAGATAAATTATCTCCAGTTACCTGGAGTTACCTGCAGAATACCTTGGAAGAGGCTTATGTTCTGTTGATACACATCTCATCATATTATTGCATGTCTTGCATCAAGAAAGCTTGCATCAAGAACGCATCAACAAAGTATTGTCTTCAGATGATGGGCTGCGTTTTTTTTTATTTTTGTTGGCTTTTTTGGTGTTTGTGAGCCACCCCAAAAAACGAGACCCATGGCCCTGAACTAGCAGATGCAAATGATGAGCTGTGTTTTTTGGGTTCTTTTGTTTTTGTTTTGTTGGCTGAAAAAAACTCAGCCCCCAGGAATCTGAAAAACTCAGCCCCCAGGAATCTGAAAAAACTCAGCCCCCATGACGACCCCTTCTGTACAGTTTTGTGGTACCAAGCAGAGCACAAAGCACTTTCGGCGGAAGCTCACAGGGCTGCGTGGACAACATGAAAGCAAATCTTGCATTGTGCACCTTAAGTCTTTTCGAGATATTCTGGCTAAGAGCTTTTGGCTCCAGCCAGCTCTTCGGCGGCGCGCTGTCCTGGCCCGGCCACTGGCGGGAGCCTCAGCCTTTGGGCTGTTGGCAGCCACCAGGGGCTTCATGTTTCGGGCTGCGGCAACGCCGGCTAGCCTCGGGCTGTGGTTGCGGCAACGCTGCGGCGGACCCACTGGCGAGGCCTTCCCGGAGTCTCTTTGGGCTGTCGCAGGTGTGACATCGGTGGCGGGCAATGACTCTCTGTCTCTGTCACATCTGTCTGTCAGATCCGGCTTCCACATCTGAGTCTGTCACAGGCTCTTTGCGGGCGAGGCTGTGGAGGTTGGGTGTTACTTAAAATCTAACAACCCCACACCTGCTGGGTGGGGAAGAACACTTGAAAAAGTAATTGCCCCCAAAAAAAAGAAACTTCACCAGCCTTGAACCAAACCACGCCCAACGAGATACTGAACAAAGAGTCATCCCTGCCAAGGCGCATATGAGATATATGAGACAAGGACAACTTTGGCCCTGCGAGGCAACTACCCCGGCTCTTGAAGCTCCAGCTGTCTCGCTCCCGCTCCAAGCAGCACTCCTGCGGCGCCCTGGTTGAGGCTGGTTTAAACGCAAAGCAAAAGGAAGCCTCGTGTTGGAAGCGCTAAATGCAAACGACTGTTGATCCGGCAAAGGAACTGTCCCTTGTATGTATAAACATGTATATATATATATATGTATATATGTATATATATATATATGTATATGTATGTGCCAAAAAAGCGAACCGTTCCACAGGGCGAGACTTCAGGTTGGTGAATGGGCGTATCTTTGTTCTCACTATGTATCATTTGCCGAAAGGAAGTAGACATTTGTGGGACCTTGGTTGATTCGCTTTGGGCCACTATAGAAGTGGTGCCATTTTTGCTCGCGCCGAGCAATGTGATAGTGGGACTCTTGCAACCTCAGGTCCAAGCCAAAAATGCGCATGTCCAAGCGGTTGCGTCCATATTACTCATCCGGCTTGCTGACCACCGGAGACGGCCCGGCGTCATCAGGCCATGAACGCTGACCCGCTTTACTTCGATTCGCTTCTGACATTGCGCAGTCACAAGAGCGACTTTACTCATTCCTTTGTGGAGACCCATTTCGCTTTGTGGAGCAAGATGGACACTGCGATCTGGAGCGCTGGTCTCCGTGTAGACGCTACGAGCTTCCTGGCACTAGATATGGCCAATGCAGTGTGGACTTGCTGCCGATCCGCCCAATTGGGCAACTGGTCGGCAACTCATGTTGGTCAGTGAACGTGCGGCCAACATTGGGTTCTACTTCTTGTGACACATGCAACATGCACATCTTGGCCTTTCAAGTTTCTGGCAGAAGTATAGGCAGGCTAGTTGTCGGGTTGAGGGGGGTCGGGTCGAGGGGGGCGCTACCCCAAAAACACAACGGTCGTCTACCAGCTAAAATCCACCCCTGGCATTGGACAATTGGGGGAGGGTGAGGTCTGGTTCTTGTAGCTGACCTCCAACCCACCAAACAAAACCAATTAGAGGGAAGCTGATGTACCTAAATAATTTCCAAATGTTTCCCATGTACCCTCTACACTTCAAAACCCCAAGTGCAGTATTCTTGGAAAAACAACTATCATATCCTGGAGGGAAGCTGATAGCTATGGGTCCAAACCACCAAACCGAACCAAACCCTCCACAGCTGTTATGACTATTATCATCTCATGGATCATCTCCGCCCTCCAAGAACCTCCGCAACACTCGGGTTTGGAGGGCCCAAACCCCCTAAAACCCTCCAATACCACCTCCAAAGCAAAACACACCACCACCAAACCACCGGAATTCAGCTGAAAAATGTCGAGCGATGCGCTCTTGCAAAACCAACCAACGGTGGCTTCTTCATGGTTTCAAGTGGCAAACGGGGAGCTGCAGGTTACGTTTGTGACTTCGCCCAAGGCTCCTCTGAGAAGGCGTAGCCCAAGGACATGCGGCGCTTCCGCTCCAGCGGTTCGGGCAGCGGGCGCAGGGGTTGCGAGGCGCTGGAGACCACGCTGCCAGCGAAATCTTCCGGCCCTGAGCTGAATTTCGCGTCTTAAAACTTGCTCAGCAGGGAATGAGAAATGGAATCACCCAGATTAAGCATCCAACTGGTGGCTTCCTTTTAGGCAAAATCCCTAATCTTCGTTCCCACATTCCCTATCGATAGACCATCCCTTGTGGTTTGCTTTAAGGGGACCAATTCCTGGGTTCATTCCCTCATTCCCGACCTATCGCACCAGCAAGAAAATAAAGGACCCCGAAAATGGCGCAACGGTGTTCCATTCGGCTGCCCCTTAAGCCCAAAAGACAGACCCAAATGAGTTGCGTGGTCGTTTTTGGGCTTGCTATTTTGCTGTTTCTTGGTGTGTTGGGCTTTTGCGGCTGTTTTTAAGTGTTAGCTTGGCGTTGGTGTTTTTTTTGGCTGTGATTGGGCTCCAAGATGGTTTTAAAGGTGTATAAAGGCTATACCAATCGAACCAAGTAGTGGAACCCCCTCCAAAATGGCCAACAGGGGTGTATGGCGGGAGTACTCTCCAACCAAAAACACACTGTCCGTTGCCTATGTTTTCAAACTTGGGGCCCTTTCGTGGACAGTATTTACTTTGCGTTCTTTTCAGGGTACCCTTTTCGGGTTGGTTGCAAAGGGAAACCAAAAGGAAGACTACTGATTTGGGTGTCCCTTGTTTTGGATGCACGCCCACATGGAGAATTGTGGCCACCAAACATTTGAGGGGGTGTTCCAGGGAAGAGGTTTCACTACAAATGAGTACCTTAGACAGACCATGAGAAGATTTGAGAATACACACTGCGAATGAACTGGAGTGTGCCAAGCAGCATATTATATTGGGGACCCCGAATTCATAACTAGTTGATTGATAGGGGGTGGCCCTTTCAGTGAGGACTGGAACACAGCCCAATATACCAGGACGTTTTTTTTTATTTTCTGGGGGCCAACGTTAGAATCCCCTCTTGGTGAATTCTCTTGTCAAGTCTCTTGGCTCTGCGATCGGATCCTGTGAAAACAGTACCTCTGTGGCAAAGACGATGATCTCACCCACAGCTGTGGTCAGAGCTAGGATGACGAGCATGGTCAAACCTCGAGAGACAAATCGCGCCCCCCCCCCCCCCCCAATCTTCAGCACGTCACCCGAGCCCAAAGCGTCAAAGCCAAACAAAGAGTTCGCATCCCAGGCGCCGACCCGAATCCAGTTGCCGCCGGTAAGGACCTGAGATAAACTCGGCACACAGATCATCATCGTCACCACCAGACCAATGCCATTGCCCACGTAGCAGGCGATGATGCTCTTTGGCCTCGAACGCGAGGCCACTCAACCCAGGTGGTTTTGCTCTTCGGCTTTCTTTTTTGCAGCCCTTTCTTGGGGTTGGGCTAAAGGGAAGCCAAAAGGAACACCGTTGCGCCATTTCGGGGGATCCCTGCAAACGACACGCGCCCAAAAGTTCTTGCGGTTCGGAGGCCCAACTGTTGGGCCTTTGGGAACATTTCGCACAACCTAAGAAACCGTGCAGGACATTCTCCATCAGTAGGAAACAGAAAGGGGAAACCACTAAAGTTGGGCCAAGCCTCGAAACGGGCTTCGGGTTCCTATCGGTTTCCTGTCGGATTTCCCCGCCGCGAAAAAGAGCAACGAAGAAAGTCCCTGAGGGCCCTGCCAGCTGTTCTGACGGAACATCAGCACCACGTTGACGCAAAGGACGATGGAAGCGAAACACAGATTCCCCAGAAGGCTCGTGTGCGACAGATCTGGGCCGCTACTGCCTGCCAATGCTGGAAAGAAGGTCCCCGACGACAAGGGGTTTATTGGGGATGGCCCAACCCAAACCTGCACTTTTATCTGGATCGTCTGCAGGGGGTTGACAGATTTCATGTTCACAGAACTGATTGATGGCTATGTGAAACAAAATGGGCACATGGCAGTTTCTTGTGTTGGTTTCCTGTAAACCTACCCAACAGCTGGCATCCTCTAAAAAAGAAGCGCACACACACACACACACACAGAGCTTCAGGCTCTTTAGACAGACCTGCCTGCCATGCCCCCGATGGTGGACCATCCGCCGGTGACAATGATCGCTTGCAGCAAAGCGGTGAGCATCCACATCAGCTGAATGTCCTCGGCGGATGGGAGAGACACGGGGCTCTTTCTTAAGGGAAAACCAAAAAAGAAGAGGAAACCACCAAACAAAAGCAAAAACGGGGCTCTTTCTTTGAAGGGAAACCAAAAAACATAGATTTGCATGGCTGGATTTCTGTCTATCAACCTCAACATGGTAGACCCTCTTTTGGTTGCCATTTAAAGGGAACCCAACTATACCCCCCCCTCCCCCCCCGTGTTGGCTCCCTGTTTTCGGAAGAAAGCCATGTGTGCCTGTGTGGGTGCATCTTTTCGAAGGGGACCCCCTGAAATGTTGGTTGCCCTTTTGTTTTCCGTCAAGGCGTACCCCCCACAGAAAACGGCGTACCCGCAAAGAGAACTGCCACACGCTCGGCCAAGCGGCAAAGCCGAACAAGTGGGGGGAATGACCGTTCGGATCCCGCTCCAAGTCGCTCAGATCCGAGGACCTGGAGCCCGTGGCTGGTCACTTGGTCCGATTTGGCCATGGGTATGCCCGGTTAGCCCCCAGTGAACATCCCAATCCCCACGATAGACTAAAATGGGTGGTGCAACCCCAAAATAGTATCCCATTGGTTTTGCCCCACTGCCATTTGTCTATGTTCAAACTGCGGGAAAAAAGAGATACAGGAAATCGTCTTTGGTTGATCCTACTGTGGATGGACGAAATCCATTTCGCACCACCTGAGAAACCCTGGAATGATTCGATTCCCCTGTAAATACCAACAAACAATGGTTTCAACCATGGCTTCATTTCGTGGCGAGATTTCTGGATTTCGCGTCCATCCACAGTCCGGAACAAAGAACCGCTAAAGCCGTTCCCGTTGAGGGCGTTCAAGGCGAAATATGGCTCCGAACCCGTTTTGAAAGGGACCATCCATCCACAGTATCTTTGTTTCCAAACATGTCCAAGCATTTCCACCTGTCGTACATGCCATAGATGATGATCGGCGTGTGGCAGTGCACCTGGGCAGCTCGGGCAAAGGGTCGTGAGATCTGTCGGTTCAATGAAAAAGCCATATAAGCTCAGTTGAGCCATAATCAAAACCCGGTATTAAAATTGTCGTAATCCCAGAACCATGCTTCAAGAATTAAGAAGGCGGCCACAATTTATGGCTGGGAGTTTCCCTTGCTAACCTCCATCTACCCGTGTTTCGATGGCTCAGTTGCCCAAAGGAGCCAGACAGCAAAGGATTAATTACCAACTTTGGGAGGCACCATAAAGGGGACACCAGATCCAGTCAGATCCAGTCGATTCGTTTTGGTGTGAGAAAGGGCTCCTAAAAGGTCGCAGAAAGATTCGTTGGACAGCGAAGACCACGGCACAATGTTGAAGCATTGCATCAACCAGGGGTTCACTACATTGGCGCCGGAGAAGGCATTCCCAGCTGCGGCCAAAATGGTGATCAACACGTTCACCTGAAAGGATGGGGCGATACCAACAGAAACACCTAAAACACCTGTTCAAACAGCCTCCTTTTGCTAGGTCAGCTACTTACAAACGTTTTGACTCTGTTCGCCTTTCCCCCTGAAAAAGGTGGTAGGAAGGGGTTTAAACACGTTTTGCCCTGTTCACCTGATCAGGGGGACCAAGAGGTTCGTTGTTTCAGCACTTCCGGCACGCCCCTGTTCATCTTTCCCCTAAAGAAGGCAAGTTGTTGTTTTGTATGGAAAAAATACCGCTCAGGGCGTTCCCCTCTCTAAGTTTGAGGTTTCAACACTTTTCGTCCTCGGCTGATTCTTGTAGAAGCTGTAAATACAGATCACTGCATTCCTTCGGTACGCCTCCCGGCCGTGGCCGAAGACGCTTCGCCTGAGTAACCTTAGAAAGGTCAAAAGGAGAAAAAGGCAGCAAAGTGGCGGGCAAAAAATGAGGATATCTATAAACCCCAATGCATGATGAGAACCCCGACTTTCTAGTTTTGACTTTGGCTCCCTTTGAATTTAAACGCCCCAATTTAGATGCACTGAAAAAAATATGGGCTTTCAAGCACCCGAAGCAAGCAGCGCCCGCAGGGCTATTTTCATTGCTTTATCCGGTCTTGCTATAAGCTTTATGAAACCAGGTAGACAAGCAAACAGCTACTACCACAGATAGCAACAGAACAGCCAACGGGAATCGGTGTTGGGCACGAACCCATTGACTCTTAGTTCCACCAACATGCTCTTGAAGGCTTTTGTAAGCCACACAGGAAGGGTTGGGCATTGCTCTAGTTGAACGCCCCATCCCCCTGTTTCACAATCAAAGCCTTGTATGAAAAGATGTCCGAGCCAGGGGCCCCATTTTTCAACAGGGCTTATATTATTATACATTCATCCGGGGTTCCCATTAAAATAGGAACCGGGGGGGGGGGGGGTTGGGCACTGCCAAATTGGACGCTGAAACCGAGTCCTTGCCGGAGAGCCGGAACTCTGGGAGCGCAAAGTCCGCTGCGTAGGCGGCTTGCGCGCCTTCCTTTCCGCTGAGGCCCACTCCAACATGGGCAGCCACGATCATGGAAACGTCGTTGGCCTCAAGTCGAGTCACAATCAAAACCCGCTATTAAAACATGATCAACCTTCATCTACCCGGGTTTTGATTGTGGCTCAGGGGACAAATCCGTTGGTAGCTGTGTTTACTGTGTTTCTCAATGTTTGTGTGTGTGTGCCCATCCAGGATACAGTAGGGTTTGCTACTTTGCAAGTGGCATGAGCACCACAATGGCATCCATTTTGGTGCTCGCTCCTGATCGGTTTTCAGAGTTTGAAGTCGCTTCAGATCGCACACCTGGCCTCTGGTTCCGGGCGCCTGTCATCCCCAACGCGAATAATCCTAAGCCAGGTCACGCCGTCGCCAATTGAAAGAGTCACCGCAGAATTGTCCATGGTCTTGACCTGGGAAGGACCCGAGTCCGGACTTCACCAATTAAAGTGCCACAAGCACACCTGCAAAAAGAAGCATTTGAGCAACGCGCAAAGCCTGTTCATGGTCGGTTGTACCAAAATGACTGCATGCGCCTTATCAGATCCTTGTGCAAATGGCGCATAGTCTGTCCAGCTAAACCCCAGTTACCACTAGGTAACTTCGCAATTTCCCTCGTGTTTAAGGCTGGCTCCCTTGCTTACCCAATGTTGACCCTGCATTGATACACCTGTCCTATTCTTGTGGTGTTCCCCTCCAAAAGTGATGAACAACCCGCACTAAGGGGACTCCCCCCGTTCATCAACCACGGGATTATTAATCCGGGGTCAACAGTAGACAGGGAAAGGGAATCACATGGGTCTGTGTTTTAGGCACAGAGTTCGGACCAAGACTCCAAATCTACGACATCCGCCTTCTGCTTTGGCGACACGCGGCAGCACACCACTGACCTGTTCAGGCGATACGCAGGCAAGTGGATGAATCAAAGCCATTGAAGTTGATGTGTATATATGTATACATACATATACATGGGTGTGTCTCCCCTAAATCGTGCTTGCTTGTGGGCTTCCTTTCAAACCCTCCGCCCCCCCAAAGGAAAAAAACAGTGCCCTGAAACAAAGATGCACCCCGTACACGTATTCCCCTCTTCTTTTAAAACCCGGTTGACCCCCGAGGCCTGCAGCGCTGTCCCACTCGGAACAGCTGCGCGCGGCTTTCGGGGCATTCCATGGCTTCGGCCAGCCTCGAACCTGGCGAGAGCCGAAGTTGGGATGGGGCTGACCTCGTGAGACGATCAGCCACAAATCACGCTGGCTACGACTAGATGGGGGTTCTTATGCTCCGTGAAAGGCCCCCAGTTTTGACGAAGAATCTGCCCCTTTTGGAAAGATCAAATCTTTGCGATTTTCCAACCAATGGTCATCCCATGTTTGCCGGACCTTTTGATCAACCCCCAAATGGGTGGCTTGTCCTTTTTTTGAGGCGCGGTACCCTCCCAGACAAAGGTTGGCTGAAGGACAGTAGGGCAACCCTTCGCCATTTTTTTTTGGGGGGGGGTCTATTTTGAGACAGCCCCATGTTTTGACCAGGTACTCCTCTACATTTGATGGAAGCAACCCCAAAGGGTCCATTTTCCAAAAAGGAGATTCCGATCCCAAAAAATGGCCCAGATCGACTTAAACTCAGGAATCTCTTTCAATGGGACATCAGCCATGGTTGAAGTCCAAAAGAATGGAACCCTGCACAGTTTACAGACCCCAAAAACCGATCCCTGATTTGGCGTATTGTAGTCATCCAATGGGGTGGCAGGGCGTTGGACCCCGTTTAGATGTTGCTCCTGTAAGTGACCCCACTTCTCCAGTTGGCAATTTTGAAGAAACTGGCTTTCTTAGTCAGATGACATACCCTAGCATAATTACCCTGAAAAAATGCGGGTATTGGGTATCGTATGGTATCGTCGGTACGCCTCACCTTTCACCGCCACAAAACCCGGAAGTAGAGCCTATTGAAACGGCCAATGCTGGGCGATTGTCGCGGAACAACCTCGAGATACGATGGGTGTCGAAAATCCAAGTGATTCCTGAGGTAAGCTTTGAAAACCAAACCGACAAAGGAGCGAAGGGATACCGACTAGAGTGGCCGGTCCGAGTGATACCACAGTGATCACTTAGAATAGAAAATCACAGAAACTGGACAGGCAGAAATGTTGGTAGTTCGGAAAACGCAGCCATCAAGAGGAGCTAAGTTGATGAGCTTGCCGTTTGCAAGCAGAAACCTCAGGATTCCGAGTCTGGCAATGAAACAGAGTCGTTGTAATGAGGATGAGGAGGGGAACACAACGCATCAAATGATTCACACGGTTCCACAGCTAGTGAATCCACATGCTCCCACTCCTGCAATTGTCAAAGCCGGATTCTCGGCTTCCAGCGCAGCATTCAGGATGTCAGTGAGCCTCGGCAAGCATCCCGGGCTGCATCCCCACTGGCACACAAACTCTCACGCACACAACCAGCCAGTAAAGCTGAAAGGGCCGGCAGCCGGAACTCGGCAACAACCGCTCCAACTTCAGGGGATGTTTGGACAACCCCCGTTTGTCCAGGGTAAATGCCAATCTTTTCCCAAGTCAGGGGTTGGCATCTTCCCCCCCCCAAAAAAAAAATGTGTAGAAATAAGAAGATCAATACCTCCAGGCGATTCGCTGGTCCTCGGTGTTGTTGTCGATGACAAAGTTGTCCATAGCTTCGGTGAGAAGTTTGCAGGACATGGCGATACTGATGGCCGTGTCCACCTTGTCACCGGTGAGCACCCAGACCTCACGGACCGTTCGCTGGAGAAAATGGGAGCCCGTTGTTTTGGGAGGGTACCCGTTCTTGTTTGTTGGTGCCAAAGGTACCTGACTTTTTTGGAGGGTACCTGTTGTTTTTG
Source organism: Effrenium voratum (assembly GCA_963377175.1). Classification (NCBI taxonomy): domain Eukaryota; class Dinophyceae; order Suessiales; family Symbiodiniaceae; genus Effrenium; species Effrenium voratum. The sequence goes on along the minus strand of CAUJNA010000416.1, from coordinate 40,715 downwards.
TGGCTTTGAAGGAACCCCAAGAGGAAAACAAACATTGGGGGTCCCCGAACAAAAAAAGACACCCAAATGCCACGAGTCGCAAGCAAAACTTGAATCACAATCAAAACCTGATACTAAAACGGCTACCAGCCATGTAAAGAATGAACAGGATAGATATCCTGCACCCAGGTTTCGATTGTGACTGGCCTGGTGCAAAACCGGCTGCCCAAAGCATGTGAGAAGCTTTCGAGGGACGGTTGGTCGAACCTATTTGTCAGCTTCCCTCTAATATGTGGGTTGGATTCGCGGTTTGGTGGTTAAGGGGTGGTTTCCCACTTCAGATCCCCAAAACCAATCCAAACCACAAACTAGACGTTACCTGATTTGTGGACAGTCCCCGAATTCATACCTTCCGCCAAGGTTTTGAGCTGCCGCCGAAGAAACTTGTGCCAAGGCACTCGCACGCCTGCCAATCTCAGCCTCAGCTTACGCTTCCCGCCAATTGTGGTAACTTGAATGCCACCAAAAATGGGGTCTTCCCTTTTGTGGTGCTAAACATCTGGGCCAATTGAAAGCGAGATGTGATGTCAGGGGGAATAGAGGGAGTTTTGACCAATCGAGCACCAAGGTCGACTTTATTTTGGTCCCCTTTCCAAAGCGTCCCAGTGGTCCATCTACGTTCGATGGAGTCCTGCTCCTCTCCAATTTGTGAGTGCCTGCGTGATTGAGCGAGCGA